>VZRF01010165.1:332067-648243 GCA_013396875.1 Vireo altiloquus
CTGTGAGCTGTGCTCTGCCCCCACCCCAAACCTGGCTCCTGTGAGCTGTGCTCTGCCCCCACCCCAAACTCAGCCGAGGATGTTCCTCAGAGCAGCTGGAGGCTTTGGCCTTTTGGTGGATGCAAACCTTTCCCTTGGCCTGAGGTGACTGAACAATTGGTTTCCCTTTATCTAATCAGCAGTTTGACTTTCAGCCCAAAGTCCCAGGCTTCAGGGAGGCATGTCTGGTTGTAGCTTCTTTATAGTGAGACAAACTTTATATCAAGTGTTTGAGGCATGAACTGTTTTCAGTCTCCGACAGTAATAAATCATGAGAAAAAGCACTTTTCACATTTCTATGATGGCTCTTTAGTTTCAAGGATTCATCTTGGAAAATTTAAAAAACACAATCTAGAGCCTCTTCCCTTCATTGTGTCTGGGCAGACTTACAGAGCACCGGAGGAGAGAACATACAGGAGGAGTAGGAATGCTGGAGAAAAAGACAGTTCTTTTGTTTCTTTATAACTATGGTATTTATGTTGTAACTTTGTTTTAAGGAAGCCCAAAAGGACCTTCAGCTTCAGCAAAGCAGCATTGACTCAACCCGTGAGACCCTCAACAGCCTCTGTCGCAAATACCCTTCGGTAGAGCTGGAAGCTCTTGGTGGCACTGTCACTTTGTTAATAAAGAAGTATGAAGCTGTGAATCTGCTCTGTTCCAGAACACAGGCCAGGATGCAAGAGTCCTTGGAAAAACATTTCCTCTGTGAGTCTTCAGGCTGGTTTATACGAGTTAGCCCACAGCCATGAGTCATTGTGGAGTCTACCAGTTTCCAGTGATGTTACTTGCAATTACAACTTTATTTTCATGTGGAGCCACTCAAGAAGTCCTGTTACCAGATGTTCATTGGATAACTGCTATGAAAAAAGCGTTTTACATAAACAGAATTCAAGTTTAACCATTTAATATGCATGAAAATGCACCTTTCCTCACTATTAGTATTCACCTCTATCTCACAAATACAGTTTTTATATTTGCAGTAAAGAGAGGTATATAACCAAATGGAGGTGTTTATAATGTAAAAGTACACATCTGAAGTATTTCCTGGGCTCCCTGGATAGTCAGTGGAGAAAAGTAAGCAACTTTTAATATAATTTATTAAGATACTGATCCAGATTTTATTTAGCATAAAATTGGGAGGTATCATAAACTGGAATTGACTGTCAAGAGCAGGTTAGTAAGACAGTTCAAATTTGGATGTTTATGGGGAAACATCTAACTTCTTGCATAATTAATCCTAGTCACAAGGTTATTGAAGACCATCGGACTTACTCTGATACCTTTCACACACTGTTCCTGAAGAATAAAAGAATTGTTTAAAGCAGCTGTATAATACCGTGGATAATGCTGTATCTTAAAAAATATTCTCTTCTCTATATCTCTTTATTAAATAAGACTCTATGCAAGAATTCCAGGAATGGTTTTCTGGTGTGAAGGCTGCAGTAAAAGAATCATCTGACAGGTCTGGGGACAGCAAAGCCATAGAGGCAAAGCTACATGACTTGCAGGTATGTTGAACAATTTTAAAAATAAAAACAAAGAGTAATTAGCAATTTAGTATAGGTAACCAATTACATCTCTAAAATAATTTGTAGATACTAACACACTTGTTTTTTTTAAAAATAAAGGTAATATATGAATGGTTCAAGGCAACAGTTTGTACTGCAGAGGGAATACAGTGAAAACTGTGTTCCCTATTCTGAGAGATGAGAATTTAATTTCTGGAAGGTTTATATGTAACTATACTATTCTTGTTTCTGATTATTAGTATTTTTTTCCTTTTGATTTCTTTCTCTTCTTTTCCTTTTCCTATTTTTATAACACTTTTACTTATTCAACATTTCAGATTAATACTGATATGTCAAAGCTTGTATGTATATACTTTTGATGCGACAGAACATAAGTAGGAGACACCTGTTGTAAACAGCCCTAATTCCTGAAATGTGTAACATCTTCAAGAGATTATTAAGCTATTCAGAGAAAACCATTTCTACCTTGGGATCAAATAAGAAAATTGAGTGCTGTGAATTGTAACACCACTTAATAAAACTTTATTTGAACTATCTGCATAGAAATTTTTCCGTAGCTAGACATGGCTCTCATCTTCTTGGACAAATCTGACCACTTCTAACAGAAATATTGCTTATCTTTAATAATCAAATCTTATGTGTTTAAATAATATTCTTTCATTGCACAGGGTGTGCTGGATTCTATTAGTGAAGGACAGAAAAAATTAAATGCTGCCTGCAAGGAAGGAGAAACTTTATATGGTTGTTTACCCAAACCAGTTGTGAGCCATATTCAGGAGCAAATAGCAAAGTCTAACCAGAACTTCCAGGAATTCCTCAACCAGTGTCTTAATGACAAGAAGGCCCTGGAAGCTTGTGCCTCACACCTGGGAAGGTGAGTAATGAAATTGTCTGGCAGCCAAAGTGCAGGACAAAATAAGAAATTATTTCCAGTTACTCTAGTCCTGTTTGCTTTTTTCTTTGGAAATATTTAAGAGAAATCGAAATTCTCTGATGAAAACAAATCAACAGGTCTTGGTCCAAGATTGGTTTGGTTAAAAAATGAAAGGTCAGGGTCATATATGCGGAAGTTCTGTGTAGCTTATGAAACTCCAAATCAGCAGTTGGGATTCCAGTAATTTAAGTGCCATTTTCTGGATGGAAAATGTGTGATGAGTGTTTATTTCTGTCCTGGGGTTTGAAGATAGAATGCTTTTTACACAGCGTGTGCCTGTTCTCTCCCATTCCAAATGGACATATTTCCTAAGAAGCCAAGAAGAAAATACTCTTAAATTACTGCTTAGGGCTGGAATTTTGGGAGTTAAAGTATTTTCAGATCTAACCAGATTCAAAACGGTTGCTGATAGAAAGCAAAGTTAGTGTGGCATTAATGGGTAAAACAGCAGGATGAGACTGTGTGCCTGCACGTAAGAAAACGGTTTTCAAACTTAGGGCCAGAACTTTTTTTGAAGAGTTTTGAGCACTCAAGATTCCAGTTCTCATCTAGGAGAAACTGAAAACACAACGCTTCAGGTGTTCTACACATAAATGTTGAAAAAAGCCCACTTTTACCCAATGTTTGTTCTTAGACTAAATCATTATAAGAATTTGAAAAAAGCTTTCTTTTGGTCTGCTTTTATTGAATCTGGTGATAAATAAAAGTACTGTCACTTTAAATTTTGGAGGCTTCTGGTCTCCCTGTAGTTCCCATGATTTTGCTGAACATTTTTAGAGAGCTCCTGAATATTTTTAGACTAGTTGTCACTGCGGAATTATGTTTTGTGTACAACTATTATCCTCGAAGCACGAAATTGATACTCAGTCTTGTGGATATTAACTTTTTCCAACTTTACTCCATTTGAGAAGTATTTTTAAGGGAGTGTTTTTCTGCTCTGTAGCTTTGAAGATCAGTACAAGAAGCTTGCCCTGTGGATGCATGACATGGAAGAAAGAATAAGCACAGAAGCATTAGGAGAGAACAAACAGCTAATTTCTGAGAAGAAAAAGGAGGTGCAAAAAGTGGAAAAGTTCCTGGAAGAGTTGCTGAATTCAAGGTATATTGAAAATACATTTTCTAAAATGCTCTCACTTTTTCCTCTACTAGGGCAGAAGTAAAACTAAACTTTGTTGGGGTAAAGTGTGTTTTTGAAAGCTAGAGGCAAGTGTTGGAAAATAGTCTGTGAAAAGAAGCTGAAACCAGATACTTCCCTTTCTAATGAATTTCAACGAACTCTAGTGTTTGGTGTTGATAAATTTCTTATGATTAAAAGCTTATCATACTTTATTAATTAATGCAAACTGAAAATATAATTGAAAAAATAAATATTAAAAATCTTGCTTTTAAAAGCAATAGTGGAAATTACATTTATTATTATATCCATTTAAAAATTTTCTTTCTGTCTTGTAACATACAGTTCCAACCAGATTAGCAGAATCTTCTGTCCCATGCAGTTTCTTTATAAAAGAGCTCAAAAAGCATCCACATTAACTGTGAAATCTTTCTAAAATTCAGACTTAGCCAATAGTTAGTGAAGTAAATGCCAGTGTGAATACACAGTAGTTTTTTCAAATTCTCTTTTTATTATTAGGTTGGTGAAGATAGAACAAAAATAGCAGTCAGTTGCCCAAGTCTGACAGCATCTTAAAAAGAATCACCCTTGTCACTCCATATTGCATTGAGACTGATGATTGATTGAGACAGACATTTTGGTCTGATATAAATTCCCTGTGATCACCATGTATCAGGTATCAGGCAGGGTGATCTAGTAAACTGAGATTAACTGGGGCTGTATAAACCCAGTTTTAATTCGTTTTACTGACCCTTTTACTGAACTCCAGAGTCATTGTCTAATCCTGGACAAATGACCGGGATTGTCTAATGCCTTCCTACCTGTCCAAGACTACGAAGTTCTTAGCAGCTCTGGCAGGTACAAAAGGGTAGCAGTTCATACAGAAACGGAAAGTTGGACTGCTGAAAAGAAAATTAAGGTAGCTTTTAATTTAAATGTTTAACACAAAGATTTCAGTGTAATCATTCTGCGCACCAAAATTCTGTAAGAAATGGTACTGCACACAAGAAAAGATAGTCATTGATACACGCTGCTTATATTCTTTCAGTCTCTCCTAACTGATTTTTTCAGTTGACTGTGAACTCTCATCACTGGTGGAGTAGGTAATTATGTCAGCAGTGGCTATAACACTATATGCTTTCTGAAACATTTAGTCCCATTATTTTCTTTCAGGGAATCTTTTGATCAGCTGTCCCAAATGGCACAGACTTTAAATGAAGAAGGCCATGGTGCAGGGAGGGAAGTGCGTCTGGCTTCTCAACATCTCACCAATTACCAAAACATGGTCAAAAGTGTCAAGGAGAAGCTGAGGACATGTCAGCTTGCACTCCAAGAGCATCTCACTTTTGAGGAGGCATTGCAGAGTATGTGGGCATGGGTGAAAGAGGTTCAAGATAAACTGGCATCATCACAGAGCACTCTTGGAAGCAAAGCCACGCTGGAAAGACGATTGACACAAATTCAGGTAAAGAGGGGTACAACTAGATATTATACATCAAGATTAATATTGGATGGGGGCCACATCAGTGGGAAAGGTACATTTTTATAGTTTATTCTTTCTATGGCTATGAAGAAGAAGATCAGAATTTAAGGTGATCTTGACAAATTGGGATGGGAAGTAGAAAAAACCAGGATGAAGTTTCATGGAAATAGGTGTCAGGTATTACATTTCATAAGAAATAGGGAACTATGAAAAAGTGTATTCAGGTCCCAGAAAGCTTTCTAATAGAGAGGAAGCCTTAGATTAATTGACAGAGAGAGGCTGTGGTGTCTATCACAGGATGTGGTGTCTATCACAGGATGTCTTCAGGAAGAGGTTAGATAAGCATCTAAAAGGAAGGTTGTCAGGAGAACTGTCATGGGCTTCCCTGAGGTTTCTTCTGGCTATGAGGTGATGTCTTACTAAAGTCGGCCGCCGGGAAGGAGCCTGAGTGATTTCAGGCCCAGGATAGCCGGGACTACCCCAGAGAAGTACTCTCCTCAGAGAATGCCTTCCAGGGAGCCAGCGGCTTTCCCTCGGCAGCCTGGGGGGTGCCTTTGCAGGGTAACAGCCACGGCAGGCTATAGTGATTTCAGCTCTAGCGATTTCAGCTCAGTGGCCCTGCACGGCAACTCCCTCACAGCCGGCTCAGGGGGAGAGAGATGAGGGACTCGTGTGGCCACGTTCTGCAGGGGGTAACTTTATTGCAAAGCACCCAGCGAAGGGGAGCCAGTGACGAGAAATCCCCGAAGTCTGGGGAAAGTACAGGGGTTTTTGTAGGGGTACAGCAGGGGGTGTGGGGGGTTACAAGCCTATAGGGTCACAGATCTACATAAAATCTCCTAAAGAATTATGGGCTTCCTTTTCCTCGCCGTAAGGAAAATGTTGCCTTCTTATCTAGGGGGTCTGGATCTTGGTGTTGTGCAATACTTCTTATCTCTTCAGGAGGCCTGCTTCCTCATCTCAGGGGCTTCCCTCCACGGCAGCGCCGCGGTGGGCCTGCCAGATCCCACATCTTACTGTGCAGTGCTTGACCTACTCAGTATCTACTGCAATGTGAGCAATATTTGAGGTTGACCAATGCAGTGAAAAACTTGTATAGCTGTGGGAAAAACTGCTGGATCAGTTGCACATAGCAAGGTACAGGCCCTTAGAAGAAAAGGTGCCTAGGAATTCATATTGGATATGACTGTTAAGGATGGATGAGCTCAGAGAAGATGGTGTTCACTGTTGAAAGAATAACAGCTCTCACTTCTCATCAGGTTACAGTTGATATTTTGACCTGTTTTGCCTCACAGGAGATCCTCCTACTCAAAGGTGACGGTGATGTTAAGCTGAACATGGCCATTGGTAAAGGAGAACAAGCACTTAAAAGCAGCAATGAGGAAGGACAAAAAGTGATACAAACTGAGCTGCAGACGCTGAAGGATGTATGGAACAACATCATCAGTACCTCAGTGAACTGGCAGAGGTAAGACTCCCTGGAAAACACAGGTCAGACTCTGCCATCTTTGCTTACAGAGAGTGATACCTTACAGCATGTAGAAGTACATTCATTCATTACTGGTGTGTGAGGGGAAATTTTCATTACCAGAGAGAACCAAAATTGCCTGGAAAAAACACACACTTATATAAAAAAAAGATGAGTTGACCCTATTTGATGAATCAAATTTCATATGAGATGGTACTTCACATTGATTTAAAAATTAATATAAATCATACAGATTTATACAGCGAAAAATCTGGAAAGCACTTTCTGAGTTTTTGAGCCTGTATTTGGGCAGGACCAAGAATGTGACAAAATGTGACAGATATTTATCTACCTTTTCCATACATAACCCAGGGATGGTTTCTCAATTCTGGTTTTCATTATGTTTTTAATTAAAAAAAAAAAATCCTAATATCAACTCCAAATAATCTTTCTTGCATCTTAAGATGATTTCATCTCACGTTAACCTGTGTGGAAATGGAAAGTTTTTCTTATTGCCTGTGTGAGATAATTTTATATATCTGAAGGCCTCCATCTCTTCTGTTCTAGACAGACTGTTGTTTCTCAATTTCTCTGTGGTAATACTTTTGGGCCTCTATGACACATGTTTCTCATTCAGTAGATTGAAGACTATGACTAGTTTGTCTACATTTTTCTTATAATAACTGAAAGTGGTGCCACTTTCTTAGTTGCACCAAAATTGTAATAGAATTGTATGTAGAAAATTATAATGGGCTGTCTTTATGATGTCGCTCAAATTTTACTCAATTTTTATCATAAAATATTATTTAGATTAGGTTAGACCATGGTATTTTGAGTGAAATCCTTACCACACCCTTATTTATTTTTAAGTCCATTGAAATGAGAATTACATTCCTCAACATGAATCCCAGAGAAGTATGGAGATCTGCTAGGAAGAGCAATATATAACAGAAGGGAATATTTCTTATAAATTGTTAATGAGACTATAGATAATGGATTTGTTCTTTCAAAACTTGCCAGAATATCTCTTAATTGACAGTAATTTCATAGGCTGCTGCATATTTTATTACTCTGATCATAAAGAACTCCAGTAATGTTCCATATTTTACTTTGCTAAACAGACACTGAAATGTGCTTTTCATTAGTCTGAGGCAGATTGCTCATGTAACCTGTAATAGGGGAGCAGCTATTCTGGTTGTACAAAGTGGCCCAAAAGCCACAGGAATTCTAAAATAACTTGGATGCAAGTTGATATAGAAAACAAAAGCAAGATGGAGCAAAAAGTATATTCTAAACCTATTGTGCATGGCTACCAGCAATATAACAATAAAGGAATAAGCAGCCTTTTTTTCCCCCCAAACTTCAAAAGTTCTCAAGTTCTCATCTGCACTTTGTTTCTTTTATTGTCAGCTGCCTAGATTCTGTCATTAGCCAGTGGAATGACTATTTGGAAAGGAAAAACCAGCTGGAACAGTGGTTAGAGAATTTGGATCAGAAAGTGGAACAGCCTTTAGAACCACAGATTGGTCTGAAGGAGAAGTTTGCTCAGCTGGACCATTTCCAGGCTATTGTTTCTGAGACAGAGGATCACTCGAGTGATTTACAGCAACTCATTGAAAAAGCTGTGGAACTATATGAAAAAACAGGGGATGATTCCTTTGGAGATGCAGCTCAAGAAGAACTAAAAACACAGTTTAATGACATCACAACTGTAGCCAAGGTAAGATAAATATCTATGTCCATTACAGGTAAGTAATGTAATGTTTAGACATTTGTATATATAGCTAAAAAACTTTAATTTTTGTATTTTTTAGTAACTAAAGGATTGACTGTGAATAATCATGCCTCTGGTATAGTTGAGTCTAATAAAAAAATTGAATATAGTTTACTAAAATTTAATGGAATGCAAAAATGTTATTGGGAGTTAAAACTGGTATGATTTTCAGAAAGTGAATGCCATATATTTTGTTCCTAGTTTCTTATATACAGCAGTATTCATGACATTCTGACACATTTATTTTCATCTAATTCTTTTTCAATCCTTCCTAGCTTTTTTTTTTTCTTTGCCTACAAAGGGAAGAATAAAATACCTCCCTGAGCAGGAAAGTTAAAAGATATATGCCCACATTCTGTGGTCTTTCAAGCCACTAAGCATTGCACATGCTATACAGGCATTCTGTTTGGATTCTAAGGAAAGATATGTGAGCTCACTGAGACCTTCTACCAGCCAGAACGTGACAGGGAAACACCTTGCCTCCCCTTGTACTGCTGCTGTAATTTGGTGTGAGCAATGCACACAGGGATGCATGGTTTCCTTTCCTGGAAGTCTGTTGCTTCCCTAGGAGGCTGTTTTGGTTAGAGTCGGGTGCATGTGGACAGCACACCCTGTTGCTGCATAAAATGCATTAAGGTATAAAAACTTTGAGAATTTAGTTTAGGTCATCTTTGTTCAGCTAAGATGACCTAAAGTAAATGGTCAGTCAGACCAACCATTTGTCAAGTTGGTCTGACACATTCTGAGAGATTATGATGACTATTTTCGGAGGGAACAGCAGGACTTATTAATCTAACTTGTTTTTTAATATAATTTTTTGAATGTTGAGTTACTCAAACTTTAAAATACCTGAGTTTAATTTGTAGGAGTTTCAGTTTGAAACTGGCATCAAGATGTTTCAATTTAGGTTAGAGCATCTACATAGGGGTAAAAATCTATTTGATTAGCTCATTTCACTTTTGGTTAGTTTTGATAAATATTCATTAGTGTTATCTCAAAAGAATATAACAAGAAGTCTACTCAGTCAGACCAAAGGCAAACCTCAGCCACTGTACTCTTTCACTGTGTCACAGCAAGATAAACTGACCCCACTCTAAGCTTACATGAAAAAGCTAAGATGGAGCCAGGAAGCAGCTGCATGTCTGTGCCAGGGAAAGCATCCTCCAGCACTGCAGGGCAGGTGGCTGGGGAGAGCCACCCCTTCTGATGTGATGGTCGAAATGGGAATTGGCACTGTAAGATCCTTCCGCACTTTTGGACAGCCAAAATTTTTGTTTGTGGGTTTCCTATGGGACATCTCCATGACTCTGCTTCGCATTTGTAGAGACTTGGTGCTTCTAAGGAAGAGCTGGGTTCCTGGCAGCAGTGCTGCTCCCTGGGAGTGCTCATGGGTGATCTGCAAGACCCTCTCCAGGGTGTATTGGGAAAAGCATGTCAGAGTGACACAGCTGCAGAATTGATATCTACTAAACTATACATTGGACTGTGTTAAACTATATTTTTACATACATTTTTAGAAGGCTTCTGCTTCAGCAAAAAAAAAGCTTGTCCAGACCAACCTGAACCAAATATTTTGCAGTGTAGCAGTGTTCTGATGCCACAAGCTGTGCTCTATTCACTATTCAAATGCATGCCATAGAGTCAAACCAGCACTGCAAGCTTAAAGCCAGCATAGTATTTAAGTACTTTAATGGTCTTTTTTTTTGTTTTTGTTTTGGTTTTTTTTTGTTTTTTTTTCTTTTAATCTGAATGATAGGAGAAAATGAGGAAAGTGGAAGACATTGTGAAAGATCATTTGCTTTATCTGGATGCTGTGCATGAATTCACAGACTGGCTTCATTCTGCAAAGGAAGAGCTTCACCGCTGGTCAGATGCATCTGGAGATACACCAACTATACAGAAAAAGCTGGCCAAAATCAATGTAAGTGAGCTTTCATGATTTCTTCTGTAATTCAGACCCTACACTTGAAAGAAAACCCAGTCAAACAGTTGTGGGGTCTTGCTCTTTTTTCTTTGAAATGGTGATTACATTTCAGTGAGCTGGAAGCAAGCTTTCTAAGCTGTGCTTTGTTGTTGACTCCCTTCTCATATTAACAGATGGAGTAAAAGTATAATCAGACCTGTTAACCACAGCACACATGGAAACAATTTGCAAGAGCGGAAGCCCAGTGGCATCACAGAAAAATGCGGCTTAGCTGATTAATGAATACTTCTCTTTCCTCATCCTCAAACTTGCTTTCTCCATGAGCAGAATTGTTTAAACCAGAGACAACTTTTCCTGCTTTGTGTGACATGGGGATGTGTAAAGTAGCACAAGGATTGTTCTATTCAAACATGGTAGAAATGTATGAGTTGCCTCCCTGTGTATACTCTCCTTAGCTTGGTGCCTATTCTTAGTCATCTGAGTGCTTAAGAAATGTGCGTATTCCTGAATGCAACATTAAAGCAGGCCACATGTTTTGCCCGAGCCTGCTGTTTATATTCAGATATTCATGCTAGCAACATTTTTCTCTGCTCCTAAACATGAGAGTGGGACAGTGAACTTGAATGCTAGATAAAGATTCAGGATCCCCAAGATCAAATTACGGATTTTTTTGTACACTCTTGAGTAATTTTCAGTCTCCTTTGTGCTCAAGCTCCTGACCTGTAAAACGGGAAAGGGAGGAGATAGCAGCATCTAGTTCCTGAGATGAACTAGAGAAATAACGTGACTTTCGCATGCAGTGTTTGGGATGGTATTTATACATTCTCCAGTCTCTTATGCTGAAAGCTCCCAAGATTCCCGTGTATGAGATGTGTGAGAGTGAAATAGGAACCCGTACAAAGAATTTAGCTCTGAAAACAAAACCAAAACCATATACTCAGGAAAAAAACCATGTTCAACCAATTCTGGCACATCCTAGGTCATGGGCAGGCTGTAAACTGGAGTTGTGTTTTTGAGACTGCTGCGAGCAGCTACATACCAGCATTTCTTATGAAAACGATCACAACAAAGCCGTCATGTTCCACATCTCAACCTAAATGGCATTTTCCGTAACTAAATCACGTTCATTCTTTCTTTCTTTCTCTCTAAAGCTTAAGAGAGTTTCAGAACGGCTGTTTAATCCCCGCAAGGCCCGCACGCTGATGACTGGGTTTTACTCCCCGCGGGCCCAGACCGCTGCCGTCGGGGAGCCGCGGCTCGGGGCGGTGCGGGGCGCTGGGGACGGGACGGGACGGGACGGGACGGGACGGGACGGGACGGGACGGGACGGGACGCGCCCCCCGGGCGGGCCCCGGCGCTGGCGGCGGCGGCGATGTGGCGGCCGCCGGGTTACCATGGCAATGTCGCCCCGCAGGAGCTGGTGGAGTCCCGGCAGAGCGGCGCGGGCCGCCTGGGCCGGGTGGAGGCGCTGGCCCCGGCGGCGAAGCGCGGCACGACGGCGGGCGGGTGCCAGCTGCTGGCGGCCGAGATGCAGGCGCTGCAGGCGGACTGGCGGCAGTGGGAGGAGAGCGCCCGGCGCAGCCAGGGCGGCCTGCGGGACCTGCTCAGCCAGATGGCCCTGTCGGAGCGGGAGTTCGCGGCGCAGGCCGGCAGGCTGGAGGAGGCTGTGCAGCGGCTCGGAGGGCAGCTGGCCGCCTGGGCACAGGGGCTGGCCCCCGCCGACAACCGCAGCACCGACGCCGAGGTGGTGGAGAGCTGGCGCAAGGAGAAAGTAAGAGCATGTCTCTTTTCCTAGCGGCTTTTCCGCTCTAGATGTGTGGTCACCGCGGGCAGGAAACTTCCGCCAAGCGGGACTATCAAGTACGTCATACAATCAATACTTGCGGAAGATATTTCTGTGCAACCCCGACTTTCCAAACTCTTTGTGTTGCTGTGATCACAGCGAGCGGTGTTGGCAGAAGACGTCCCTCCCCTTGGCCTCTGCTGTACCGGGCTTAGCAAACGCTGCCTGGATTTTAGGTACCAAACCCAGGGCTTGCGCCTGGGAGGAAGCCAAGGAGCTGGCACGCTGGCCCTGGGCTGCGCTTCCAAGTTGCTCAGTGGTTCGAGCCAGAGTAGCACTTGATGGAGGAAATGTGAAGCATTTCCTAAAAGCCAAGTAAGAAACTGGAGCCATTTCTGATTTACTGTTTATCAGGGATGTATTTGGCTTAGTCTTCCTTTTCTTGAAATGTCCTCTACATTACACACGTTGGGATCTTGTCCAGTATTTAAAGATCTGGAAGCTGGTATAATTGCTAATTGCTTTGCTTTGGAATGCAGTGGAATTTAGAGAAATAGAGGCTGTTTCTGTTACTGATATTCTCCTAGCAAAAAATTCCCCATGTATATATCATACCCCCCGCCATGTAAGTACATACACATATTTGCAACAATCATGATACGTGTTTGTAAGTGTCTCAACCACAGTGAATCACAGATGTTGATGAAAGATGCAAAGTACTTCTCTTTCAGTGTAGCATTGTAATAAAGCAGTTTCAGTAGAGATGTGTATTACCTGCTTCCTGACCCCTTGACTGAAGCCATGTTCAGAAAAAACCCAGAACATCTTTTCTTTGAACTGAGATTATTAATCTCGCCAAGTTATTTCTGTAGTTTCCTCTTTCACGGAATTCTTTGCATGGATGTGTGAAACTTGCTTTCTTGAGTGCTATTATGTGTCCATAGAAGTAACAAAGATGACATTAAGATGAAGCAAATAATTATACAAATATGCAAAGTGTTCCATGCATATATGTTTTTAAAAAGGAAATGAGGACATGGGATTGTTACCAATACACCAGGCATTTTTTATTTCATAAATGGAGAAATATTAAATTTAAAGGATATTGCTTTTATTAGTAGTATATATAATATGTATGTTCTGGAGCTCTCTGTAACAACACTTTATTTAGATTAGACAGTTGTAAACTTTGACAAATGAGGAAGATGCAGAGGCATCTCATAACGTAACTATGCACAGCCCTACTATGTAATTTTATTTATAGTTTGAGGAAATGTGACAGTAATCCTTCCATTTTTGGACCCCAGGGAAAGGCCCTATTGTGAATGTAAAATAGCACTGCAGTTTCCATTTCTATTGTCTCACAATGATTCTGTTGCCATGTTAGCCAAGGCCACAAATAAAAAATGCATTTCCTAATTTGCAGAATTAGCAAGATCATTCTATTACTCTGTTATACTCAAGCTGTGTTCCCTTAGGTATGAGCAACATTAGAGCAACAGATTTTGCGCTTGGAATTCAGAAAATTATTTTTGTAATTGTCAGATTCAATATTAAATCCAAGTGCTTTCAATAGTGATATCACTGTATGAAAAAATGCCATAGTTAAATTTACCCTGTTCTGCAAGTAATTGTTCCTGTTGGATAGTAGGCTATGCCTAAGGCTGTATGTAATCAGAATAACCTCTTAGTAGTTATTGAGCTGGGTTGAAACTGAAAAATTGTGTTGAAAACAGGCAGTTCTAACCTTGTGTTAGTCTTAAGAGATGCTTTCTTGACACAGAAAAAGGGGCTGTTATCATTTCATTATGGTGATTCCTTCCCTTGGCATTTTGTGACATCCTGTGTTTAGGCAATGTCCATCGTGGTGTTATTTCTAATGCTTTCCCAAAAAATGGTTTCAGTAGTTTAACATAAAATAGCAAAAGCAAAAAGTAGTTTAAGGTTTTTTTCCTAAGCATTATTGCTATTACATAATTACTTAGTTCAAATGCTACTTTATATGGCACTGAAATAAGTGACTATTTCAAGTATCTGTTAATCATGATTGAAGAGATTTCTGGTGTATGAGTGGCTCAAAGAAGATAGTCCATAATATGAAAATGAATAATATAAGTCATGGGAGTCCTGAAAGTCTGCTGCAGCAAAATATCATTTTTACTTTTCCTGAACACTCAATTTTGTGCTGAACTGTTTACTATGTATATTTTCAATCATCTTTTCTTCTTCTGAATATGTATGTATACATATTTATATGCATCTTCAGAAATGTGATTTGGGAACATCCTTATCTCCCACTTCCAGGTCCCTGTTCAAATCTGTCTTCATATGATCTGTTTCTTAAGTTTATATTGTAAGCTCCTTCTAGACCGGCACTTTAGCCAAACTATTCTATACATGCCAAGTGCTCTGGTCTGCCTGCACTGCAGAACCTCTGCTGTTAGTCTGAGAGGAATGTCTGAAGAATTTAGTTCCTAGTGAGGCGAGAAGCCAAGTCTGTCTGCACTGCTCATTATGCTGGAATAGCAGGCAGGATTCTGCAGAGGAGATGCTGTGGACATCATCAAGCACTGTTTTTGTTGGAGTACTTATCACACTTCTCCCTGTGACGCAAGCGAAGCCAACAAAATCTCTGTTTTTGTTGTTGTTGGCTTAGCTGTCTCCAAAGCAAGAACCTTTCCAGTGCATCAATGACAGGCAGTAACCCAGTTACTCTCAGGATTGTGAGCAGCTGTACTTTTACATTATGAAGTCATCTGTGAAAAGATTTGAAGCTGATAAAAAGTTTTGTGCATAAATTAGCTTTCTGGATATGGCTCAAAACATTTTTAATTGAACACGTTAAAATCAAGTCAGCAGGATAATTATATTTATATAAGCATATCATTTGCTATTCTCTAATTATATGTACTTTTATTGACAATAAATAATTGACAATACTGTTGCTCCTTTATTAAAATGAAATTTATATCTTAAAATGGGCTTCAAGAACATTTTGAGCTAAGGAAGTTGAGGCATCCAGAAATTTGGTCTCTAGAAGCTCATAATTTCAAATAAAGTTCTGTAGACTTGACTGCTAAAATACTCTTGAAAGTAAACAGATATAGACCATAAATTAATTAATTTAAATTCTGAAAAACTTTGATTCAAAAGTTGGGGTTTTTTTTTATATTTTCTCACCAATATTTTTCATTTATTTTGTTTTAACAGGAAACGCTGGATGCTCTAGTAAAAGCTGAACAAATGACAGATGAGATCAAAACTCAGTTGAATGATCTTTGTAGATTTTCCAGGGATTTAAGTACTCATTCTTCAAAAGTTTCAGGGTTGATTAAGGAGTATAACAGGTACACATTCATCTTGTTTATAGTTAATCTCTGCATGTGTGGAGCGGGGGGGAGGAATGAGCTGTCTTTTAGGGAACCATTAATTAGAATTTTAGAACTAGAGACAGATGTATGCAATAGTTAGAATCATTATTTTGATTTTGGTGTCAACAGAACTTATACAAAGTAGTAATTTGATTTTTTGGGTTTTTTTTCTTAAACCCAGGCTATGCTACTAGACTCAGCTGAAACTAAATGTACATCTATACCTGACCTGTTACAGCAGTCCTTGTAAATATGTGAGGTAGCAGCATGTCTTATTTGTCTGAATGAGAACAAGCTATACTGCCTAGTTGAGATATTTTGCTTGACTTTGTCCTTCAGATTCTTCTTTTTTGATTAGGTGGTTTCTTGCAATAGGAACTATCTAGGGAAGGTAGCATTTGCTTGTTTTCTTGCTTTCTCTCAAGTCACTCTCTGATTTACTTTGGAGTGTGACACCTGCATTTCAGACACAAGGTTCTGTTGTTTCTTGGAGGGAGTTATAGCTTCTGGCTTCTGTAGCTGCAGAAGGATGTGATGACTCAGATTGATCCTTTATAACCTTGTGGACTTAATGGAGGCACAGAAGTTAGAATTTTATTCGCTGTGGTCCTGCACCCTCTCCCTAGAGAGAGAAAGAGGCTTGCAGAATACATTCATGCTTAGGTGCACTGAATCACTCCCTGGAAACACTTGTACCTGTCATATCTGTGACAGCTATGTCCCAATTTACATGCTTCACTTTTGAGAACTGAAGGCTTCTAATGGATTTCCTGGTGCCTCAGTTAAGTGCATAAATTTGGTAGGAGGAATTCAGGTTAACCTACCCTTACCATTGTGTTTCAGAGAACAAAATAATAGCGTTGTCACCTAACAGAGTCCTGCCTTTCCTCCCTCTCTCCCTCCCTCCCTCGCTTTCTTCTTCTTCCCTGATGTGATAAACCCAGCCTCTGCCTGCAAGCTTCAAAAGGATGTCAGAGCAAAGAGCAGATCTTGCAGCAAAGATTTCGGACGGCTTTCAGGGATTTTCAGCAGTGGCTGGTCAATGCAAGAGTCACCACTGCCAAATGCTTTGACGTGCCTCAAAACATCACTGAAGCTTCAGCAAGTCTGCAGAAAATACAGGTAACTTTATAGCAGGGGAGACAAAATAGTGTAAGGGAGACCAAATCAATTTCATGTACAGCTCATATTTATTTCTTTGATTAGTTGTTGGGTTTTGTTAATGTTGTTATTGTTAATGCTAAATGTGATTCCTTGCAAAGAAATAAACACTTTTTTTTTCCTATTTTGTTTAGTTTAATAGTTGGGCTACAGTTTGTAAGTAGTTATGTCTCATAGTAGTTTTCCTTGTCTGTTTCTTTTTTACAATGGAAAAAAAATATTTTAGGTGGGAGAGTACTGTAAAATCAGAATTGTATCAGAATTGAGCCTTAGTACTCGAAATTACTTCTCATTATTTGTCATCATGTATGAAAGTGGAGCCCTTATGATACAAGACCAGAGTTAAATTATATGCAGTGTGAGCAGGCATTTAAAGAGAATATTTTTCACATAAAAAAATAAGCCCAAACATCTCTGTTGAAAGGAATACCTATTGAAAGAATATTTTAATAAATCAATTGAAAGAAATGTTTTTATTAATATAACTATTATTTTAACTGAAAATAACAAAATGAGAATTATTTAATGAGGCTGTTATACCTTTAGTTAGATAGTATAACAGAAGAAATTTTTACATGTTGCTCAGAAAACACCAAAAGCTAAATCACTTCTTCCTCTTTTTGGTAAAATTACTTCCCCTTGCTTAAGTGGTTTACTTAAAAGCCCAAACAGTGCTGTCTTGATATAAGAAATATTTGACTGCACCACGATGAGAATATCTTTAGAAGGGGGAAATGTCCTGGTAATTTTTTACATTAAATATAAATGTTTTAACAAGGCTGGGTTTTTTTCAACAGTGGATTTTTTTTTTTAATCACTGCAGCCCTCTCATAATGTAAGACCATACCTTGTTCTCCTTCTCTGTGAAAGCTGCCTTAGGTGAAATAAAGTTTTTTTGGACTGCTTTAGGACTTCTAGAGATGTCCAGATAACCTGTAGAAACTTAAAATTTTATTTTTCTTGAAAGTTAATGCTCTGTCTGTTGGCACATTTGGAATCATTACAGCACAATATCTTTCATTTTAATATACATAGAATTTATAGTCCAAGCATCTCAAAGTTAACAAACCCTTTGCATTCTCTGTTAAGACTTCTAGTGTAACACAGAATCAGAACCTAACCTAATAATTTTGGTATCAAGCCTGTTACTCCTGAACGTGGGTGTGACCTAATGATTATGTGTATTACATAATCATGATAGTAACAGTTTAAAATAGTGCTATATAAGACTGATAAATTTCTTTGAGTCCTAAATGCTCACAAAATTTTTTAATAATTATAAGTTAGAAAGAGATTATCACAATAAATTGGAATTTAAAAATCTGTCTGTTTCCTTATATTTCTTTATAATTCTTGTACATGCATTTTTCCACACACTTCTTGCACACCAGCATTGTGCAAGATTTCTGTAAAGAAAAATACTTTTAAACAGGGAAGGTAAATTAAGGATACAGGGGCATAAATCACATAGATTGGACAGTGGTCAGGTTCTGAGCATCAGCCCACATCCCCACATGCTCATGGCAAGTCCAGCATAGCTGGAGCTTGCCCATGGGCAGAGCTTCAGTCCAGTGTGTGCCTCTGAGGGGGTCCCTGTGTTATCTGTCAGGATAATGGCTCCCTGAAATGAAACTTTTATCACTTTCTGTAATAGGGATATTTAAGGGAGTATAATACCTAACTAAATCATCAGTAATTGTCTAATGAAATGTAGAACATAGAGGTAATCCTAGAATTTTAATATAAATGTTATTCAGACACTTTTCATTTCTGGAAATCCCATCTGTAAATCCCATCAATACAAACAATATTGAAATGAATGTACTGAAAGACACATTATCATGTTAACAAACTGAAACAGTAAACTCTTATCACTAATCAGCTTTTTTTATTACTATTTTTAGGAATTCTTATCAGAAAGTGAGAATGGGCAACAAAAGCTAAACCTGGTAGTATCCAAAGGAGAGCTACTGTGCTCTGTTTTACCAGAGGAAAAGGCTAAAGTTATTCAGGACAAGTCTACTACTGCTAAAGAAGATTGGAAAAATTTTATCACCACTCTCCACCAGAAGAAATCTGCACTGGAGGTATTGAACCAGTCACAGTGAGGAAAGACTGGATCAAAATTTCCTCTTTGCTTCTTTTTCAAACAGCACAGTTTACATTTCATATAAAGCTGTGAGTGTCTATTATGTGACAGAGCTAATAAATAGCTGTTTTCAAGAAGTCTTATTCTTCTGCTTGCATTTTACTTTTGTTTACTTCTGCTCTCCTTATGACCTGATTTCTCGTTAAGTGGGGTGTTTCATGCAGAAGGGTGTTGTTCAGAATCAAATTCAGCAGTTGTGAAATTCAGTGCTGAAGTCTCATCAAATGTACTGGGTTACTAAAACACATTTTCTTTTTAAGAAACTGTTTTATTAAAGGTTTCTGACACTGCTGCTGATTGAATAGTCCCAGTACAATGTCTAAATGTCTCTCTCGTTGCAAATAGTTGAAATATACTTATTTATTTGAGCAACTTTTTAAGTAAATGCCAGTGCCTTTCTCTGTTCAGAACTCACAATTCAGCCAATAGATGATGAATATCTTAAAATCATGAACTTTTTAAGGTCACAGGTTTTAAGGTCACAAGGTCTCATCTGGAATTTCCTGCATAGCATAGGAGAATTGAAGTTCCTAGGCATTCTGGTTTCAAACCAGTGCTGCCTAGACAGCTGAGAAAAAGTTTAACTATATTTAATGCATTATGTAGGAAAGCATATCAAAGAAAATTCTCAGGTAGGAAGGACTTACCTTTCTTCATCTCAAGGCTGACGTGGAAAGAGGTTAGTCTTTTTGAGTCAAGCATTTTTCAGTCTCATAGGCTTAGTTTTTCATTCTGATGTTTAAGTGATAAGGATGTAGATGAGAAGAAAACTAAATATGTCTGGGGAAAAATACATTAAAATAACTAGGGCACGGGAGCTACGCTGTTCAAGTTTATATTCCATTTGATTTATTTCAGATGCACTTTTATTAAATAGTGCAGAATAAGCCTAAAAGAAAAGTATGTAGGCATTGAGGGAATGCCTACATATGCCTTTAATGCATACATTCTTATGACCAAAATTTTATACTAAAAAAGAATAAATATAACCAGAAGTGTTCCCCAGGACTGGGCTGAATTTAGACATCACCTAGAAATACTGGCAGCCCATTTAAGAAGCGGTTAGTGTGAATGACTGAAGTCAGATATTAGATAACTCATATCCTAAATTAGGCTTTACTCAGACTGCGTTAGTTATGCGAATTAGGATTAGACTGAGCCAAATCTTGTAAGATCTGTAAAGCTTTCCATTCTTTTCCATTGATTTTCCAAAAGAAATTTGCTTCAGCCTCCCCTCAGCTACATGGTACATTGTTGCTTCTATTTTGCTTTTTAAAAGTGTGCCCTATCAAACTTTTTATTTCAGTGTCTTTGGGATAAGAACAGACAGAGCTGATGGAATTTATTTGAAGAGCTATGTATAATTTGCCTACGATTATATATCCTTTTTGTGTACTTGATCTGTGTCTTGTGAATTAGTTATGCCCAGTGTACTGGGACTGTTCATAGAAATTTGCATGTCTTCCCAGAACTTAAAGATCCAGATGAAGGACTTTGAAGCAACTGCTGAGCCTCTGCAGGAGTGGCTGGCCACAACTGAGAAGGTGGTACAAGGAAGTAGCAGTCGGCTCCACGATCTTCCTTCCAAGAGAAGAGAACAGCAAAAACTGCAGGTGACTTAAAAGTGTTCTTAACAGAGCCAGACTTTCCTGTCCCATCCTCCTGGCCTCATTGATGACATACAAAAGCTTGACCATTTTATCATCCTAATAAATAAGATGGGAACTGTTTTCAAGGTTTGCTGTTGACGATCCTGTTCCATCAATTTTTGCATCTCCACATTTCTTACGACATGCTGCCCCATTGCTGTAACCGTATGGTGTGCCTTTCTCAGCAAGCTTGCCATATGTCACTTCTGTCTTTCATGGCACCTTCATGCTTCCCTATTTCCTGCTTTCTTGCACCCACTCTTATTATTACTGTGCTTGTGCTTTACAGTCTGTCCTTGAGGAAATAAGCTGCCACGAGCATCAGCTCAACAGGCTAAAAGAGAAAGCTCAGCAGCTGTGGGAAGAACAAGCTGTCAGCAAAAGCTTTATGCGCAGAGTGTCTCAGTTGTCTTCTCAGTATCTTACTCTAAGCAATCTGACAAAGGTAATGCACCCAATGTATGTGCTCTTAAGCAACTCTGATGTATGTGGGGAAAAATAAAGACTGAAATGTGAAACACTGCAGTTGTCATGCTCGCCTGCTCTGGGGTGTGTCTGAGCTATTCTGTCTTTCACATTGACTTTCAGGAGTGGAGAGTAAGGACAGTCAACAAAATGTAACTGTGATTTTTTTTTATTTTTTAAAAATGTACTGATTAAGAAGTAAATCCCACCTGATTATGCAATAATCAGACTTGATTTTGATTTTTTCAAGCACTGAAGACATTTTTGTTTTGTAATAAGTGGCATCTGAAAGAGGTATTTTTCAAAAATTAGCAGAGGTGGGGTTTTTTTTAGAAAATACAGGATGCAGACAAGTTGTTATTTCATCTCATCCTATAATGATGATTATTTCATCTCATCCTATAATGATGATTACCTCCTAAGCTGCTTTTGAATGTTCAAGAGGAGGCATAGGCCAAATTCTAAACCATCAGACCAAGAACTGAGTGTTTAACCTAACTCTCTTTTTTTGGGTGGTGCTTCACACACTTCACCACTTAATAGTTCTACCGTCTCTCTTGTGTAGACAGATAAGAAAGCCTCCATATTAAGACTGTTACTTTTCTCGAAGGTCATGTCATCAAGAAGGCTTGATATAGGCTTACAGTTGCTACAGTAACTAGAATGATAAAGGATATAGAAAATGTGGTTTGGAACAACAATTCAATTCAGAAAGTATTTGTGTTTAAGGGGTTGCTACTTTACTAATTTCTACTTTTTCTGTGGAAGTAACAATCATAAAGCATATCTGTGACTTACTGAAAGTGATGGTATGTGTGGCCATAATAAATTTTCAAGTCTGCAAAATGACAAAGTGAAAGATGCATGAGTTACTAACAAAAGCTTATGTGAGCAGAACTTGTAGGAGATGTCAGGATGAGCAGGAGTCATCTAAGGTGCAGGATACATATGATCCAGCCTGTTAGAGAAATCCTGAAACTTTTTGGATAGGCATGGATCTTAATAGCTTCCAAAGCCACTGACTTGGCTTTAGTTCTCTGTCACAGTGAGAAACACACTCTGCCCTATATTCTTGTTCACCTCAAGCCTTTTAGCAGTGTAACTTCAGCATTTGGTTTTGATTTGTATGAGTGTCAGTGATTTTTCAGAAGAATGGTTATACCAATGAAAGTCATTAAGGAAAGCAGGTCTTTTCGAAATATCAACAAAGTAATATTGCTGCAGTGATGTAGCTTCTCAGGCTTAAATCTGGTTTTGTACTGGCCAATTTCACAAGTTAGCTTCCATTGCAACACTGCCACGGAGCTTAGATGTGATTTACCAGATGTTTAAGTAAAAGTGAAACCAGAAAACTGCAACTTTACATTTAGAAAATAAAATATTACAATTCTGAAATTTTCCTTCATATTTTATGTTTGGACAATTCATTTGTGTGTGTATGCAAAATTCATTCTGTGCTCAAGTGTACTTGTAATTATCAGTGTATGAAGCAAACTTCTGAGTATAGGTGATGAGACTCATTCTAAAGTCCATGAGTTTGTATGGGGAATAACACAATTCTTTAAATAGCTGTTGGTGCTAATTGCTGTATGAATTGCAGGAGAAAGTTTCCAGAATGGATAGGATTGTAGCAGAGCACCAGCAGTTCTCGCAGAGTGTCAAGGACCTCCAGGACTGGATTGCTGATGCAGTTCACATGCTGGATTCCTACTGTCATCCCACTGCAGACAAGAGTGTTCTGGACAGCCGGATGTTAAAACTAGAGGTATGGAAACAAGAGTCCAAAACCTGCTCTTTTTAGATATATATGAAGAATACAAATATAGGATACTTAGTTGTTGCATATTAGTCTAATAACTGTTGTTCAGATGCTGAGTTTCATTTTACTCAAAAATCAGTCTTCTTGTAGTAGAAAGAGCTCATTATTAGAACTTTTCTCTAATAAGTAAATAAGGACCTTAATGACATGGAGAACTGCATATATGAAAATTCTTAAAGTACTCAAAAGATGATGTATGGCTGCTGAAAAGTTAAATGGAAGAAGTAGGATAGACACTTCTGTTGTTTAGTATATTTCAATATATATTCCTTACAGGTGATACAGTTGATACAACGAATCTTTTCCTATAATTGTTTGGTTTTAAAATGGTGACTACAGTTAAGGAAATAGTATCTATTGATAAGAGAGCACAATAATGTTAAAGGGCACTATTTAGAAAACAATACTTTTCATTTTATTGATGTCTCAAATTTTGAGCCAAAAATCCTGAAAATTATAAAGGTACATCAAAAAGCAGAAGATGGTAGCATAATACGAAAATTATGTTTTGGCTTTTGTTCATTGCGTCTTTTGGGTTCATGGTTTCAGGCTTTTCATGACTGCATAGTGTTAGAAACTGTGAGTTTGCAACTGCACAGCTCCAGGAGTTGAAGTCCCTGGGCTGGCATTAATGACAAGTTCTATTTTTTGATACCTTCATGTTTCAAATGTACCCTAGAGTGGTAGAAACTGTATTTAAGCCCTGTAGAAGAGCTTGTCATTACATCTTCAAGTCTCTATGAATGAATCCTCCAGTTTTCCATCTAAGTGGCATTTCCTTTGGAATATCAGCTTTTCCACTGAAAAGTATCACTTAGAGTGTATCACTTCTCTGATACACTCTAAGTACCTGCACAGATTCTATGAAAACTTCCCTGTTAACTAAGAGGTTTTTTAAGAGCCTGAAACTACACGTTGAAGGTCACTTTTGTTTGTGAAGCCCAGCTGTGAGCCCTACTGTCCATCTTCTTATTGGCTACAAGCTGCTAAATAAGATCAGGTCATGTTCCATTAAAGCCAGTTAGAGTATTCATGCCCAGTTAATGATAAAATATATCCCCTCACTTCTTAGAGCCTGCTAGCAGTGAAACAAGAAAAAGAAGTCCAAATGAAAATTGTTCTGACAAGGGGAGAATCTGTTCTGCAAAATACTTCTCTGGAGGGAGTACCAGTGATTGAAGGTCAATTGCAAAACCTGAAGGACAGCTGGGCTTCTCTTCTGTCTGCTTGTATCCAGTGCAAGAGGTAAAAAGGGCATGAGGTACAGAATGGTTCTTAGTAGCAAAGCACTGTCAAGACTTTTGAAACGTAACTTTATTGCTACAAGAGTTGAATTCATGTATAATGATTGCATAGGCCAAACACGTTGGGTCTAGAGGTTGTGATATATTCATTTGAAATAGAGGAAAGGGAGGAAACTGTGAGGGGTCTAAGCTTTAGTAACACTTATTGTCAATTTACCCTGAGAACTGGATTCCGTGTTCATAATCTTGACTATTTTACTTTGTGTTGCACTTCATGCTTTGAAACCTTCTCAGAAGTGAGATGTTGTCATGGACATTAATGGTTGCTCTGTCAAGATTCTGGTTTTCTACTTGCTAGCATTCCAAAGAACAAACTGTAATTACAGTGTCCAGTAGTGCTGCTCCTAGTGATAGAATAAAGAAATGTAAAGGAAAAAATGGAGACTTCTTTGGTGGAGCATCAATAGTTGCAAATATTTCAAGTTAAAGAAACAAAGGTAATGAAACATTAGAATGTAGCAACTTTTGCATGTATGCAAAGGGGCAGAAAAATTCTGATTCTGGGTCTTAGGCTTTCAGTTGCAATTTGTTTACTAAACTTAGAACATGTCAGCTAGCTACATAAATTACAAATCTACTTCATATTTCAGGTTTGGAAAACTCGATTTCTCTTTATTAATCAAACAGTGCTCCTAGTTAAAACCTGTAGGATTTTAAAAGATAGCTTAGCTTGTGATATATATCTCTCATATAGTCTAGCAAATCTGAATATGCCTATATCTTACTGCTTAAATAGCATGGGAACTTCCAATATCACAAAAAATGCATATTTTTTAATTACAGTCAACTGGAAGGAGCTCTCTCCAAGTGGACAAGTTACCAGGAAGATGTTAATCAGTTTTCCAGATGGATGGAAAAAGTAGAAGCAAGTATGAATGCTTCTGAAAGGCAATATGCTGAACTGAGGGAAAAAACAGCTGCCCTCAGCAAAGCAAAGGTGTGTTTGATCTACAACAAACCATCAACAAGTCCATAACAGCTTATAGGCAATACAAAAACCTATGTAACTGCAAAATTAATCTGTGCTCTGGTTTTAATGGTGGCCTTTATGTGTTCTTCTCTTTCTATTTTGCAGCTACTCAACGAAGAGGTGTTGAGTCATAACAGCCTGTTGGAGACGATTGAAGTGAAAGGAAAAGGGATGGCTGAGCATTACATTGCTCAGCTTGAGCTCCAAGACCTTCAGGAGAGGTATAAGTTCCTCAAAGAAAGAACAAAGGTATATTTTTTCTTCACAAGGAAAAAAATCTTTTCACTAATCATTTATTTTACAGTTAAATGAGGATTAAGAATTTGGGGACAGCTGTAACTTAATGTAACAGGAACTTACTAGGGTGATTAATATATCTGTCTTTCTGTACTGAGCTTCAGATCTTTTCAGAAGGGTTCTAAAAATCAGGAACTCCATGTCAAAAGGTTCATTGACTTCAGCACAGATATCATTTTACCCATTGTGACTGAAAAGTTGAGAAAACCTTCGAACCTGTGATTTCCATAAGTGTATGTTTGCAATAAATTTTAACTGACAGTTGTGTGATTCAAAAATGGTTGACAGCTACAGAGATTTTATTACTGAACACAAACCTTATTAGCAAGTAAACTGACAATTGAATTCTGTTGTCTCAGTGATGCCCCTGTCATGTAGAATGACAAAATGCAAAATTCAGCCAAAATTCAGTTTTTCAAACACCTAAGTCATTCTGTGTTTTGTGGACCTCTCTTCCACAACTCCAAAAAAGTCTTTGTTCTGTCTTTCTTTTGACTTTGTGTCAATAAAATTGCTCAGGTTTGCCAGAGAGATACCTCAGTCCTGGGAAGTGCTGGTAAATACCTGCTATTCCTGTTGGGATGCTCTAGCCTTTACCTTTCTCTACTGCACAAAGCTATACAGGCTGCCTATATTTGCTCAGCTTGAGCAACAGCGTGGGAGCAGTAAGAAATGGATGGTAGTTCACAGAGGCAAGAGTTCTCTTTCCCCATGTAGCAAGAAGCATTCCTTCTTTCTCTTCCACCTAATATCCCAGATGACTGGTCTTCCCTATTCCCAACTGTGGCGATGATGTTAAGTGTCAAACAACGCTTAGAAAGAAATTCAAAGTTCAAAGCAAATAGCTAGAAAGTAAGGAATGCTCAAATCTTTTACCAATCCTTTGGCCAGGCAGGAAACCTGACAAGATTCCCCAAGAGTTTATGACCCACATCTGAACAGCCCTAGACTTGAAATTCCTATTGATCCCCTATTGAAAGTCAAGAAAACTGGTCTCTCCTTCCCACTTTCCACTTCTGGGCATGGACAGGCCTTGCAAAAAATGTGATAATACTCCTGTTTTCCTCCTTTCTCCCACTAGACAGACCTGTTAGAAATAAAATGTAAAGCAGACAGTAAGCTCATAGATTTATTAAAGTGTTTGTCTTTTTATGAGCCTGCTGCTCTCAGAGGCAGCCTGTCTCCATCAGAACTTGATTCCCCATTCCCATCATTTCTTAGGGGATATGAATTACATGTAGTATATTTTTCTTGCACTTAGTAAGACTAATCTTGTGCTAATATATGACATTTTTCCTTCTGTACTCCAGGTATGGTAATATTTTAGTGCTGGTTTGCGAAATTACTGTAACTTGCTCACCCACATACACAGAAGACTTGTAGTCTGTTTTTTACTGTGCTCTGTAGGAACTCTCTGGAAATATCTTGCATAGTCTTCAAACCTAAGATAGTAGATATTCCTAAAAGAAGATTCCAATTTCATTTACAAAAGCAAAAAAAGTCTTGCAAAAAAAAAATTCAGTTTCTAGTCTCATATGCTTGTTAACCACTTCAGCAAAGTTAAATTAAATTCCTATAAAATCAAGAAAGTTTTTTGGTTTTAGACTCTAGACTCTTTAATTTTACTTAAAATTAATCCCAGATCAAAACTTTAAATCTCAGAAGTCAAAAACTTATATGAGGAATTTTTTAGAGTAAGTAGTATTATCCTTATATGTGCTTCCTCTTTTCCCTGTAATCAGTTAAGCCATCTTCAGAATCCAAGGACTCTTGAATTCTTGGAAAATTCAGCATCAGATACTAACTATTCCCCTTGATGGATGGCTGAGGTTTATGTTTTCTTGATTTGACAATACACCAAGTTATGTACACATATTTGTAAAAATTTTAACATGTAGGAGGCTGTAACAAAAGCTGAAGGACTGCTAACCTTACACCAAGAATACCAAAGAAATTTGAAGGCATTTGAAGTATGGCTGGAGAAGAAACAGGAAAGACTTGACTGTTTATCACATCTTGATGGTGATGCCCAGGAACAGGAGGCAACACTCCGAGATTTACAGGTACATAATGTGTGACACCCTAAGGAAAAAAAAAAAAAAAAATCAATCCTAAGTGTAAAATAACAGAATAACATTTATTGCCAGACAAAAATTGTCTTGAGAACAACGTGGAATTGCATTTTATATGAACACCTTGTAGCTCAAAAGTGGTTCCAGTAAAGGTAGTAGAAATACTGTTGCTCATTTCTGGAAAGAAGTGTCAGGCCTTGAATGAAACCTCAAGGAATACTAATCCTGTCTTGCAAGTATTGAATTTGTGTTAGATGTTGGTCTATCTTTTCTTTTCCCTGTGTTTTTCATAAAATATGAAAAGTATTTTCATTAATATTCCATCTTTTATTGCTCACAGTGCAGATGCACCTATTTCAGGCAGTTCCAGCAATTTAGGCTGGCTCCCATAGCGAGGTGGGAAGACTACCACTGAATCATTTCAGTGACAGTGAAAAGTGAACCTATAGTGCTTCAGTAATTCCCCCAGTTATTATCTTAAGGTGACTTGAAATGCTTTAATACCTGTTGTTGAAGGAACACAAAGTCTGTACTTGAGATATGAAATGTTTATTACCTTATGCAGGATACTGAGGAGGCCTTTGTATGATCAGGGACTCTGCATATATTTCTGCTTATTGTAGTTACTTTTCAAAATCCATTTTGAAAATCTGGATATGTATCTCGAATGAAATCTGAGATGAAACACAACTGTGTTTTGTTAAGGTAATTTCCTTGCTATGTTTTCTAATCGGATTGAATCACTTTGTACTTTCTGATTAAGTGCTAATAAGCATGAAAATGCTATACATGTCCAGAGAGGGCATCAAAAATTAGTCTGGAGTGTTGTCTCAAACATATGTAAAAATAAATAGGTTTGTTATTTTATAAGATTGAAGCCTCTGTTTTTAAAAAGATTCAATTTTAGAATCAGTCTTACAGTCTGCTTGCCACATCTGGAAAGTTTTTAATTCATGCTGAATTGATGGTGAGTGGATTGCATCCATCCCATGCTGGCTCAGGCAGCTAATGTTTCAGAACTGATAATCTTGGCAGGAGAGCAGAGAATTTATTGCATGCTTTGTCAATAATTTTCTGCAGTTCAGTTGTCAATA
Organism: Vireo altiloquus; assembly: GCA_013396875.1. Classification (NCBI taxonomy): domain Eukaryota; kingdom Metazoa; phylum Chordata; class Aves; order Passeriformes; family Vireonidae; genus Vireo; species Vireo altiloquus. The sequence goes on from VZRF01010165.1 coordinate 360,467, forward strand.
ATAGTGATACTTGGTGTGTTTTGTAAGTGAGCATGCTGTCATTGGTGTTATTAGAGGAAAGACTCTAATATATGTTTAACCATAGATAATTAAAGGGAATTCCCAGCTGTCTTCAGAGGAACCAAGGGGGTTTTTGCCACGTATGAATGAAGGTTGTCAGTGTTGGGTGTGTAACTGTAACTCTGCCTTTACAGGAGCTGCAGGTCCACTGTGCAGAGGGACAAGCATTATTGAATGCTGCTGTCCATGCCAGAGAGGAGGTGATTCCCTGGGGTATTCCTCAGATAGAAGACAGAGCTCTGGAATCCTTACGGCAGGATTGGCAAGTTTATCAGCACAGGCTTTCCGAAGCAAGAAGCCAGTTAAATGCCACTGTGAGCAAACTCAGGTTAATGGAGAAAAAATTTCAGAAGGTTAATGACTGGTTAACAAACCTGGAGGAGAAAGTTGCTATCAGGACTGGGAGAAGGTCTGATAGAGCTACAAAGGAAATTCAGCTTCAACAAATGAAGGTAAAGAATATAGTTAAGGCATTCCTTAAACAAAATTATATGCGAGGTTTCCCTGTCAATTGCTGGTTGCACTGTGAAAATGAGAGCATGCTTTTCAATTTATTCTGAGGTGGTGACTAAAATGATGGATCTAAGAGAGCTTTGTGCCTTCTGGATCCTGGGTCCTCCCATTTTACAGGTGGAGCTATGGCTATACCAATGTTGAAATCTTGCAGGGAGATCTGTAATTCGTGTGCTCCGTATGAGTACAAAGGTAGGCACTGGAATGGAAGAGAATTAGTATGGCAACAAGAGTAAAATGTGACCAGCTGTGTTATGAAGTCTCCACTGCATTGATGTGATCATTCTCCTTTAGTCACTGCGAGGAGAAAACATGGTTCTGAATAAACACGGGAAGCAGATTTGAAGAATTCCAGGTTACACTTTATGGTCATCTTTAGGACTTCAGATTAAACCTATAGGATTGCATTTCTATTATTATTTTTGGAGGGGGGAAAAAAACAAAAAGTATTGAATCTGTTGTAATGAAATGCAGTCCATATGGGATGAAAATCTTTCCAGCGTTTTGTTACGTTAACCTTCATCAGATTTGAATCAATCATATAAGTTTGATAATTTCTGTCTCATAGAAATGGCATGAAGACATTGCAATCTACAAAGATGATGTAGAGGAAGTTGGGGTATTAGCTCAGCAAATACTAGAGGAAAATCTCACTGCAAGTGGAATGGGAAGTCAGGCTACACAGCTCACATCTCGCTACCAAACTCTTCTTCTTCATGTCTTGGTAAGTAATGAAAATTAATTAATTGTAACATCATAAATTGTCAGTTAAGAAGCAAGTACAAACAGGCTTTTGTAATTAGACTTCATCAAAGTTTATTCATTACTGTAGACTCAATAGTATATTCACATATATTCATATACACACACACGTATATATTTCATTGGATTGAATGTATTACAGAAACATAATTAGGATAATGAAGTAGAATGCCCTGTCACTATCTTTTTTGATAGTTTCAGGAGAGAAATTGAGAATAAAGTATGCTTGAATGCTAATTGTTCTCTAGAGAAATGTTTTCACGTTGCCACTAATACACATTAGTATGGGGAAAATTTGGTTTGGTAAGGTACAGTCTTCACTATTCTACTATTACTTTAAATAGTAATTGCCTGATAGTACTGTAATCACAAGTCACAATTCAAAGTTCAAAATGCAAGTACATTTTCAGTGTTTGGTATTAGCTCAGTTTTAACATTGGTAAGTGCCATATGTACACCCTGACAAGAGCCCTCTAAGAGTTATCCGCACTCAAAGCCTCTATGCTTTATCTTTGTATAAGAGATTTCATTTAAAAATATCAATTTATTGTTATCTTAAACCAATAGCAATGATAAACATCTGAATGGCTCTTGTTTCTTCCCCCTACCCTCCATATTTGTTTGAAGGAGCAAGTAAAGTTTCTGGAAGAAGAAATACGCTGTATGGAGGAGTCAGAATTGTCTTTTAGTGCTTACACAAATTGGTATGGAGCTACTAACAAGAACTTCAAAAATGTGATCACCAAATTTGACATGGTTGATAAAACAGCAGTGGAGAAAAAAGTGCAGAAACTAGAGGTACAGCTTTCTTAAATGCAATTTTTGTTTCTGTTCACAAAAAGGAGACTGTATTTTAACATACATCTTAACAGCTGCTCAAAATTCTGACTTTACCTTGCCCAGAGAAGATAATGGGATAAGACCACCAGAATGAAACTTTCTGTTCTCATGTCTCACTAGATCACAGTTTGGCTGAAATTTTAAATAGTCCTAAATAATATAATCCCATCCTTCCATAAGGCGTGCTTGTGTCTGTTTTATGTTAGGTTAAAACTTAAAATAAATACCCATATCCCAAATTCCCCAGAAGTATATTTTCTTGTCCACTGTATTATTTTCTGTGCACTGTGGCAAGAAGTGCTTCCTATTTCTCTTCATTGAAACCGTAGTAAATCTCATCTTTCATCTCGAAAGTTGTAGATGAGCTTCTCCTATGTCCTGCAGCTTAAGCAGCTTAAATGTAATATGCTAAGGGAAAGGTTTCATCTGTTCCAGAATTTGGAGTACAAATCCTTTCTTGGGAGCCCTCAGTTTCTCTGTTTAAATTCATAAGCCCAGTGCAGAGCAGAAGTATTTGCTATATCTGCTTCCTTCTTGCTTGACACACCTTAACTCCAGGCAATTTTGTACTGAAAAGTCCACTTATTTTCCCTAGCAATTCCTTCTGTGTCCATAGCAAAGTTAAAAAAAGGCAAGAGTTTTCATACATTTCCAGTTAACAAACATTTCCTTCACAGCTGCTATTGAGTGACATGGACATAGGCCACAGTTTACTGAAATCAGCCCGTGAGAAGGGGGAGCGAGCTATAAAATACATGGAAGAAAATGAAGCTGACCAGTTAAGAAGAGAAATTGGAGACCATGTGGAACAGCTGGAAGAGCTGGCTGTCTCCATCAGAAAAGAGCACATGACTTCAGAGAAGTGTCTTCAGCTGGTAAAGGAGTTCTCAGACAAGTATAAGGCACAAACTCAGTGGGTTGTGGAGTACCAAGCCATCCTACATGCTCCTGTGGAGCCAAAGAGTGAACTCTATGAGAAAAAGGCACAATTGTCCAAATACAAGGTAAAAAGGGGTTATCTCATTGTACTTTTGACTTTATTTTAATCTAGTGATACTCAATAAATCCTCTGATCAGATATCCAAGTTTCTTCAGTAGGTACATGAGATGTTTCTGATCTGGATGTCCCAATCAGCATCAATGAAAACATGCATGATACCTACAAATCAGACTTAGAACCTGGATTTGAAATGTGAACATCCTAAAAAGGCTTCCGTATCTGGAAATTTTCTGTAATGGTGCAAAATTCTTTTATGAGTACACGTATGAGTAATTGCATTGTTCTCAACAGAGTTGATTGTAGTTGAAGTGAACATAAAAATCAGTTGGTCTGTCTGGACTTCAGACATTGTCACTGTTTACATTGACTTAATCAGCTTCTAGTTAAAGCTGGATGTCCCAGTTCAACTGATACCCAAGACAGTCAGCTGCTATGACCTCCTATGTTTTTAATTAGAATTTTCATGAAGTATTTGGGGTTATTTTCCAGTCACAAAAAAGAGTAGAACATTTGGCAACAAACCCCATTTCTGCTTCTAACAATGTTTTTGTAAAATACTCCAGGATTACAGATGATTAATGAAATGTCTACTGCATCTGGCTGAGGTGTAGTTAACTCTCCTTGTAGCAAGCCATATAGTGCTGTGCTTTACATTTGTGGCTAAAAAAATGTTGCTAACAAACATTTTGATTATCATTGAGCTACAGAACCTACATTGCTCCAAGGCTTTCTCGCTAAAGGTGCCCTCTACCTCTCACCAGCTTCCCTACTCAAAGCTGCGTTTTACAGCTGTGTGCTGTAAAACATGTTTGGGGAGTTGTACTCTTGAGAGAACAGTGCTGGGCACTCACCACACTCCATCTCACTAAGGGATGGCTTTGGTGATTCTTTTCCACCTATTAGCATAATTTGTTCCTCTAAACAAATTTTATCCCTAGCACTGGCCCCTTCATATGTGTGAAGTCCCTTTGCTTCACCAGCTCCAGACTGTCAGCCATGCTACTAGCCACTCACAAAAGGAGCAGTTGTTTTTAGATGTGTGCAAAGTTTTTGTCTCAGGGTAGGGCTGAGAAGCAGAATCCTGCATTGGTAGACAAAGTTCTTCCTATCTGGAAAGGATGATACATACCATGGTAGAAGGCTGTGCATCAGATGAAAGGGAAGGTAGTGAAATACATCTCCAGTAATTGGCAGATACATTTTAATTCTTGCTTGCATTGTAGTCCATACAACAGACTGTTCTGTCTCATGAGCCCTCAGTAAAGTCAGTGATTGAAAAGGGAGAGGCACTTTGTGATCTGGTGAATGATGTGACTCTAAAGAACAACATTCAAGACCTTCAGAGCAGTTACCAGGAACTCTGCAGCAAAACGAAGGTAAAAAGGAAGAAAACATAGGCTTCTTCCAACTTGCTTTATTTTTACCCCTCTTTAGGAATTTAACTATTTATTTCATGCTGTCATGTCTGTACGAAAAACCAGCTACTTTTAATTACTTCTGGTGGTATTTTGTTGGGTTTTTTTTTTGTTTTCTTTTGGAGGGGGGCCCGGAATTGACAAGGAATTTTTGAATATGGAAAAAACTACCTAAATAACTCTAACCAGAATAGCTGAAATGAATTTTGAGTGTGGCAGTTGAAGTCTTTGTATTTTGTAGCACTAAGGGGATATGTATCAGTGACAAGTCTGTATTGTTGTTACTTTTTTTAAAAGCATTTAATAGAATTCTAAATACATTAGGTCCTGAAGGGACAGGTGCTCTTAGATTATGCTCTCTCTTATTTCTGCTTGATCTTCCACAAACACTGTTTAGTTTAGTTTAGTTATTTAGTTGCTTTGAATAAAAGGCACTGGAGAAAATTATCTGCAAGATAGAATTTAATTTAGCAATGGCATTATTAATTAACATTGATTCATTAGTCCGTATGTATGTAGCACTTTGAAAGGTCTAATGCTTCTAAATACATCCTAAAGTATGATTATTCCTAAAGCTTTTAATAGGTTATACTCCTAACAAGGATAAGCTCTGCAAACCATGTACTTATGTTTGACCTAGGCACCTTTAATTGCCAATCCATCCACAAATAGGATATTTTATTTTTTTCAAGGTTGATTTTTAGTTAAGGACACGCCTCTGATCTGTTCCAAAAAAATGAAGTCCATTGAATTGCATGTTATATCGATGGCTTAAATTTAGAGAAGCTTCCTGAAAAGAATAAATACTTTTTAACTCAGTGTGTAAATTCTTAATTCACCTACTACAGACACAGGCAGTATGTACACACAAAGGCTGTAAGCAGCAGGGACCCAACCATAGCCTTCGGTAGGTCAGGTGCAGTCTCTCAAAGAGTGTGTAATAACTGTTAAGTGAACTTAAGGTCAAGTGGACAGTATTCATTTTCTCAGTGTTTTCCTCAGCCTTCAAAGTACAGTATTTCATCTGGAGTGAAAATATTTCTCAGTACCACAGAAGTAATGGTTCATAGAAATTTATTCACAGAAGTGAATCTTTTGATATCTTCCTTTACAATCTATTCACAGGAATGCGAATTCAGATGATAATTCTTATTATGCTTTCAAGTTTTTGGTGGGTTTTGGCTTTTCTGGGTTTTTTTTTAACTCTTGTAATTACCTGAAAATGTAATTTTGGTTATTGTGGATCTGCAGGCATACGTTGAAACCTTAGAGGTCAGAGTAAAAGAACACGAGGATTACAATAGTGATTTGCAAGAAGGGGAGAAATGGTTATTACATATGTCCAGCAGACTGGTCAGCCCTGACCTCGTGGAAAGCAACAATCTTGAAATAATCACTCAGCAACTAGCAAACCACAAGGTGGGTTTGCTATTGGTAATCTTCTTTGTAAAACAGAATTTTTCTTCTTTGCTTCTCTGCCTCCACTCCAGAGCTCTAATTATTTGTCATTCACCTGTGTTATTTCTCTTACCGCTAACTGGGTAAATAAGCATCATTAATGCAGTTAGCAAATCTAGTTAGGTGTTAGCATTGTTTCTTGACTGAAACTGCATTCACACAAAGAGCTTTGTTGTACTCTGATCTGAATTCTGTGTCAGATTTTTCTGTGTCATCCCAGGAAATGAACCACAAAAATGGGATTGGGGTCATTTTACTCTTGAGGTATTTTTTGCTCTGGCACCTTTAAGGCTGAAAAAAACCCCTAAATTGAAAATTTTCTTGGTGTGGATCTGCTAACAAGAACTTTAGAAATGTGATCACCAAATTGGGCGTGATTGATAAAACAGCAATAGAGAAGAAAGTGCAGAAACTAGAGGTGCCTCTATTAGGTTGTTCTAATTCTAGGTTCTGTTAGGTTGTAGCATTTTCTCTACTGCTTTTATTCAAGGTATTGTTATGGTTGCTGTTAGTGAGAATCATTCAATACCTTGACAGCCAATGCTTTCTAGAAGATACAAGAGAGTAAAATCCAACCCACCACTACCTGAAAATGAGATTCCAATGGCAAATACTGAAGTCTTTAAATTATGTGTGATTGGTGTGTTATACTTTAAGTAACCTCCTTAGATAAAAAACTGACTCCACCAAAGTCAATGGAAAGAACTGACCACTGTGAAAGAGCTTATGGAATGAGGTATGATTCAGAATGAGATTTAATTTTCATTACTAGACACAGGAGAAGCTGGAGGAGCCCTTAAGAGCATGCAACAAGTGAAGATTAAGGGTAGTCTTAGGGTCTGAGCAGAGAGTGTTTACACATTATGACAGTGCTGCTGATATTTCTATGGGATATCTGTGTAAAGACTTTTGACAATGACTTTACAATGCAGTCCAGTAGCTTGACTATGAAAATACATGTTGTCTGAAAACTTTTTTCCAAATCTGAAGAGTGTTCGAAGGAGGAAGAAATAATATTCTTCAGCATTGCATATTACTTCAAAAGTATTTTATGTGTTTCTTAGGCTATCATGGAAGAAATTGCAGGATTTGAAGATCGTTTGAACAACCTTAAGAGTAAAGGTGATTACCTGATCAGTCAATGCTCAGAACACCTTCAGGCAAAATTTAAGCAAAATATACAAAGCCATCTTCAGGGGACAAGGGACAGCTATTCTGCCATATGTAGCACAGCCCAAAGAGTAAGTCTTGTTTCAAAGATTTTTTTTTATGCCATTTAAGAAAAAAGTGCATTATTATTTCTATGAGTTATTTCTTTAAGTGGTGTAAAACTCTTCCTACTCTTTTTATTTCAATTGAGCCTACAGGTTACTGAGGACTTTATCATTCCTGTGCTACAGCTGAATTCCTTGTGATCCAAATGTTGTCTTGCAACCAGCAAAAGTAGTGGCCTATCAGTTCTTACCTTAATCTCACCAGGTGCTCACCACCTTCCTGTTACCCTAACTTCTGAGCAGCTGCAGCAAAAAAAAATTAGACTATTTCTACCTCAAAAACTAGGGAGCAAATTGCAGTCTTAGTATTGATAGTTTGCATGCATACATTAACAGATCTCAAGGATGTGCTAGGAAATACTATCTCTCTCATTAAAAACAGAATATACAGTTAAGAAGAGCTATCTGAGTCATTCTGTTAAACCAATTAGAAGATGAAGCCAGCAGTCAAAAAAGAAACCAAATAAAACACCCAAACCAAACCAAATTCAAAAAACTAAACAAAAACAACTCCAAAAACAAATTTTAAAAATTCTTATACAAATTCAGTGGAAGAATGTCAGATAGGAATACAGAAATAAGAGAGCATGCTCTTCATTTACATATTTTTCTTTTTAGAAGCTGTGCATTAAATATTGTCCATCTTCTTCACATGTTAGCCAGGTGCAGTGAGAGTTTAAGGAGATTTCAGCCCTTGGTACTTTGATGTAAAAAGGCTAAAATAACCAAAGTCTTAATAATTCTGTTTCATCTGCTGTTTTCAAGGTAGGAGAAGAGAGACAACGGTGGTATTTGAAAATGCGATAAACTTATAAAATGTTTGGTTTAGGTGTACCAGACTTTGGAACATGAGCTGCAGAAGCACGTTAATCATCAGGATACTCTGCAACAGTGCCAGACTTGGCTGTCTTCAGTGCAGTCAGAGCTAAAGCCAACTACTTGGACACCTTTCAGCCTGGCAGATGCAGTTAAACAGGTAAAAGTTTAGCACTTGAAAAAGCTCAGTTATTCTTAACAAGGTGAGTTCAGATGAGAGATTTCAATTTCTAGAAATTAGATATTTTCTAGCCTTCTCAGAAAGCTGTGTAGCCTCATTGTTCATTTTCAACTTCAAAAGGAGTACCTGGAATGAAAAATTACTGTAGGTGAAAAATCAAAGATGGCTTTTGCTTCTTCTGCTTAATGCTTAGAAACACATTACCTGAAAAATGTTGGCTAATGAGATAAATCTGCTCAGATACTCCACAGATGTGTTTACCAGAGGGGTTCTGTCTTTCTGCTTGTCCAATTGCCCATCTGTCTATGTCCCATATGAGACCTGTTTTTTCACAGTACCATGGACACAGAGTCAATTATCAGGCGATTAAAACAATTTTTCAATCTAAGAGCACAGAACTGCCTGTAGGCCACACTGACCATTGAGAATGCTTTCATTGTTTCTTGATTGTTCTTAGTGACAATGCATTTTAGTTTGGATTTGTAACTTGGTTTTAAATTAAACTGGTATGGTGCTAAAAATGCTGGAATTCAGGGCTGTCTCATCCATCATCTGGCTTAATAAAGACCTTGAAATACCACAGATGGCAGACCAACAAGGGCAGGGGAAGCAGGCTGTGACACCAGCCAGGTGTACACCTTCCCAAGGACGTGGAGAACTGCAGCTCAGTGGTTAGGTGAGCAGGGTCCCCCTGATGTCATTCCCCATCTGGTGGTCGCCAGGCAAGTCTGTAGGGATGAGGCCAGTCCCAGGTGAAGGCAGTGGATCAGGACAGCAAGGCAAGGCCAGGAGGATCAGCCAGGCACAGATGTACCTGTAGTGTAGCTCAGGTGAGGTTCAGAGGTGGGTGGGGAACTGAGCTTACCCACAGCTCTTGGGCTTTGCCTTTCAGGTGGTCAGGTCCCAGCTGGGCTGAGTCAGGGCTGGCCCTAAGCGGAGGTAGCCAAATCCCGAGGAGGTTTGGATAGAGGCAGCAGAGCCCTTTGGTGTGCAGAGGGCCCTAACCACCCCTGAGGATTAGGGACCTGTCCCTGTGCTTGACTGTTCTTAGAGTGAAAAATAGTTTCCCTTGTTTAGGAAGAATTCCATCAAACCTGCCAAAGTGCCACATAGTACTGCTCCATTGATACCTTAGGTTTTAACTTTTACATTTTTCAAATCCTGTACTGCCCAGTGTAACGCTGACGTTTCCTGTAGCTTGTTAAGTGCTGTTCTCTTATGCTAAGATAGACATAACAAAACATCTCCAGCTTGCTCTCCAAGGACACCCAGACTGTCCTAGGCCCAAGAACTGTAAACCATCATCCTGGGGAGGGAGGGAAAGCTTGGGGAAATTCCATCATTGGCTGGGTTCTGGTTGGTGAATTTATGGTGATTAATTAAAGTGTGAAGAACTTGTGACCTGTTGTCCATTTTGGGATCCACTGAGGCAGGAGCCCAAAGGCCTTTCAAATAAATACCTCCTTTATTCCTTTATTCCTGTCTAGTCTCTGTTTCTAGGTAGCCATTTAAGGCATCACCATATCCCCCACAGCTCTTTGCTGGCCTGGTGTCAGTTTGCCCATGTTTCTTTTAAGGGGGAAGAGGGAAACTGGGCCAAGTACATCAGGGACAGCTGGACAAGTGTAAGCACTGGAGAAAAATCACTTTCCACAGCTTGTGCTCTGCATTCTTGCTAATACAGTCATTTGGGGTTGCCAAAAGGGTACACTGTTGTTTTGTTCAATTTTTTCTCACTACTGGCCCTCTGCATTAGGTGGTCACTCACCCTCCTCCCTAGGACTCTAGAAGCTGTGTTATTGCCCTGCTTGTTAGCATTCATATAATAATATTATTTTACAATAAGTAGAATCTTTTTAGGGAGAGTTGAGCTCCTACAGGCAATATTGAGAGCAAGAACCCTTAACAATGTCTTGTAGTCTGGTCTTGCCAATCACAGATACTGGGGATGCTGGAAGGTTTTCAGAAGGTGTGGGAAAGTGTATTGTGCCACTAAGATGAATTTCTCGTGATCTGTCAGACACTGTAAAATGTTATAGTTGTAGGAGCAGGACACTGATAATCCCATAAAGCCCTGCTTCCCATTCACATTGGGAAAGTCAGTCACCTTTGTTGAGGCTGTGTGTTTCTATCCAAGAAATAAGCTAGCTAATTCATATGTCTCTAAGTGCTTTGGTAATTGGGTAATGAACAAGTTTTTAAGGGTGTCACAGTTTTGAGACAAATTTGGAGGAACATACAAATTTGAACGTCCTCTGATAGAAGGCAGGTTACAGCCGCCCCTCCCCCACCAGGTTTGGGAAAGAAATATTCCTCAGAGCAAAGTGAAAGAGAAAAAAAGTATTTATTTACCAAACACACAGGAACAGAATAATAATGCTAAATAATAATGCTAAACAATAATACCCTTGTTGTGGAGAGAAACCTGGTAAGTTTTAAAGTCCTTTCTGGGGGGGTGGTTTCTCTTTTCCCCTCTTCAGAGCTGGAGTTGTGCAGGGGGACCTCTTCGGGCCAGTGTAAGGTCTCTCGGTGTGTTCTGATGTTGTCAGAACAGCCCAGAAGAGAAGAGGAAGTGAAAGTCCCATGGGAGCAGAGGAGTTTAACTCTCATCTCTCTCCCGAGAAAAAGGAGCCAAGAGCTGGGAAAAGCCAGGAGGTGCTTTCCTCCGCTCTGCTGCAGAAGAGTAGAGTCCTTGAACACAAACTGCTTTGAAAAGTTCACCTGGCCTTTTTTCCATTCTCTCACACCCAGAAAGACACAGAAAGGCACAGAATTAATTTCTGGGCATAGAGCAGTGATAGGGGATACACATCATAAAGTCACCCCAAGACAAAGGGTTATTCCTTTTCATAATTATAACATAGCAGCCTTACCTAAAAAAAATAATGTATTTCTACATTTAATTTTATGGAAATAAAAAGCAAAGTAAAAATAATAAAGTGTATGATTGTAATAAAACAAGATATTATTTTCACAGTCTCAGGGTTTATTTGTGAGTTGTCTTCCCTCAGGTTAAACACTTCCGGGCTCTGCAGGAGCAGGCCAATACATACTTGGATCTTCTGTGCTCCATGTGTGATCTGTCAGATGCCACAGTGAAGAGTACAGCAGCAGATATTCAGCAAACAAAACAAACGGTACAAGATAACCACAACAACCCACTTTTAATCCTATTTAGAGGTTTAACTGCCTTGATCTGTTCCCTTTTAAAAAGGTCATATTGGGTAATGGTTTAAAGAAATGTCATCTTACTTTCATCTTAAGTATTTCTTTAGAAATAGTTAAATAGTTTTCTCTTTCTGCCTCTTTTCTCTCTCTCTCTCTCTTTNATACATTGCCATCCTGGTACTAATACAAAGACACACAATTAAGTTTGCTAAAGGTCCTTAGGCAATGTTACAAGATGTTGGTCTAAAGCCAAAGAAATAACATTCTGTGGAAGAAAACCTGATTCAAGATTCTAGTTCAAGTTTTCAAAAAAGACAATTCAGTCCAATCCTTTCTGTATTTTATTAAATCTGAGACATATTTTATTGTTATTATTTATTCAACAATAGACTGATGTTCATATTGGCCTATATTAATATATTACTAATATAATAATCATAATAATCATAAAATTATGCTGGTTCAATTCATGAATCAATGTGCATCTATTTCAGCATATTAATTTATAAAAGTGTTCCTCAATTTAAAGTTTTAAAGTCTCTTAATGCTTAGGTTTAAAATAGAACTATAAACTTAAGTTATTGGGAAAGAAGGATTATGAGCATTCCTCTGGTTGTAAACATGAAAAATTTAGTTTCTCTTACACAGACGCACAACCACAGTTTTGAAACTACTTCTAACAGGAGTAAAAATCTAATACAGTAACAGTATTCCATACCAGACAAGCAAATTGTACAAATCCAAGTAACTCATAGAAATATGGCAGTCCAAGTACTGAATAGCTGAAAAACATCCCAAGCATCAGAATAAGATTCTCCTTTGACATATAAAGCAGTGAAACATTTTTAAGAAATCACAGATGGTATGGTGCTGAGATATACTAAGCTGGTTGAGTGTCTAAATCTTAAAGGCCCCCGACTGCTGTATTTAGAGCAAAAGCAGCTGTGTCACTCTTGGTGTAAGAGGATTGATGGGCTCAGATCTGGTAAGCATTCTTTTTATTGGCATTTTAGAAGAGGCATGTAGGCAAAATAACTGGGCTAAGCAAATAAAAAGGAAGTGTTTAATTGAAACTTCTATGTAGGATACATTCTAAAAGTATTCTTGGCATGCAGTAGACTAAATTATACAATTAATTTAAGATTTAACAGAGGACTGAGAACATTGAAGTACACACTCATAAACATACTTGCTTCTCTCAAGGGTGAATGATAATTAATTTCTTTGTTATTGTTGTTGTTGTTTCCACACAGATTTCCTTTGATAGGTACAATTTTTGTGACTTTCGAAGGTTAAGACTCTTTTTGTGGATAATAGTAGCCCCTTCAGAATCTAGTGCAGAAATCGCTTTAGTACAGTATTGTGCTCAGAGGAAGAATGAGATTCATCCTCCATTCTCCAAAAATAGATGCATTAAAGCATTCCTACTCTTTTTCATTTCTTTTCTTCCAGATTGAGCAACAGATAATGCACTCGCAGTATTTGTCTCAAGGCTGGGAAGAGATCAAACAATTGAAGGCTGAGCTCTGGATATATTTCCAGGATGCGGATCAACAACTACAGAATTTAAAAAGGAGACGGGCAGAGTTGGAGCTAAATATTACCCAGAATATGGTGCTCCAGGTTAAGGTAAGGAGACTTTGGGTTAAGAACAGAAGGTAAGGAAGAAGTTCATCCTTTGGCTGATATTATTTTACAATTCATATTATATGCACATACTGCATATAATGGCTAAAATGCTCTAAGGAAAAGCAGAGAAGATAGAGGAAAGAGTGTTTCCTTGTTGATACTACAGGGTGATTCAGAGACCAGAAAACTGCACTATAGTATTTTTCTCAATTTGATTTTAATAATAGACAATTTTCAGCCTACTGGTCTGATTTGCCTTCACTTTTAGACTAGACTAAATGCTGACCACAATGGACCTGAAGATAAGATTTGCTAAATTCTTTGATTTCTATACTTCTAAATAGTTTAGAAGTACTTCAAAATTAGTCAGTAAAACTATTTGCTGTTGCTGATCTCTAAGTAAAGATATGACAGAAATCCAATTTAAATAATGAGACAAATGCCTTCCAATCTTCTCTCATTCATTCCAGAAGAGAGACATTTTATAACCATTCTGTACACATCATAACCAGTAACTTAACAAAAAGATCATTTCTTTATTAAATGATAAAATACTTGAGGTTTGAATTTTTTGGTCTAGACTTTGCTTGTATTCTTTTTCTGATATGCCAGGAGTTAGGTAAAAAGTAAACAGCACTTCCTCTCCATGTTTGTTTTACTCACACTTCGGAACAAAGTCAAAGCCTTAGAAGATGCCTCAGCATAATCTGGACTGAAAGCTGTTATACCAGCTATCATTAGAGTCCAGAAAGGAGAAGGAGTCTCTATTTCTTCACTCTTTCAGTTGGGAACTTTGGATTATAATGAAAGGGAGACACCTGCTGTACTGTTAGATGTGGCACAGTCTGGAGACGGAGAGCTGGAGCTGGAGATGGGCATGCTTATTTCGTTACAGTTACGGGAAGTAGAATTTAGGGAAAGATTGTCTTTACCTTAGACAGTGTGCAAGGGCTGAAAAATATTTGCTAAGTTTTAGTTGTCAGTATATTATGTATTCTTCTTTTTGGGATCTCTCTGACTTCTCTTTTAGTAAGAAATGTGTATGCTGATGAACTCTTTTAAGTACTTGTTATTAGCTCAGATAGCAGTCATGCCTAGGTAATCCATGGTTTTGTTTCAATAATGACAGTGGTAACAGTTGCTGTTACAGAAGTAGGAACAATACAGAGTACGGATATGGAGGCTCACTGACTCATGGACTCTGCTTCCTATTTTTAGCCTCTAATGAAAAAGGAAAAAAATAAGCTAGTAACAGTACTGGTAAAATGAATTATTCTTGTGAGATTCAAGACTGTCTTCCATGTTTTAGTGTATGGTGGGAGCTGTGCTAGTCCAGAAACCTGGACAACAGGATGTGACTTGATCACAAATTCTGTTTATCTCTGGCACTTGGAAACTCCTCTGGTTTGCTTTAGCATCTATTACCAACTTGTCTTCACCTGAGAAGATGGGGAGGAGGATTTGGAGAGGAGTGAAAATACTTTTTCCAATTTCCATCTGCAGAGCATTTGCCTGGGCAGATAATTAGTCCATATACAATTTATTTATTTCAGAGCTTAATTTAAATTCCATTTTATAATTTTGAGTGCATGTTATTATATTGGTTTTTACTTGTATCTTTTTCAGGAATTCAGTCAGAAGTTGCAGTCTAAGCAGTCAGCTCTCACCACTGTGACTGAGAAGATGAATAAACTAACCCAAGGACAGGAATCTCCTGAACACAAGGAAGTAGGAGAACTGAGCAACCAGTGGCTGGACCTCTGCCTTCAGGCACATAGTTTGCTCATGCAGAGGGAGGAGGATCTGCAGAGGACAAGAGATTACCATGATCGCATGAATGTAGTTGAAGTTTTCCTGGAAAAGCTCACAAAAGAGTGGGACAACCTGGCTAGGTAAAAAAAAGGAGTAGCATGCACAAAGCCAAGTGTGCATATATGCTGAAAGAGCAGTTTACAGAGTACTTCTAAGTGGGAGCCACTTAAAATTCCTTTTTGCATGCTTAATTAAAAGCACACCTCCCTTATTAATTATCAGGCAATTAATCATTTCTATTGAGATAAAGTGAATTTGAGAGACCAGATCTTCAGTGTTTGTCTTTAAGGCAAGTACTGATTGATGCCATCTCAGGGTATAGCATCTCCCGAATGATGACTATTCCTTTTGAACTCTTTCTTTTGTGGTGGTTCATGAGTTCATGGTTCATTCTTCGGTTCATTTTCGTTGTGGTATTGTGTTATATCTATTAGACTGTTATATTAAAGCTTACTAACTACTGCTAAATATTTGCAGCTGCTTTGAATAGGATAAACACACCAGCAATGAGAAAATTGTGAGTGTATTGCTGCTCCTGTCAGTGTCATGTAACAAGATTCACTTCAGCCTCAATAATTGTTGTTGTTCTTATGTGCAGTAAAATCAGTATGCTCTTTAGTATTCATGTAAATACGTATGGTCAGCCTGATGACCATAGTGCAGGTGAAAGGGAAAATAATAATTTTGTAGAGTTTTTTAAATTAGTATTCAAGGCTGCTACCTTCAAGTGAATGTGAAAACTGTAGGGTTTTATATCATATTGATTTCAGTATTTAGTGGGTTCATAATTAACCCTGACCTTACTTGCAAGCCTATACTGAAATAGGATCTAATAACTCATTTTTGTCCTGTCCCTTTTGATAACAGATCTGATGCTGAAAGTACAAATGTGCACCTTGAAGCTTTGCAAAAGCTGGCAATTGAACTACAGGAAAGGAGATTTGCTCTGGAAGATTTGAAAGATCAGAAACAGAAGATGATAGAACATTTGAATCTTGATGATAAAGAATTAGTAAAGGAGCAATTCAGTCATTTTGAACAACGCTGGACTCAGCTGGAGGACCTTGTCAAACGGAAAATTCAAGTTTCTGTTTCAACCTTAGAAGAGCTCAGCTTGGTGCATTCCAGATTTCAGGAACTAATGGAATGGGCAGAGGAACAGCAACCTAGTGTCTCAGAGGCTCTTAAACAGAGCCCTCCTCCAGATATGGCTCAGAGTCTTCTCATGGATCATCTTAGCATTTGCAGTGAGCTTGAAGCCAAACAGCTTGTTCTGAAGATGCTTGTGAAGGATGCTGACAGGGTGATGACCAACCTAGGGCTCAATGAAAGGCAAGAACTGCAGAAAACTGTTTCTGATGCACAGCACCATGTGGCTTGTCTCAGTGACCTGGTTGGCCAGAGGAGAAAACACCTGAATAAGGCATTGTCTGAAAAGACCCAGTTTCTCATGGCAGTCTTTCAGGCTACAAATCAAATTCACCAGCATGAGAAGAAGGTGATGTTTCCAGAACATATTTGTCTGTTGCCAGAAGATGTGAATAAACAGATCAGGACTTGTAAGAATACTCAGGCTAATCTGAAGGCCTATCAAAATGAGGTCACAGGGTTATGGGCTCAAGGAAGGGATTTAATGAAAGAAGCAACAAATCAAGAGAAGAGTGAAGTGTTAGGTAAACTGCAAGAACTACAGAATGTATATGACACAGTTTTACAAAAGTGTAACCAGAGATTGTTAGAACTGGAGAAAAATAGTGTTTCCAGGAAATATTTCAAAGAAGATTTGGATAAAGCTTGCCATTGGCTAAAACAAGCTGATATTGTCACATTCCCAGAAGTCAATGTAATGAATTCTGACACAGAGCTATACAGCCAGTTGGCAAAATATCAACAGATTATTGAGCAATCTCCAGAATATGAAAATCTGCTACTTGCCCTGCAAAGAGATGGCCAAGAAGTCCTACCATCACTTAATGAAGTGGATCATTCTTATCTAGATGAAAAACTTAACAGTCTCCCTCAGCAATTCAATATTGTCACTGCCCTGGCAAAAGAAAAATTATATAAGGTTCAGGAAGCAATTTATGCCAGAAAAGAGTACGCTTCTTTAATTGAGTTGACAAGTAAAGCTCTGACCGAGCTGGAAGACCAGTTTATTAACATGGACAAAGCTCCAGCTGCTGTTTCAGCCAAAGAAGTTGTGTCACTCCAGCAGGTCTACAGAGATCTCTTAGGTGAAGCGACGAGCCTTGGTGCAGCAGTGGATGAGCTGAACCAGAAGAAGGAGGCCTTTCGAAGCACTGGCCAGCCCTGGCAGCCAGAGGAGATGTTAAAACTTGCCACACTCTATCACAAGTTGAAGAGGCAAATAGAACAGAAAATAAACCTGTTGGAAGACACAATAGAAGCATGCCAGGAGCATGAGAAGATGTGTATGCAGTTTGAGGCACAGCTAGAGGCAGTGAAAAGGGAGCAGATTAAGGTGAACGAAGAAACTCTCCCAATAGAAGAAAAGTTGAAAATATATCATTCTCTGGTGGGCAGCTTGCAAGACTCAGGAAGTCTTCTGAAGCGAATAACTGAACATCTAGAAGCCCTTTCTCCTCAGCTCGACTCATCTGCATATGAGACAACAAATCACCAAGTTCAGGCTTGGCAAGAGAAGCTGAAGTCATTGCATTCTGCCATTGTTGACACAGTGATGGAGTGTGAGAACAGACTTGTGCAGAGCATAGACTTCAAGACAGAAATCTGTCGCTCACTCGATTGGTTGAGGTGGGTGAAAACAGAACTTAATGGAACATTAAGTTTGGACCTCAAACTGCAAAACATCCAAGAAGAAATCCGAAAGGTTCAAATACATCAGGAGGAAGTGCAGTCAAGCCTCAGAATAATGAATGCACTGAGCAATAAAGAGAAAGAACGCTATATGAAAGCAAAGGAGCTGATACCTGCTGACCTGGAAAACACTCTTGCTGAGCTGGCAGAACTAGATGGTGAAGTTCAAGAAGCTATACATGTGAGACAGGTTAGTGCATCTTAACTGGCATTACTTTGTCGGTCACAAAGCTGAAAAAGATGCTTCTGTGGCTTGATCTTTAAAATCATCACAAAATGATTTATTTTATTAATCCTATTGTCTGAGGTTTTTTAATTACACAGGCTACTTTGATTTTAAGTTTGTGATTCTCTCTTTTATTTCAGGCTACTTTGAATAAAGTATATAGCCTCTGCCAGAGGTACTACCAAGTGATGCAAATAGCAAATGATTGGCTGGAAGATGCTCAGGAATTTCTACAGTTAGCAAGAAATGGTCTAGATGTTGAGAACTCTGAGGAGAATCTAAGGAACCATGTTGAATTTTTCAGCACAGAAAGTCAGTTCAATAATCATTTGAAAGACTTAAAAGGCCTTATGTCTGAGATAGAGCCCTTTATACAAGCCACAGCAAGCGAACAGCTGGTGCAGAATGTTGCTACATTAGAGGAAAAAGCCAGAGGGACAGAGCAAGAAGCCAAAACCCAGCAAGAGCAGTTACAAAGGTAAGGTATATTCTTTCTTCTTTTTGTTTTTTTTTCTCTGCTTTCATTTTAAGATCACCTTGTTGGTGATGAAAGAAAGAATCTGAACATTAATGGAAGTTTTTAAATATTTGTTCTACTTATGAGAGAATTAGATATTGGGGATTCAGAACTCCTGGATTCTGTTTTCAACCCTTGACTGACTAGTTGAGTGATCTTAAAGAAGCTCTGATTGAATTACATTAAACTTGGAACAGCAAGGAGAAGAAGAGTAGGGAATAATTGTTCTATATTTCACCTGACACAAGACCTATGCACAAACAAATGAAATTGAAGCAGACATTTTGAACTAAAAGGAAATACCTTTTAACAAGCATAACTGTAACTTATTATTCCTGGATGTACTGAATTCTGTAAGTTTGAGTAGATTTAAAACACAACATAGGCAGTCTCTGAGAAAAAGTCAAATAGGGGCTCTTAAATGCCCAGCTGTGGTTTCTGTAAAGCGTATCTGAAAATCTGGAGCATATGTTTCTGTGTATGCTGTTTCCCAATAATCTTTCTTTTTCTTGGAAAATACTGTGTAACAGCTTAACTAAGCAGTTACATTGGAAAATAGGTTCAATAATATTTCTAATTTTCAAATGTTTTTATATTGCATTAAGTTGTTCTCTCTGGAACTGTATTTGTTTAAGGTGTGCTTCTGAGTGGCAGGAGTACCAGACAGCAAGGCAGAAGGTTATTGAAGTGATGAATGAGGCTGAGAAAAAATTATCTGAATTCTCAGTAGCTAAAGCTGCTTCTTCTCATGAAGCAGAAGAGAAATTGCTAACACATAAGGTAAGGTACTGATAATTGCATGAAATCCTTCTCTTTCACGTAAAAATGGGTGTATATTATGTGGGTCCCTATCTGTGGTAGTATGAATTTGAGTTTTTACATCTATACCTGTAGCACTTAACTGTGTCATAACACACCAGGAGATGTTTAGTGTTGTGCAAAACACAAATTTTATTTGTGAAGTGACCAAGACAGATATTTTTAATCTCTTTTCAGCTTGTCTTTCTATCTGCCCATGACTGTAGAGAAGTGCAGAGTCAGGAAGTTCCTAAAAGCCATGGGTCTGTAAACCCCAAAATTACATACCCTACAAGCAACTCAGATCAGTAGAAACATCCATCTACTTTGGATCACATGAAACAGTTTTACTAGGACAGGCAGAGTTGGAGTTTAATATTAACTCCTTTTTAGTCTGAAAGCAAGAACTATAACTTAAAAAATTACTTTCTCTTCTTGTGTTTAGGGTACTAATCAATTGCCTTAATATAGGCAGTCAGACATGCTACCAACTGTATCTCCATGAAATCAAGAATCTCCCCTAAGAGTAATGTCTTATCTGCCAGCTTCATGAGAATGTTCTCAAATCTTTAGACATCTAAAATATCCTTAAAGATAAACATGACATAAATGTACACTTAAGCACCGGAATTGCTTCTTTCATTTTTAGACTGTTTAGAAGTCAGTCTTTGCTATGAGAATGCAAATTCTCATATGCTTAACCCTGAATGCTTATTTTCATCCTTTTTGAGAGGCTATCAAGGAGGGGAAAAGCTGATTACACCAGATTTCTGCTGCTTCCAGAGACATTTTGGACCAAGTAGCTGTAGCTCAAATACTGCCTATGAACAATAAAGTGAGACTTAGCCACCTCATTCATCTTACAGTACCTCCTCTTTGTCTGCAGTGGATGGAGCTGGTTCATCTACCTGCATGTTGAATAGTAATGAGTGGTCTTGTAGAAAAGGAAAAAAGTGCTTGTTTTTGCTTTTTCAGACTCTCGTGTCCGTAGTGAATTCTTTCCATGAGAAGATCACAGCCCTAGAAGAAAAGGCTTTGCAGCTGGAAAAAATCAGCAATGATGCCAGTAAGGCATCTATAAGTAGATCCATGACAACAGTTTGGCAGCGCTGGACAAGGCTCCGGAACGTAGCCCAGGAACGAGAGAAAATTTTAGAAGACGCAGTGCAGGAATTGAAGGGTTTTAATGATAAGGTAAATTCTAGTCTTGGTAAATCCTCCCTTGTACATAGGTTTTCAATCATTATGGTGTCTTAGTAATCATCTTGTGGTAGAGAAAACTGATAGCAGGAATAACTGATTTCTTTCCTCAGGTCAGCAAAACACAGCTATGGAAGATCCAGGTTTAGAACCATTGCCTCCAAAGTTTGGACTGTTCTGTATGCATACATGTATAGTACATACAGAGCTGTTTTGGTTTCTGGTATTTATTCAGAGTCTTCTCTGTTTCCCTTCCTCAGATGTTCTGTTCTAGATTATGTCAACCTTTTTTTTTCTTCTTTCTTCTCTCCTCTTCTCTTTCATATCTCTTTTTTTGCTCTTTCTTCTCTCTTTCTTTTTTCTTTTTTTTTTTTTTCCTGAAGAGTATGAAGTTGCTGGTTTTAAGCATAAGCAGTGATGATAGTGCCTGTCACTGCTCACTGGTCATATGTCTCTTTTTTCCCCTTATATCCTACTGAGTCTTTTTATCTGTCATTATTTATGCCCAGATGTCAGGTTCTCTGGGAATGAGGATAATAATTTTGTTAAATGCATGACTTGTGCCAAATATGTGTGTGCCCCAGGGTAGAGCTCTAGTTCCTATGGCAATAAATATAATTAATGTTAAAAAACATAAGAAGCCACCCATAACTGGACAAAAAAAAAAATCCCTTAGTAAGTCCTAATTCCCTGTGAAGAGTGAGGGATCTGGCACAGAAGAGCACAAGCCCTATACCACAACAGTTTTATAGAATCTGAATGTACAGCACTGCGTCTAGCACTTTTTGCTGTCAGTTGTACTAACTTCCTTTGTGATTTTATTATTGACAAGACTTCATCTCTTTCCATAGATTCAAAAAGCCACCACAGCTATAGATCAGCTACAAGGTCGCTTACCAGAAAGCTCTGTAGAAAAGGCATCCAAGACAGAGCTCCTGGAACTCCTGGATTACCACAGCAGTTTCCTGCTGGAGGTGGACCACCAGCTGTCATCTTTGGGCCTGCTCAAACAGCATGCTGTTAGCATGTTTCAGGATGTGGAAGTAAAGCCTGCATCTCAGAAGGAACTACCAGTTATGCAAGAAATCAAAGCAATGCAAGATCGGTGCCACAAGTAAGGCAATGTTTTCAAAGATTCACTAGAAAAATGGTACTTTACAGTTCATTATTAAGAATTTATGCATCATATTTTCATCATTAACTAGTACCATGCTTAAATAAATATTAGTTATTACTTTTAAAATAAGCATCAGTTTTAATTTAAATTTTTTAAATTAATTTTGAAATAACTTTTTTACCATTATTTTTCATTTCCAACAGAAGGAGCATGCATTTTAGAATATGTACTTCTTGCCTTGCATAATAGTACTAACTTACATAAAAGCTGCATAAACTCCATTAAAATTATTACTGATTTTAAACACTTCCATTGCCTCTCACATTAACAGTGACCGTTTGTCTTTTTGTATCCTCTTTTGATTTGTTTATCACTTTGTTTCCCTTGTTTGAAGCACTTAGGTACAAAAAGTAGGTATTGTATGACATTTACAGGGGAATGTAGAGCATATGCAAACAAAGAATAACTTAACATTTCACCTTGTGGCTATCTAGAAGTTTATTTAAATCTAAAACATTTCCCTGTCATGTAGAAAACAGGAAGTTTTATGTTGACTTTCAAGACATATATCTACCTCATAACTACACAAAGATACCATTAGGGGAATCTCCATGGTGGGAAGACAAAGAGACATGAAACTTAAAAAACTCTAAACACTGCACCAAACCTGTGCAAAGTTTATTGTGTTCATGTATAAATGATTAGAGTAGAATGGCAATCCCTGTAGAAAATGCGTAGATCTAAGCACTTTTACATTCCATTTTTCACTTAGAATTGGTTTCTAAGACATGGGGTCTGTGATGACCTCCTGCTCATGTAAATAAGGCATGATTTATCAATGAAAGCTTTTGCAAACATAAATCTAATATGGGAATATCAAAGTAAGATCCATGTCACCTGTAAAAGAGCTACAAGTAGTCCAACAGAACTTTCACAGGGGTGTCATTTCTTACAGGAGATCCAAGTTCTTGAGGAAAGTGCAGAAATTTGGTCCTAGTGGAAGTGTGGAGATAGTCCATGTTCAGATATTTGATCTGTAACTTACGCTAAGTATTCTGACAATGCAAATCCCATCAATGGGAGTGGAATTTATCTCATGGTATTTTTCATTATAGATATCAACACCAGAACAGGTTTAGTCTCGCCCTCTAGTTAGTGTAGAGAAATAAACAAGTGTAAGATGCAGTTTTTCTGACGTATTTTAGAAGTTTCTTTTAGAATGGCAGTGAACAATCCTAATTCATGCTCTGCAATTGCCTCTTTCCTCCACTAAAAATTAGGGCTGTCTGTGGTGATGAGCTCAGATGGAGGGATTTCTATTGTAAACATTTGTGTTTTTCAAAAGAATTGAATGTTTGATGTCCAAACACATAAAACCAAAGAATGGACATGAGAGATTTAATTTATTTAAATTTATTTCTCTGGATGTGGTGCTATCAATCCTTATCTTTATTATTCAGTATTTTTTGACAAATAAATGTTTTTAGACATTGCTTAATTCTTCACAAATAGTTATTACTTCTTTCTTTCTGAAGTATGCAACAGAAAGTTAAAAAAGGCGTGAAGATGGTGAAACAGGAGCTGAAGGAGCGAGAGGAGGTTGAAGCAGAGATTAATATTGTGAAGTCCTGGATCCAGGAAACAAACGAATATTTATTAAGCCCTGATGCAGAAGTGGACATTCAGCTTCAAGAGTTGCAGGTATATCAAATTTGTCAATTTCTAAATCACAATATTTATCTTCATTTTAATCTGCTAGAGAATATTAATCGTTTCAAAACCACCAAAAATTCAAATTAGATGATACTCATGAATTTTTGAGTAACCCACTGGACAAATTCATAATGCATGAAGTAGATGATGGACTGTGATATTTTATTTTAAAGATATTTAAGATGTATTCTCATTGCTCATAACAATACTGGTTTTTTTTGTCATTAGTCTCTCTTTGGTGAAGTTACTACTCATCGCCAGGCTGTTGAAAAACTGGCTGAACAACAACAGAATAAGTACTTGGGGCTTTATACGATATTGCCTTCTGAACTCTCTCTTCATTTAGCAGAAGTTGGACTGGCCCTCGTAACTGTACAGGATCAGGTAAAGTGCAGTAGATAAGTGCATTAACCCTTCTTTAGGCTTTATAAGCTGGTATCCTGCTGTGGCCAAACTGTGGCAACACAGAATAGTTTTATTACCTTAATCCTTTGAATTAAAGTTAAATGAAAGTTAATTTCTTTTAAGGACAAATGATTACTGATTACTGAATTTAATTCTTATTGTTGACAGATTCAAACCAAAGAAAGAGAAACTCAGCAAATCAAAACATTGAATCAAGAGTTTGATCAAAAAATCCAGGGGATAGCAAATGAACTAAATACCATTCTTTCCAAACTGAAAAAGAAAACAAACGATATAGCACAAGCTAAACTTGAACAAAAGGTAAGACAAGGCTTTCCTTATGTGGTTGTGCCATGTATTTTTCTAAATTAGGACACTCACTTCATATGTTATTTGTGAAGACTTGCAGGACACATTTTTTTAATGTAGTTCAACAGAAGAATTATATAGAAATAAGAGTTGACTGATGTGATTTTTACAACTATATTCTTTGTAAACTCGCCCACACAGGGTCTTGAGTAACACGGTTTGGAGGAAGTAGCTGAGCATTACAGTCAGACAAAGTTTCACAGTTCCTTTTAATTAATGAGCATGACTCCAATCTGGGAAAGCCTAAGGGACCTCCAAAGTGCTCCTTGTTCTTTTCTGTACTGAAAAGATAATTCTTTATTTATGATAAAATAGATCAATAGAATTTTGCTCAATTTGTAGTCCATCTCACATCATTTGGTTCAATAATGAGGTAAAGTACTACACATGTAGTTAAGAGTAGTGCAAAGGGCTCTTGGTTCTTTTTGAAGGTTTTCTTGATCTTAGATATGTGCCACACTCAGAAAAGATCATCTGTACTGAAATGTAATGGCCAAATTAGGATTATCATATGAGAGTAGAGGATTTTGGGGAGAGGAGAGATAGGAAAGGGGTTGGCTGAGGGTTTGGGGTGTTGTTTGTTGGGTTGTTATTTTAAGTAGACAAAGATAAACTTGACTGAATTACTGAGATTAAGCAAAGCATACAAAATAAGAGAAGATTTAGCATGACTGGTATGTCATAAATTACCTGTTTATTTTCATGAGATGCTCCAGATGTTCCAAAATACTGTTTGCTTTGCAGGAAGTGTCACTGAACTATATCTCTGGTGTATCTCCTTGATTCCAGTAAGAAAGCAGAATGCCAGTGAAATCTGCTTTCCCATGTTGCATAAATGAAAACTCTCTGTCACAGGCAATGTAGTAATGTTCCAGCTGCTTTTATGTCAGCATTTAGCTGATACTTCTGAGACTGGGTTGGCTTTGGTTACAGCAGTAAATATTTTAATGCTAACATTAAAACTGAGTGTGAAAAAATAAAGTAAAAATCTGTTTTAAATCCATGTGACTCAAGTCAAATGGATCCTTCCCTCACAGACAGCATATAAATTCTGCATAATATCTGTAGTAAATACGTTTGTTTATGCCTGCTGAAATATGTGTGTCTGTGTATTTAGATGAGCAGTTTAACATCTGTCTTTGTGTCTACATGTAGACAGTTGTGTCGCCAAGTTTGTGGAATAATATTGATTTATCATAATGATTGATCATAACTTGTGCTCTGAGATGTGTCTGCCAGGACAGTCCTAACCTGAAAAGCTTGAAGTAACTTATTGAAGCACCTGTAGTTAGTGTTCTGAAAGACTGCAATTTAAATTTGTAGAAATAATTGGAGAGAGGCTAGGGTGCTTGTCCAAGCAGTGGGACAAGAGGCACTGGGCAGAAACTGATGCACAGGAAGTTCCACCTGAGCATGAGGAAGAGCTTCTTTACTGTGCAGTGACTGTGCACTGGCACAGATTTCCCTGGGAGGCTGTGGAGTCTCCCTCAGTGGAGAACCATGTGGACACAATCCTGTGCCATGTGCTCGGGGATGAGCTGGGAGGTTGGACCAGATGACCCACGGTGGTCCCTTCCAACCTAAACTGTTCTGTGATTACGTGATTTTGTGACTTATTTTATTTATGTTACAAAAACAATGAATTTTTAACACCTTAGATATTAAAAACAAATACAAAAATAACCAGTTGCCTCTCCTCAAGAAATGGTAGCTCATATGCTATAAATCTATGAGAAACTTGAAAAACTTTCTAGCCTTCTTTTTGGTAAG
The DNA here is from genome assembly GCA_013396875.1 of Vireo altiloquus. NCBI lineage: Eukaryota > Metazoa > Chordata > Aves > Passeriformes > Vireonidae > Vireo > Vireo altiloquus. The sequence continues at coordinate 386,348 of VZRF01010165.1, forward strand.
AAAAATTGATTTTAAACTCTGTTTCTGTTGAAACAGTCTAGCATAAACAGACTGCTCCTGCATCAAGATCATGCTATGAAAACACAGGTTTCAAATAAAAATTAAGGTTTTCATAATCCATTAATGAGTAACTACATTTTTATGAGTTTACAAATTTATATTTTAAGACAGCAATAATACAAACCCCTTTCCCAAGAAATAAAAATCCTTGTCATGGCAGTCTGTGCTGACAATTCATTTCAGAAACACACACAGAAAGATGCCTGATAACAGTTAATGTCACACTGAAGTGATTCAGTTTTTGGCTGTGACAGGGAGAACGGTTATCCATTTCAGCCAGGAAGTCAGAGAAGAATGAGTAATGGCACATACTTAAGAGATGACCAAACATCCTGCTGTTCCACTTTCCTGCTTAAAAATGGAACAAACGATGGGGCCTTTGGACTGGGTATTAAAGTTGCAAGTTGGACTAGAAATAATCAACCAAAAAGCTAACACTTCCTGGATCACTGATTTTATTGTTTTTCTGTCTAGATCCTTGGTGAAGAGTTGGACAGCTGCAATATAAAGCTGTTGGAATTAGATGCATCAGTCCAGGACTTTGCAGAGCAGAACGTACCCCTGGCTAAACAGCTGGCTAACAGGATAGGGAAACTCACTGCACTGCACCAGCAGACCATACGGCAGGCTGAGTACAGAGCAGCCAAGCTCAGCCAGGTATGATCTTAAATCCTTTCTGCTCTTTCCTCTCAGAAGCAGAAGGAACATGCAAACATCTCATTTATTTTCCTGTAGTTATTCCAGAAGGGGCATTGCTTGGCACATCTGCCTGTTGTTAGTCAGAGCTTGCATTGCATTCCAAAGAGACACAGACAGGTCAAATCGGAGGGCGAAATAACTCCGTGACACTGCTTTAACATCCTCTTGCACAAATCACCTGCTGGTTGGTTCCTTTGGTGCCCTAAAAACGATTATAGATCTCACAAAGAGTAGCATGCTGGGAAATAGTACCTCACTGTGCTTTTCAGGGTCTCTGTTTTGTCACTGTTACCTGTAATTGCAGCATGAAAAACAAAAGTTTAAAAAAAAAATTGTTTTGCTCTAGTCTCAATCCATAGAGGGTGAATGTAACTTGTAGATTCAACAGAAAAGCCTGTATACAATGGCCTGATAATGCATAATATTTTTGCAACATTTTGGCATTCATAAAGTTGTATCTCCTGTGGTTCAAAGTCCCTGAAATTCTTTCTTCTTTTTTCTTTTCCTAACTGTTCTTGTCCCCAAAAAACTCTAGTTAAAAGCAAATAAATGGATTTTCTATGATTCTGCCATCAATACCCTGATAAATTATGAGTTCTCCTTTCTGCATGCATAAAGATGCTTCTGTAAGGCTTGAAAAAGACAACTTCAAGATGCTCTTTTCAGTTTCCTCTGCAAAATTGTTTTTAAGAAGAGGTAGAAAATTATTATGAAAGTAAGAACTCAGTCAAACGTACTTGGTAAAGGGATTTAACATTAGGATACTTTTGTTCAGCATCAAAAAATGCACTTATCATAAAAAATGAAAGGTATTGAAAACTGCTTGCAAATACAGTTTGGTCACCTGGGATTTGATCCATCCTTTATAAAGAGGAAATTCATGAACATCAATGAAATTATTCCTGCTGAGAAGAAAATTGGAACTCATGAGTACTTTGGTAAATAGAAATTGGATTAATCAGAAAACAGAACTTTTCTCCTGGATTTTGAAATAATGCAACATTTCATTTTTTTGGAAATAAGGCAGACTGAGTGGACAAAGCAGAATGTGAAGAAAAAAAAAAAAAGGTGATTTGGAGGATGTAATGGCAAGAGACATATCAAAATAAGAAATTGATCCAAAAACTGAAAGAGGAAGCATTTTGAAACTTACATATGAGTCTGAAATATGCATGGGGAGTATACCCTCTAGGGATATATTTGAGCATCAATGAACTCTCTCAGTGTGACTTACATTCTTATAGTGCCTTTTCCCCCCCCAAAAAACAGATTATCATATTACTGGAAACAGACCTATTTTAACTCCGTAAATATATAAGTTTTTATATAAATATATAAAACAGCAAGGAAAAGTTGTTAAAATGATCCCCAGGTTAAAATAGTGAAGGAAATAAAATTAGTTTTTTCATCCTCTAAGAACTGTAAAAAATTACATCTTAGGCTTAAGCAAATTTTTCTTTTATCTAGGCTGCTTCACACTTGGAAGAATACAATGAGATGCTGGAGTTCATATTGAAATGGATTGAGAAAGCAAATATCCTAGTGCATGGTAGTATAACATGGAATTCTTCCTCTCAGCTTCGTGATCAGTTTAAAGCCTACCAGGTGATTATGTGAGCTATGAAATTTAAAGGGCAGTGTATATAAGAAGTTATTTTTGAAGCAGTGGAGTTCTACTTCCTCCTAAAGTGCTAGATTTCTTTGACTGTTCCCCCAAACCTTAAAAATGATTACTTGGTTTTGGACAATTGTTTTGAAGACTGAAATAAAGATATATTGTGGAATAAGAACATGTGGTTCAAAGCTGATCTCCATGTTTACTCAAGTAGTTTGGTTTCACATACGCTTTTGGCTGAATAATGTGTCTGTACACTGTGATTCTATCACACCAAGCACCTTATTGCAGCTCATACTCTAAAAGCTTTAGTTAATCAAACACAATTTTCAGTTTGGGAGTTTTTTCTTTCTCCAGTACTCTAAATTAGAAGAGTCTTTGTTCTCATCTAATGAGTTTTATACCAAATATTCTCAAACTGATACCTTATGGAAGAGTTTCTTCCAATATCTTCCTGAACATTTCACATTGGAGTAATTTGCTGTCCCTGTAATTGTGCAATTTGTTCTGTGTGTGTCTGTGTGTGGAATGTGTCTGTGAGATCATTGGGACATTTTCATAAGGTTCAAGCTTGCCTGGTGTTACATGACTGTGTAGAAATCAAAGCATCAGAAGATAATCATGTATCACTAATACCAAAACAAGACTACATAAATTACAGGTTTTATATATGCATTACTTAATTGTCAGTTGCATTCTCGTATGTTGGTGCAGTGTAGTATGTCACACTTTGTATTCTGAATAGAAACCTCCAGGCAATTTATCCTGAGGAAAGCTGGAGATAGAATTTCTGTTCTGATTTTGCTATGGCTTTTTACCTGCTTCAAAATCTGATGATAGAGGCTTAACCAATGCCATCCCACACAATCCTTCAGCAGTGATATTTTTTAGGCAGCATTGACGGCTCCTGCCATGCTATAACACTGCACCCAAGTGCTTTCTGCTACTTTCTATTAGGTACATCAGACTTCCAGAACAAATCTTCTCCATAGATTGTGTATATTGTATTTTTAAACACAACTGTGTATAGCAAAACACTGAAATTAATGTGTTGGTAAGTACAGCTTCTGAAGTGTCATGACTTAATCTTTTGTTTCCCAGTCTCTATAAGCTGAAGCAGTTCAGCATACATTCAGAACTAAGTATATTGCCTAAGACTTACAGGAAATCAGTGGAACTTAATAATAGGCTTACAAATGGGTACACATTGAAGAGTTTGCAGAACAGGAATATACTTAAAAAATATGTATCACTGAGTCTCAAACCTGACATTCAATTTGTTTATATCTCCATTTAGAACATTCTTGATGAGTCTGGAGAGATTCACAGTGATCTTGAGGCCATGAGTGAGAGGATTGATTACCTAGCAAGTGTATACTGTACTGAAGGAATGTCACAGCAAGTGCTGGAACTGGGGCGGCGGACAGAGGAATTGCAGCAAGTTATCAAAGTGCAGCTACCAAACCTCCAAGATGCTGCCAAGGTAAAGGAAAGCAGTTTTTCTAATGCTAGCTGGCAGCTAGGGTGGCGTGTGCATCATATTACTGAGGTTATTAGCGGTGAAGATAATCTGTGGTCTATGCAGGGCATGGCTGTGTTGTCTAAAGTCAGGTATCTTGCGCTGTTTGAGATGCTGCCTTCAGGTGCTGACTCAGATGGGCACAAGATTTCTGCAGGTCCTGTTACAAGTGCCCTTTCTGGAGGGATATATTTGGGATAATGGTGTCTCAAATAGCACTGAGCAATTATCTTTGGATACTTGAGAAGTGTATTTGTTGACACTTACGTTCTGCTATTACCTTTATTCTTCTCTTAAATGATATCTAAATACTGTTATTTATTAATTTACATCAGTACAGGACCAGACCAGAATTCTATAGTGTAAGGTCTACCTCTACAAGGGAGTGCAATGAAAAGAATGAACATGCTTTTTCAGCTTTATAAAATATATGCTGTATTTGAGATTGAAGTACTTAAAATAATAATTCTGCCATTGCATTCCATTTTTCTAGACTGTCATATGACTGGTATTTTTATCTATATTTTAAACATTTAAAATTAACTGTCAAAACTATGAATTGTTTTTTGCACTGTACATAAGGGGGATGCAACTGCAAAATCCAGACAGTTATATTTATAATTTCTTTTTTTCTCCTTATTCATCCCTGCATTAAATGTGTTATGTTACAGGATATGAAGAAATTTGAAATCGAGCTGAGAGCCCTACAGGCTGCTTTGGAGCAAGCCCAAGCCATGCTGACCTCTCCAGAGGTTGGGCATTTGAGCTTGAAAGAGCAACTTTCTCACAGACAGGTAAAAGACCCAAGACCTCAAAGCTAGCATTTGAGTAATGTGATCTGACACAAAGGATAAGGAGTGTTGATGAGACTGATTGTTGTGTTTCTTAGGTGGGTCACTGTTTCAGAGTGTAGCCCCAAATTACTGCCAAAGAAATAAGGGATGGAACAAGAAGAATCATTCCCTTAGAGGGAATGGTTGAAGTATAATTCTTTATGATGCAATTCTGAGAAGTGTGCGTCAAATCCATTTAGTGCATATTAATAATTGTAATAAAGCCCAGTTCTTATCTAGTGCTTTTGGTTAAAAAGTTCTTAAAGTGCTTCAAAAGGAAGTCTAGATTGTTATCATCCTTTTGCAGATTGAGATGCAATGATATTGTTTGTTGCTAGCTTCTTCAATAGTAATCTAGAGCACTAGGAGACAATTTCAGGTTTCTTTAAGCCCAGTTACATTTTTGTATGCTTAGTTGAATTACCTCCATAAGATATCGTGGCTTTCTCTATTGCGTTTGATCTGCTATGGAGATTTGTCAGTTTGTTAGTTTTGGTGTCAGTCTCTTAGCAGGAAAAATAAGGCAAGTTATAGCTTTCTGAATTTCTTAAGACATGTTTCTTTCTGCAAGCTATTATGGACATTTAACTGTCTCAGTCTGCCAGTGAAAACTGGATGTCAGCAGGTTCAGTGTAGTATTAAAATGTGCAGAAAAACATATGGAAGAAAGGTAAATTTGCACATTTTTCTTTTCATTAAAATATGCAGTCTTCATTCTGGGGGCTTGTGAACAGATTTCAGAATGTGACCTTGAAGAGTGTAAGTGAAACACATCACCCACCATAAAAATAAAGGAACATGGAGTTTACACTGGGTTTTATGTGTATTCTTTGTCCTGGCTCTAGCAGATCTCACAATATGAGTTTCTTTTGTACAGAAAGGGGCTGTAGCCCCTGTCCACCTGTTTCACCAGACCAGACAGGGGATCTTGGAAAGTGCCTGGCAGTCACACAGCCCCCAGGGTGCCTCTGGGTGCTGACTGCACAATAAAGACACCCTTTGCCAGCAGTATGGGACCTGACAGAGGAGAGGCCCCACCTGTGCCTTCTGAGGAATAGGTCATTATACCAAAACTCTGGTTAGATTATCCACCATATGTCATGAAACAGCAGAAATGGAAAACAAACCACAATCCTCTCATCAGTATGCACTTCAGACCCACTTAGCTATCCTTCTGCATGTGGTATAGGGGAAAGGAGATAACCAGTTTGCCTCACTGTGCAGCTGATTTATATCTATGGAATCTAAAGTCTTTTTCTAATGTGCCAAGGCCCTTTTTATCAACTTTTTGTTTTCCTTTTTTTTGTTTTTATTTGCCCGTCTTTACATACATTAAACTCCTCACTGTAGATGAAAAGAATGGTGATCAAATCTATTCTCCAATCATTGCACTTAGACCCTTCTCATGCATATGAACAGGCAGCTTGAATGGACATTGTGTATGGAATAGGCACTATTAACAAAGGCATCCAGCTTGTAATTATTCAAAGCAAAAGGTTTATGCGTAGCTGTGTTCCTTTCTGATTGTCTTTTGAATTTTAAGCAACATTTTCAGCCATGGTTTGTAATTTCAAAAGGAGGTTGCGAATACAATGGGATTCATTTGCTGTTTTGAAAATGTGCTTCTATGTCCCAGTAGGGAGTTCCACTCATATTTTAACACTAAGATATGTGTATAGATAAATTACTCTTGTGCTACTTCGAATTGTGGATTTCATAAATCTATTTTTTCAAATCTGTTAATAGAAATAGTTTTTTACTTAGAAATAAATACTACTATGTTTTTTCATTAAGTATTTTTATACCTAGTATATGGGCTTTTTGCTTAAATAATCTTTAAAAATATTCTCATTTCACAATGAGCAATTCCAGAGAAAGTGTGTCTCATTACATTCAATTTGAAAAATAGATAACAAAATTTTTCTTTCATTGCTTGAGCATACCACTGTTTGTCTTTAGCTGCATGAAATGCTCTGGGAGTTCTGAAAAACTGGCTTATTGTGGCACTGAATTTGTTTCTAGCATCTGTTGTCTGAAATGGAGTCACTGAAGCCAAAGGTTCAGGCAGTTCAAGACTGCCAGAGCGCGCTGAGGATTCCCGAGGAGGTGGTGACCAGCCTGCCCATGTGCCACAGTGCCCTGCGGCTGCAGGAGGAGGCCAGCCGCCTGCAGCACTCTGCCATCCAGCAGTGCAACATCATGCAGGCACGTGCAGCTCCAGCCCTGAATTACCGAGAGGAGCGCAAACGGTGACACACCAACCGTGATGAGAACAGAATTTCCTATCTCTGTGCATTCCTCTGTTCCACAGCACCATTAGGAGTTTTCCCACTAAGTCTCAGTCACGCCTGATTTTAATATTCATGACTATGTTAATTGTTGTTTTACTGATTAGACTCTTACCTCAGTTCTCTCCCTGATATTGCTATGATTTTTGTAATGCTGTTAGGATTAACTAGACTAACAGCTAATATATGATTATATGCAGGTTAATTTTATAAGCTGTATAATCAATTAATAAAATTAATATAACATTATAACATCACCTTCTGAAGATTGCATAAAAACTATCGAGTTAATTAAATAGCTTTCTAGTATAAAAGTAATTATTTTTATTTTCTTTATTTATAATTTATATATATTTGTTTTATGATTTTGGAATCATTCAACATCTATTAAATTTGTATTTTCGAGTTTTGCTAAATATGAGTAAACTAGATTTTGTTTTATTGTTTGGATTTATAATTAAACATATAAAAGGTATTTCCAAAGAAGAGAATAAGCTTTTCTTCTCTGCTATTTAGTGATAGGAATATACTGTAGGCAAGGGTGCAACTACAAAGTTTCAAGTTAGATAACAGAAGAGACTTTTAATGATTAAGGATAATTTTTGATGCAAGAAAGGTTACCATGTCACATTGAAAATTTAAAGAATGAGTTAGACAAACTGCTCACGCATCTGTGACAGAAAGAACTGATACTACATTGGTAGGATAATTATCTGAATCAATCTTCATAGTCCTCTCCCAGTTGTATTTTGTTTATTTTAAGCTTTTCTTACAGTCATAAATGAATACCTGAAGGGAAAAGCAGATGAAACTGCTTTATAGTAAAACCATGAGACTAAGAAAGGCTATCTTCTGGGTATGTTTGGTTCAGGTACTTGTTGGAATCAGAAGTCATAGCACCTTTCATCAGAAATCTAAAATACCATGTTATGTGGACTATGGGTTTGGGAAATATTTAAATAAATTAAACCATTCAAATCATTGAAATTCACAGTATTTATGAATAGACATTTTCCTGACTATACTCCTGCTTTGCTTATCAAGATGTGAGTAGATGTAAAGAGTAGTGATGCCAGATAGATGTAAATTTTTTCTGCTTCAGGAGGGAGGTCTGTCATGCTTTGACTAAGTAAAAGCTAATTTTCATGTAGACACTCAAATCTTTTTTTCCCTTCTCTAGGAAGCAGTGGTTCAGTATGAGCAATATGAGCAAGAAATGAAACATTTGCAGCAGATGATAGAGAGCGCCCATCGTGAGATCCAAGACAAGCCAATAGCAACCAGCAACATCCAGGAACTCCAGGTCCAGATATCACGTAATGAGGTATGAGAGCCAAAATGCCTCAAAACATTGGGCTCAGTGGCAGCTCACTGACCCAAACAATTTTTCATAAGCAATAGTCAGAAGTTAGCTGAGTTGCTTTTCAGACTTCCTCAAGGCTGGTTGAGCAGATAGACTTAATAGCGGATAGGGAACTCCTGCTATTGGCACAGTGGGGAGAATTCATTTGTTTATTCAGTTAGGTATATCCTGAACTTCAGACAACATTATGATAAACAAAAGCATTGCATAATTAAGGGACAGTTAACATTAGAACTTGACTGAGGAGTGTCCCAGAAGTCAAAGTTCAGCAGTCTGTCAGGTAATCACAGCTAGTTCGGTGATCCTTATGTACGTATGTGTATCGTAAAGTACTTGCACATATACGTGTGTGTATCCTAAAGTACTAGCTCACTTTCATCCCAGTGACATTCTCTAAAGAATACCAAGAGACTTGAATCAAAGGAAATCCATAATAGATTTGGAGGAAAACTCTGCACCATTCACTCCAAAGGTTTCTTTAAAGTCTTTGTTGGGAAAGTTTTTGTTCTCTGGAGTTGAGGGTCCTGCCCACAAACTCATGGATCATAAGTGAGGATATAGACTCTGTGCAGCCTTCTTGCTGTGCTGCCTTGACAGCTTCTCCTCAGCCCCTTTCCCCCCTACCTGTGTGTTGTGTAATTCTTGGGATAGTAAATACACCACTGATTTCCTTGTGTCATTTTTGGCACCAGATGGCACCATTTCTTTACCTTTGAATTAAAGCTATCCTTCCTGTTGTGTAATATAACCTAATGTTACATGTGTTTCTCATTTTTTCTGTCCAGTTGTTTCAGCAGTTACTTAGTATAAATTCAAGAGCAGTTTGTGTAAACAAACACTTACGGTTTTTTAGTATTGAATTGATAATGCTACTATCCTCTATTCAAATATTCTATCAGGAGAGTGACTTCAGCGGTTTGGGGTAATATTGCTGAAGGAAGGAACGGTGCTGCAGGCAGGAAGGAATTAAAAATGGGGAAGCTTGAGGTTTCATGTGAATTTGAGCAAGTTTAGTAGCTAGGAGTGGTCCTAAACATCTGCAGGAAGACAGCAGCTTTATGCTAATGCACATGTTGGCATCAGCCAGAATGGACAGACGTCATACTTGCAAGCTTTCCACATTTAGTGGTAAGGGGTTTTGAAAGACTGAGATAAGCATAGTCGTGGCTCATGTTTTCTCTGCTAAGTACCTGTGAAAAAGCATAACATGAAGTGGATATTCTGAACTGTATATTATTAGGCTACTTCAAAAGTCAAGTCTGTCAAGATGTTTGTTAGGTGTGTTATTATTTTAAGAAAATATCAGTTACCACATTCCCTGTTTAAGCCTGTATGTAAAAGAACTTGAAGGGACATTTGCAGTAGCTATATTTAGAATTAAAATAAGAGAAAGGAAGAAAGTAGAAGAAAATTATATCTTGATTTTTAGGAAGCTTGTATTAATATGCACGTATGTAAGTAGATACCATGTCTACACACCCATGTTTCTTTAGAATTTCAGATAAGAATGTGGGCAAGTATCTCCATGCTTGTTAATTATTTTAATGGATAATACAATACCTCATGGGATATTGCTTTTATAAGGTGCTTTATTATTTTTAATTTTCTTTTGCAATCACATTTTTGCTTACTTTCCCTTGTTTTCAGTTAAAAGAGGTATTTTAGATACTTAGTGCATTGGACATTCATACCACAAATGTCATTGCACTTCAGTAATGTGATGGAATAAAGTGAGTATACTGAAAGACATTAATTTTCTACTGAGGTTCAGATATGTCATTCACTGAGCATTAGTGAATGACTGGTATTTCTCAAAGAGTAAATAACTAATCGAGCTGATAGACAGTAAATTTCTGGCTTGATTTGATTGCAGCTTGGTTTTTGACAATTCTGCTAATATTTTATAATCAAGACTTTTCTTAGTCTCCAAGGAAAGCTTTGGAGCACCTAGAGCAGTCCTTTTGTTGCTAACATGACAGATGGTGACAAGGTGCCATTGAAACTCAAGCAGTGAAGTGTCATCCTCAGTCTTTGAGCTGTTTCAATTCCTAACTTGGTATTTCTTGCAATGAGTGTTTTCTGCACTGTAATTTTGAGGAATTTTCTTACTGAAAATGTCACACAACCAAAAAAATCTTTTAATTTGTCAGCTTGAAGCAGTAGTCTTATTTACTTCTGAAAAGATATTGTAATAATATATTATTATGCCTACTAGATCTTGTAACCCCTATTGCTATTTTTCCTTGAAAACTTGTGGGTTTTGAAGAGGTAAAAGCAGATTAAAAAATGAAGCAGGAATATATACTTGAACAAATAATCACTGATTTAGTAGGCTAGTTTATACAAATGTTTTCACTTTATAGATCAAAACTCAGAACTTTTCACTGAGCATCTAGGAAGACAGGAACAATAGCTTCAGGAGAAATATGAAACACTTCCACCAGTTTTTATTTGAAGTATATTAATTGAAAGCTTTGAAACTGGACACTGAACAGGGCAACAGTATAGGGTAGGAGAGAAGACAAGACACTTATGAATAGTCATCAGGCTATTCTTTTTCCTCTTTCTTGTCTGACACATCTTAAACTTATGATGGTGTTTGGCCACATAAGCAGACCATTTCCTAAGCATAAAACCCTCAGTATTTTAAAATATACTCTGCTTTAAGCCAGATTCCCCATCTCTTTCCAAAGAAAGGTTAGTCCTGTGCAGCTCAACTTTCAACTCAATAGACTTACACAAAACCAAAACAAGATTAAAATGCAGCTTGTCCAAACAGTGACAAAAAGCGATCCAGTCTGCATTTAGTCTTATTATGTGACTGATTGTTCCTACCACATTTGAGCCTGTTAGACCCTGTGAGTTATTGTTTGGACAATTCATTCTTTCTGGTGAAAGCTGAATGGGGCATTTTTTTGCGGTTGTGGCTACTACATGACCTCATTTCCCTGGCATGCACTACGCGGGGGAGCTTCATCTTCCTCGGATAAATGGCAGTAGATGGGGAGGCGGAGCGGGGCGGGGGAGAGCAGGGCAGGGAGAGACGCTCCCCTTTGCTGCAGCGTGAAGCTTCCAGGGGCGGGCTGAGGTTCAGGCAGCATGCGGGCGTGAGGCGTCCCTCGGTCCCTCCCCGGCTGCGGTGCGCTCGGAGCTCTGGCAGCCTGTGGGGCTTGGCAACACAGCCGGGCCCCGGCAGGGTCCTCGCCGGCGACATCCTGCTCGTCAGCACGGCGGCAGCGCTGCCTCCGGATCGGCTGCGCTTGGAGGGGCAGCAGCTCCGCCCGGCCGCGGAAGCTGAAATGCTGCCGGTCCCGTGGCCTTTCCCGGCTGCATCGGCACTAGGGGAAAAACAATGTTTCCTCAGGAGCTGGCTCAGAAGATCAAAGGATACCAGGAGCAAATTGCTTCTTTGAATTCCAAGTGCAAGATGCTGACAATGAAAGCTAAACATGCCACCATGCTGCTGACGGTGACAGAAGTGGAGGGGCTGTCGGAGGGAATGGAAGAGCTGGATTCAGACCTGCTCCCAGCACACTCCACTCACCCCTCGGTGGTGATGGTAAGCAATGCGTTGGCCTCTGTGCTCACTGTCTGAGCTGCTTCCTCTTGCATCATTACAACACCTCTGTGTAGCAAATTGCCACAGCTCACATCTACATTTAGGTTTTGAAATGGCTGTAGGGTGGCAAACCAAGCAAGTTACAGCTTCCCTGTACTGTATTTTGCTTTGTATGGGTTTTCAAGACTTGTTGGTAAAGGATGAAGTTGTTTAACAGACAAATGTGAAAGTAGTGTGCAATGATATGCAGATATTGTACTTTTTTTTTTTTTTTTTGTAGCTACCAGCATGCAAGAACAAATGCTAAGAAACTGATGAGTTGCAGGAATAAAATAAAACAAGAATAAATTGTATTTCATTAGATGTTGCAGTGTGTAGGCTTTTCACATATTAAAATGTTGATAATTGCCAGTATGCTGCTGTATTCTCAGATGAGTGTGTTGGAAATGAAAGCTAGGTATTGCTACAGGCCTAATATTTGACTTAGTTTGCTTTTGTTTGTTTCTAACTGTGTCTCATTACAAACATTCTGCTGATGCTCCTGGGATTTTTGTCTGAGTGTCAGACATCAGGATTTACCCCTCCATAGCAACACTGGGGAAGGAAGAAGGTTATGTTTGAATACTGGGTTGTGTGTATTTTATATTTCAAGTCTATTCCTTGTACTTATTGGACCTGGATACTGAGACTAATAGTGCAGTATTTTGTAACTCTCCATAGTATTTCTGTATGCAGTAGTGATTGTATTAGAAGACATTTAGGCAAACCTGAATTTGTTATTACTGAGTTGCTTGCTCTACACTGTCTTTTAAAATCCATTAGGGTACAGGAGAGCGTTTTCATACTGAAGTATGACAAGTAAATTAGACTCTTTATTCAGCGGATTTCTAAACTGGTAAATGTAGGAGCATGAAGCATGACTAATTATTGTTGTGGTAATTCTTGCCATGTGTTGTTTTGATCTCAGTCTAAGTCAAGCCTCAGCTGAGGTAACTGATTTTCTTCCTGTGCTCTGGGGTTGCTTTTCCTGTGACAGATGACTGCTGGTCGCTGTCACACGCTGCTCTCCCCTGTCACTGAGGAGTCTGGGGAGGAGGGAACCAACAGTGAGATTTCTTCTCCACCTGCCTGTCGCTCTCCCTCACCTGTGGCTAATACAGATGCTTCTGTTAACCAGGTACCTCTCTCTTGGCATTCATTCAGCTTTTATCTCAGACATACATGGTTCCATTCCACAGGTGGTTTATTTAATCCTCTGAGATAATATTTAGCTATAGCTCCAAGGAACTGAGACTTCACTTCTTACCAAACTGAACCTTCAGGTTCTGGTTCAAAATGGATACAGATATTGACTTCTGAGTTGAAATTGTATAAATCCAGTGTTACAGCTATTCATTATTTTTAAATATAAATTTTAAGTGACAATTGCAATGTCACCAGTGTTTTCTACTTATAACCTAATTTTTATTTTCTCAGTAGTACTCAATGGAATCTTGCATCCTGAGAAAAAATGCCTTTTTGTACTCCCCATAATGGAACATTGCATTATGTCCATATCCATCTATCTTACTGTACCATTGCCATCGTGGCACTGAAGTCACAGCCTGATATCTTTCACTTAATACCATTTCAGTTATTAACTTTCATGTGGGTTTTTTTCATGTACTGTTGATTCCAACATTGTTCATTTCCATGGCAGCCTATTTTAAGTGCCAGTGAGGCAGATCAGTGAAATAACCGATGTTAGATTTTAAATCAAAACCGAAGGCTCTTGCACTTCTAATAGAAGCAAGTGTTTATCAGTATTGATTAAAATGTAAACATTGAGTCAACACATTGAGCATTGTGCCCATAAATTCACACATAAAACGTTATTCTTTACAAGCTTAGAAATGAGCCGTAGAAGCTGTCACCACCTCATTGAATTCACCATGTTCTGGATTTTTTTGGCTGATTGTTTGGTTTTGCATTTGTGACTGCTTCCAAAATTGACCCCTGCAGACTGGAAGGTTAGAATGTGTTGCATCACATTGCTGAGTAGAATTAGACAAGTTTGAGCAAGATGCTCCTTGATTCCTTCTGCTAATTTCAGGAATGCATATGGTGATATAGAATTTGCTATATAAGACATAAGAAAGAATAGTAATGTAAGATAGTAAGAGTGGTGCCAAAATCATAAATGGCACACTAAAAAAAAATTGTATAATGCATAAAAAGGATTTTTCTAGTGTTCTGTCACTTTAGATAATCAGAAAGTTCCCTGTGAAGTTTACTTACAGTAGAAAGGCATGTATATATTTCAACAGAGAAGTCTTATGATACCATGAATTAGTGAAGGAGTTAAAGGACCAAAAGCAGCTTGCTTCCTAATTGACAAAGCCAGTGTCAGTTCATTGCTTTTCTCTGAAAATGTAAAACAATTCAAACAGCTTCAGTCACTCAGACAATAAGGAAAACACAGTCAAGATGCTGTTGCACCATGAGCTGAAACCAAAACACAAGTTTCAGATTAAGTGATTTACTAGTGAAAAACTGAACAAAAAGATTATGTCTTTCATTTAGCAGCAGATTTTTGAGAGACATAAAGTTGATGCTGTTATAATAATCTTAAAAACTTAGAGCGGAAGTTTTCTTCAGTGTGGTTAGTGTTGAAATGAACTGCATGTATTAAACAACAAGCAGAAGAATATTCCAAAATGTGGTGGTTTACTTACAAAATTCTTAGGTTCACACTCACATGAGATTAAAGAAGCTATGAAACTGCCAGTGCTGGTCATGATGAATGCCCAGGGAGGCTTCAGGAAAGAAGGTTGGTTTAAAAAAAATATCCTAGACATTAGTGAACTAGGAGCTCAAATGTAAGTTATAAGCATTTTGTGTTTTTACAGTGAATCAGCAAAATCATTTGGAAATTTTTTTGTTTTAAAAAGTAGCCAGAGTTAAGAATTAAGTTCTTGCAGGAAGACCACCTGCAAACTACCAGAAGAAAATATGAACAGGAGCTCTAGAAAGTGAAGAATAATGTGAACTTAGTCTTTGGAAAAAAATGTCAAACTCTTCTGAAGAAGCAGTTGGGGAGGATGTTAAGACTGCTTTTTAATTCCCAAGTCCTGAGTACGTCTGTATAGTCTTTCATCAATTTCCTAGTGTCTCTTAATGGTGAAACATAACTAGTCTGAATTCAGGCATCTATATGCTGTTTTTACATTTCTAACAAGTAACGAAAATATAAAATAAGTGCCCACTGCTTATTAGCAAAGTAATATATTGAAATAGATTAAAACAAGACCAGAAATACAAGAAAGTGACAATTCTAGCACTATTATAAGTTAAAAATTGTCTTTTTTCTGAAACTCCTCTAAAAACAATAGGGTTGGGGGGAACTATAAAGGTGTTAGCATTGGAAGCACTGAGGAATTTCATAATATATAAAATACTGGCACTGGCAATAGTTGATAATCCTGAAATGCAGTTCATTTTGATGTTTAGCAAAATTAGACACTTTATCTGTGCTACAATACTGAATGAGAATCATTTGGGGCTAAATCTTCTTGCACTTACCCAAAGATGTATTTGATTAAAATTTGACACACTTTTTAAAACTTGTCTTCCTGATACACAATGCAGAGCAGTTGAACTGGAAAAGCAGAAGTGTTGGCACAGTGCCCTGTAGGTCACAGCTGATCCTGTGATTCAAGTCTTATGCACTGGATCACTGTTAAATGCTTTTCTATCTCCTTGTACACAGCCTATTTAAGGATTCTTTCTCTTTCCCTTATGAATACTCATATAGCGTGCACCAGCCCTCGTTACATATGTTACAAAATCTAAAGACACCCTTTTGCCTCTACATCTAGCAACAAAACTTGACTACTGTTCATTGGCTACTTTTCATAAAAACAGCCATGAGATAATAGGACCTTTATAGGGGCAACAAAATCTTGTATTTGCATGAACGTCTGGATTCCTACTATCATCAGGTGAAAGCTCTGCCAAAGAGAAGCTGCCGTGTTGCATACTCCAGAAAGCAGTTGAAAAAATGGGGAAAGGCACTGCTTTTCCCTCTCAGTGAAAACAAACCCTTTATTCTGAAAGCCATGTTAAGAGGTCACAGAAGCATTGACCTTGAGCAAGGACTAGCAAAGGGTGGAGAATAGTTGCAGGCAAGGCAAAATGAGAAGTTACCCCTACTGGTGCAACTTTTCACCATTACTTGGAAAGATCACTTGTGGTCAGAGTGAAAAATTCTGAAATTGCAGTACTGAATGCTGTGCTAAGCTGTTACTTATTCTGTGTGGGCTCCTGGACATCATAACACTTTTCATCATTAAATTTTTCAAGTTTTCCAGTTATTGTCTTTGAAGAAGTACCTCATCTGACACTTTTGGACAGTTTGATGGGAGTGATCTGGTTTCTGTGCTCTTATAGAGCGTGTCTGGTTTTGTTCACGCATGGTATTAGATAACATATTTGCATTCTGTTCCAAATTAGGATCCTTATAATACTCTGAGATCCAGTAGCTCAGAATTACTCTTGTTTAGTACCTTTTATACATCTATACAGAGTCACAGAATAGTTCAGGTTGAAGGGAAAGAGATCATCTGACCCAAAACCCTTCCTCAAGCTGGACCATGTACAGCAGGTTGTCCAGAACTATATTCAGGTTGATTTTGAGTGTCTGTAAGTACAGAGACCCTGCAGGTTCCCTGGGTAACCTGTCCCAGTGCTCAGTCTCCCTTACAGTAAAAAAGTATTTCCTGATATTCAGAGAGAATCTCCTGTGCTTCAGTTTGTGCCCGTTGCCTCTGTTCCTGTCACTGGGCACCCCTGAAAAGAGCCTTATTCTGTCTGCTTTGCACCCTCCCTTGAAGGCAGCATTTTTCACCTCCCAAATAATGTGGTGCTAACTATCATACATGGTTTCAGTTTTAAATAATCCTTGTCATCAAGTCTGCTTTCCTGACCTAAGTATAGATACTGTTCTTGTTTCCTTAATTCTACATTTTCTGTAGATGTTTTCAGTTGTCATCTGCAACAGTTGAAGAAATCTCCACACACTAAGTATAGAAGTTCTGGTGAGAAATATTTCCACTCTGAATTTTCCTTGGTGGTTTGAACATTTGCCCATTTCCTTAGCACTTTTGGTCCCTTTTCTCGGTATCTTTTATGAGTTAGTTGAGGCTTCCTGTTTGCTTGAAAGTTTACAATAAGTTGATGCTTCATACTCTTTCTTACCTCATTTACCAGTGCTTCAGCACATTCCTTTTAGGTTCTTCTGCTGCTCTCTCTGTGATAGTGTTCGTTAGGGTGTTATTTGCCACTTAGAATACCATAACCCACTGTCTCTTGTGATGGGTTTTCCCCCATGTGTAGTTGTGATGATGCTGGAATGACACTCCCATTTATAGCACTTTCCCTCCCAGCCTTTCCAGGATTGTCCACGGTTGCCTTCTGCACCTCCTGGCTAATATGAACATGAAAAAAATGTGTCCAAAGTCCTCATGATAGTGAAGGTCCAAAACATGCTCAGTCTGCTACTATTAAATATTGATTTACTGTGTTATTCAGAGGATTCCCAGTGGTTTTGGTTCTGTGGGCTTTATTCTACTGGGCATATGCAGTGGGGTAGTATGGGGAGGATAGTATGCAATGATGTGCAATTGAAAGTGCAATAATGTACTTCGTGCTTGTAGGACATTGCTTATTACCAAGCCTTATCTGCTGAACAGTTGCAGACAGAAGCTGCTAAAATTCAACCAAGCACCTCAGCCACCCAGGAGTTTTATGAACCAGGCTTAGAATCATCTGCTAGTGCCAAACTGGATGATTTGCAGCGTTCTTGGGAAACACTGAAAAATGTGGTAAGTTTCCATCTGGAGACTTCAAAATACTTGGCTAGCTTATGAGGAATAAAATTCAAATAACTGACTCAGCTAATATTCTTTGATTTTTGGTTTTCAGATGGTTACTTGAATTGTTATTTGCAATATATTCTTTTTGTTCTTCATTCGAAAACCTGTGCAAGATGGACCTCCATTAAGAAAAATAAGAGTCATTAAAGATTATAGTTGTCTTCAGAAATATTGGCTATTGACTGACTGTATTCCTTAATCTAATAGAGATAGCAAATCATGCTGGATGAGTTGGCAAAAAAGGCCCAAGAATCCAGTTTCTCCAGATACCAAATCACCACATTTTTGTACAGTTTTGCAGCATAATCATTCAGTAATGTATGAAAACGGTCAGAGATTTGATCAGATGCTATGAATTTTAATTCCTTTCAGAGGCACAGTAGCTATTATGGGGTATTAAGAACTATGTGTCTAGCAAATAGTGCACATCTGTATTTGAGTGCATGAAATATAAAATAATGCATGAGAATGTGTATAGGTTTTCGTTGCTTTATTAATCTCCATTTTTTTCAGCAACAGAACCTAGAATTTGGTGGAATTTAAGTAAATAAATACTTTTAATAGGGATGTTTTCCTTCATAATTTATACTCTTGAAAAATTGTTGCATGTTTCTTGCTGTAGTCTCTTAAGCCTAGGGATATAAGAAGCAGACCGAATAGTAAATCCTATGTCAGAAGTCAGAATTTATACCTTCCATTCCTCTTCAGATCAGTGAAAAGCAACGCACACTCTATGAAGCTCTTGAGCGTCAACAGAAATATCAGGACACACTCCAGTCTATATCCACGAAAATGGAGACCACTGAAATCAAACTAAATGAGAGTTTGGAACCAACCAAAAGCCCAGAGAGCCAGATGGCTGAGCATCAGGTAAAATCTTATACGTAAGGAGTAGAGGGAGAGCGCGCATTGCGCGCACATCTTTTGTTCTGTTTTCAGATGGTAACGTTCTTAAGGGCTGGATCCCTCAAACATGTGCATTTGTTGCATGAACCTTCTCTGTTAACTGTATGTCTTGCCTTTCTGGGCTTCCTGCTGTTCTAAAAGTGGTGTGATGGGGATTCTTTTAATAAGGAGCCTTTTTGAAAGAAATAATATTGATCATAACAGCTTGTCCAGTTGAAATTTTCAGCAAAAGCTTTTGTTCAAGATTGTTTCCAATGACAGCTATACATACTGCTCTTCAGCATCACTGCTGAAGAATATTTATGTTGCCAAATTTACTAAGATTGTAGCCAATACTGATTCATTGTGTATTGATCAAAGAAATTTTTTCACCTTGTTAAACAGAAACCAAAAGCACACAAAGTTCCCTCACAAGAGAATAATGCTCTGAATAATAAGAGAATATCAAATAACCCATCTAACATAGGTCTAAGTTGTAATCACCTTAGCCTTCTATCTGATAGCTTGAATCTATCTGGTGGAACCAATTCTCATTTCAGTAGAAACTCCATGGTAGGATGAAAAGGATAACTTTTGGCTTTTGCAGGCCTTTGTGATGTCCTGTGCATCCAGTGTGTATATTCTGTCAGATATGATAGTAAGGTATTGGCTCAAAGGTGTTGGTAGTGTACCATCCTTTTGTAGGTATCCTGGAAACTGGTTCACGGGATAAGAAGAAGAGCAGGAACTTATTTTACATCATGGAATAAATATCTGAATATTTACATCTATTACTGTGTTTATGTTCTCTGTCCAGTTAAAAATTTTCAGGCTGGCAGCTAACACATGCCGTATTTTTCTCTCACAAACACACACTCACTTAATTATTCATTATCTTTACTGTGAATATTAGAATGCCCTGCAGATAATTTATTGGAAGAATAAATTTCCAGTTTTCAAAATAATTCCTTTTGATGTGTTTAAAATTTAAGATATGTAATTAAATCCATATTTAAGTAACCAGATACGTGATCCTATCTTAATCCTCTAAAAGCAGGACTCAGTCCTTTGGAATACTGTCTCTACCATACTGGTAGTGATACTCTGCACTACTCTGTGTTCCTCATGGTCCTCTGGGATAGTTTTCTTATATTTAATATTTAAAAATTTCTTATAGTTTTCTTATATTTTATATTTAGTCTATGTCTCCTGAAATACTTTCTTCTCACTGGTAAATGAAGCACATGCATTCTCTGCTCTCATTTCTAAATAGGCTTTGATGGATGAGATTTTAATGTTGCAAGAAGAAATTAGTGAGCTTCAGACATCGTTAGCCCAGGAGCTGGTTTCAGAACCACTGGATGCAGAAGGTGCTGATCAGATGGCATTGCAGTCCACCCTCACGGTCTTGGCAGAACGAATGGCCACAATTCGAATGAAGGCATCAGGAAAACGACAGCTATTAGAGGTACAAAAAAAGCCATCACCAATATTCTTAGTCACTTTAGAAAGAAAAAAAAAGTAATTTTCAGTTCTGCTTATTTCTCACAATTCCTTTCAGTAATAAATTACCATTCTTTTTAGTGAGCCCCTCATCTTAGTGCTCAGTGATAAGTAGACAGAAAGAACTTGGAGCACACATATGTATATTCCAAGTTCCTTCTGGCTATATTTAGCTGTATGGAGATATGTATTTATATCTGTAACTGCTATAAATATATGTGCTCTGTGTATATATGTGTGTGTGTGTGTATAAATGAAGTAATGAAGTGCAGATATTAAAAATCATATTGTCTGCAGTAAACTTTTGAGGAGTCACCTCTCCAAGTTGGAGAGAGAAGAGGGGAAGCTTAAAACAAGAAATAACTCCTCTTCCACATCTTTGCATTGTTGTCTACACTCATATTCCCAGTGATTTGCATGGAAACTTTTTTTCATGGAAGATGCACCCCTTTATTTCTTTACCTACCAACTTTACAAAAAATTATTTAATACTAAGAGGACTTCTAAAAGCCCTTTACAAATAGGAACGTTGCTGTGTATATTATACAGGTGAGAACACACAATTCTGCTAATGCTGCTTACAGTTTGGCTACTTTGAACACTGCAGGGCAGCTTTATTGCTGTACTGCTAAGAACTGCAGCAGTGAATTCACAAGCACAGCAACTACTGCCTTCGTATTTTCCAGCATCAATTGATCCAGAGAAGCAGAGTGAGAACTGGCTGTGTGGATCTAAGGAGTGGTGCTTAGTTGCCAGCTGGGGTTAAACCAGGACACTGGATTACAGGAGAGACTCAGGGAGCTTCAGCTGCTTTAGTTCTGTCCAGTCACCAGGGAAAATGAACAGGTCATTAGAAAATATCTTTTTTAATCTTAAAATAACAAAATTGCGCTGAGTTTTTCCTTCCCAGGAGAAAAATTGCTTTTAATTAATAATGAGGAGTTGGAAGTAGAATTTGGGATCTAGCTGTTTATAGCTTATAGGTCTAACAAACATCTTGGTATTACTAGGAGATGCTAACTAATAATTTCAAGATACTAATGAGTCATGTATTACTCTTAACTGTGGTTAAGATTATGACAATTACTTTGATACAATACCACAAGTATTCCCTGAGAATCGTGGCTAGGAATCTATATGGTATGTACACAACATTCAGTAATTTAACCTGTTTACTTCATAGCTCTGATTTCACAGATAAAATCTTGTAGAGCATCCCAGGGAAGTAAATGAAGAAATAAAGATGCAACATATAATGAAAATATTTTGCTGTTGAGGGTGTGGACTGCTAATATTGTTCTTTCTCTGGACCTAATTTAAGGAACTAGCATTTGAGAACTGTTCAGGTCTGGGTTATTTGAGACATCTAACAACTATAATTATTCTTTAAATTATTCTCACAGCAATTTTTAATTTTTCTATTGAAACTGAGCATTCGGAAAAGCTGTGCAAGCACACAAGGCTGTGTGAGGAAGTTGCCCTGCTCATTTGATTCTGAATTTCCTTACAAGGTGTTGTAGGTTGACTCTGCCAAACACCCATCCTCACTCCTCTCTCCTGTGAGATGGGTTAAAAATAGAAGGCAGACAAAAAGACTCATGGATCAAGATAATGACAGCTTAAAGAGGGTAAGGAAAAGCTGTGCATGCAAGCAAGGAAAGAGGAACTTATTCACTACTACCCAATCAGCAACCAGATGTTTAGCTACTTTCCTAGAAAGCTCAGCATGTGTTTCTTGGGAAGACAAACACCATAACCACGAATGCCCCTCTCTCCCTTTTCCTGGGCTTTTATTGCTGAGCATTATCTCATCTGGTATGGAATATCCCTTTGGTCAGTTCAGATTTGCTGTCCTGGCTGTTTCCTCTCCCAGCCTTTTGCCCACCCCCAGCCTACTGGCGATTGTGAAGGGCAGACAGAAAGAAAGCCTTTATGCTGTGTCCAGCAGAAGCCACAACATTGCTGTGTTATCAGCACAGATTTAACCACAGCTGCAAAGCACTGTACAGACTGTAACAAACTTAACTCCATCCCAGTCAGATCCAATACAATCTTAGCCCCTTGTTCCATAATATTTGCACCATGCTTAGATTTCCCATTATCTGATACAACTAAGTATCCTCTGACCATCCTATTCGTTTTGATTCCCAAAATCCTCTCTACTCTCTCCAGAACTCAGTATTTCTCAGTATTTCTCAGAACTCAGTATTTCTCTTTTATGGGGGAGCCCTGAAGTAGACATAGTACTCCAGGTACGGACTCACCAGTGTTAAGTAAAGGGGCGGGATCACCTCCCTCATCCTGGTGAGAACACTCCTAAAGCAGCCCTAGACACCTCTGGCCTTCTTTTCCACATTGTTGGGTCATGTTCCAAAGGACTCCCAGGTTCTTTTCTGCCAAGCTGCTTCCCATCTGTTTAGCCTCCAGCCTGTACTGGTGCATGGGTTTGCTTCCCTGCAGGTACAGGGCTCCACACTTTCCTTTCTTCTGTCAGCTCATTTTTATAGCCTTTCAGGGTCCATGTAGATGGCAAAATAACCCTCTTGCCTTGTCAGCCACTCCTCCCATTTTCTGTCATCTGCAAACTTGTTGAGGCTCCTTACTGGCTACTCACTAGACTTTGTGCCGCTGATCACCACCCCCTGGCTGCAGCTGCAGCTGTTCAACCAGCTTTCAGATTGGTAAGGGACAATTAAAGGGTGAGCAAGACTTGGTGATCACTCCCTGTCTTCCCAATGGATGGACCAGCTGATGGATGGACGGGAGGCATCTGTGTTGCTGTGTTGCTCATGCTGCAGCAGCCATTGAAGCTTAATGTCCTTCCTGGCTCAGGAACCTTCTGAGAGGCCAGAGAAGGTGGACAGCTCTTCAGGCTTCTCTTTACCCATGTGACTGGACTAAGGGCCCACCCGTACTTTGTTTGGTCCTTGAAGTACCCCACTTGAGCAACAGTAAGGCTGTCTATCAGCCTGCTGCCAAAAAATGCAAGGCTGCTCTCCTTTCCCTGCAGCCCATTCCCAGCTCTGTGCATTCCTTTTCTCCATGTTCATCTTTCTTCCTAAGCAAACCGTGCTGGACTAATTGAGAAAACTGAATTGATGTGGGGGGAAATTCACACAAGAGAGCAGCAAGAGGAGGCAGAAAAGACCTCACCTTTAGAAAGCTGTAATAGCAGAGTTCTACTGGAGAAAGTAGAAATACAGTGACTGAACTGAAACAGAATTTCAGTCATCAGAAAAACACACTCATCAATTGAAAGAAATAATATTTTGTGAAAGATAGGTCTTAGTATGGCTTAGAAGTACTGGGTAGGATTTGTGAAAAATAGAGAGGAAAAACTTCTTAGAAGTGACTGTAATAGTTTATTTCTTCTAAAAAGTAAAATACAATTTGTACCTCTAGGAAAAACTGAATGAGCAGCTCGAAGAACAGCGGCAAGAGCAGGCTCTTCAAAGGTACCGGTGTGAGGCTGATGAGCTTGACCACTGGCTGCTCAGTACCCGAGCAACTCTGGACACCACTCTGCTTCCTGCTGAGGAACCTATGGACATGGAAGCACAGCTGGTAGACTGTCAGGTAAAATATTGAGACCATTATTGAGTTGAATAAGGCAGCATATTTGCAGAGAAGTTTCTGAGCTCCTTAGCATCTTCTGTATGCTCAATTAGCTTCCTCAAAGATTTGTGAAACAAAATATAGCTTGTTCTTAATTTCTCATTAGAGATTGCAAACAGCACTTCAGAAAGCCCATGTGAACATAGCAGTAATAAAACAAAATGTCCTGACTGCAGGAAGATTTGAAGTTCTACATCTTTCAGTTGTAGTTTTGTTTAGCTTTAAAGGTGTTGTATTTGCTTCACTTACTGTTTTTGCTCCTCTCAAGCTAGAGCTATTAAACAGCTCACCTGATAGGTGTGAAAACACCTGCAGCGTACTTCCCTACATGTCCTTTTCCTGCTGAAGAACATACTGGCACTAGCAGTGATGACTGGGATAGCGTTGTGTTCTCTTCAGGAGTAACCCTTACTTGCATGCAGAAGTAAAGGATAATCATCAGTGTATACTGGTTTTATGACTTGAAGATTAATCAACTCAATACCAAAACACTCGAGGAAAGGCATGTTGCTACAATAAGAATTATTGCAAATACTTTTATTAACAAGACTTGGATCAGTCATAACATCCAGGTTCTCAAATTAGTGGAAATTTTCCATTTTTAAATGATAGCTTAGAATTGTATGATCATTGAGAGACAGATGGACAAAAGATCCCTTTTTTATTAAAAAACTAGGATATCAACTGGTTTAGGGTAAAATAAATTTTCACTGACAACACTTCATCATTGGAATTTTCAGTCTTCTTGTCTCAAGAGTTCTTTCATCACCTGTCCTTGAGAACCCTTTGCTGTACATAGATAAACCCTGTGAACTTTAACAAGCAGTATTTTTTTTTAATATAGTCTGTAGGAAACTCAAAAAGAAAAGTTAACTTTGTGGAAAAGTTAATATTGCTGTTCTTTTGCTGCTTCTTAAAATCTTAATGCAGGAAGTTTTATATGTTTTTTCCACTTTTTAGAGAATCTGCTGATCTTACTCTGTACACATTTCTTCAGGAGATATATTTGTAAGTTCATACTTGACAGTTGCTATGGAAGCAAAGACATCTGATGTCAGGCTAGGTTTTTGAGCAAGACTTGTTTGATCTGGAAGATCAAAATATGCACAATGTGTCTAATATAGGAATGGTTAATGGAATGTCAAAGAAGTAGCTTTTGAGAATAAACATTCCAGAGATTTGTCACTTTAAGTCTCTCTTTAGACTAAAGAGGATTATACAGAAATCCTTAAGTCCGTCATGCACCAATCAGAAAGAGCAAATAGTGAGAAGAGAAGCTTATCAACACAGCCAGAGCAACACACAGGAGGAGGTAGGAAGCACTTGACTACATGTGAATGAAAGAAGAGCAAAGAAGTAACTCTGGCTGCGTGCTTCATTTCTTATCATTAATGGATGTCAGTCGAGCTTCTTAGCCACCCTGACCTTTAATATGCAAATAAAGAGCATCTCCTCTACAACAAATTACTTGTTTCAAGTAACTTTTTAATTTCCTATTTTGAAAAAAGTTGCAAACTGAAATGGCAAATCCAAGCATTTGCAAGCATATTCTAAAGGACTCTGAATGGGACTGGAAAGCAAAACAATGATAATCTGACTTGCTCGTAGTTTGGCCACAGGTCGTCTTGCTCGAAAACGTGACAGTTGCTGGAAAATGTATGAATTTGGGTCTTTGTTTTTGCTGCTGCAGAACATGTTGGTTGAAATAGAACAGAAGGTGGTAGCCTTGTCAGAGCTGTCTGTGCACAACGAGAACTTGCTTATGGAAGGGAAGGCTCACACCAAGGACGAGGCAGAGCAGCTGGCTGTGAAGCTCAGGACGCTGAAGGGCAGCCTTCTGGAGCTGCAGAGAGTGCTCCACGACAAACAGATCAACATTCGGGTGAGTGGCTCTCTCCAGCTGTTTTCATGGTGGGCAGGAGTTTGGGGATTTCGTAGCAGGTTTATGCAACTGGGGAAAAGAGTAAAAGTTTGTGCTGAATCAGCTTGAGTTATTAATCTTTAGTTAGTACATGGAATTATAACTCCAAAATAAAGAACTGCCTAGAAATCTTTAGTTGATAATTTTCAAGTTAACATTGCATTATGGTAAAACTAGCCTAACCTCAGTATCTTCACTGAAAGGACAATAATTAAATAGATAGCTGTTTAGCTTGGTCTGGATATACTCTATTCCTGTTTCCAGTCTCTTTAGATTGTGTGTGGTCTGGGGCAGGATTACTCCCCCTACAAAAGAATGATCCTAAATAAGTGCTTTTTTTGCAGTGTGCACAACACAGTGAACAGATAGGGAACATTTTTAATTATGGATGATACTTAGTGGCATCATTATACCA
This sequence comes from Vireo altiloquus, assembly GCA_013396875.1. Classification (NCBI taxonomy): domain Eukaryota; kingdom Metazoa; phylum Chordata; class Aves; order Passeriformes; family Vireonidae; genus Vireo; species Vireo altiloquus. The sequence continues at coordinate 412,535 of VZRF01010165.1, forward strand.
AAAAAAATATTTTATAAACAAAAATTCATTTAGCCTCCGTCTTGCCCTAGGTTTCTATTCCTAGCAGCTTTGGTCTGCTTATTGCCACTAATTCATTGTATTTAACAGTTGCTTTTGGTCATTCTTTAGGTCAAACTAGCATGTGGAGAACCGAATACATACAAGAAACCAAATCATGTAATGTGACTGACTGGTTTTGAATTTGCTTGCCCTGCTGTGACTCCCTCCCCCCCTTTTCTTTTACTTCTTTTCTTGGCTTTGCTGTGCAAATTAAACATGATAAGCTTCAAAGATTTCTGGCTTGTAATGCAGATTAAAGTCTACTGAGAGGTTAGCTTGAAAAGTCACTTGATGTTTTAAGAACTATTTTTAGTCCAAAGCAACTGAATAGCTTTAAAACTTAACATAGTTTCAGAAAAATAAAGAAATAAAAAAGAAAGGAAACTCCTAGGTAATTGTTCCTATTGCCTCTAAGATTAAGTAACTTTAATATTATTCTTGCATATTAAACCTCATAACTAGGCAAATGAAAAGTAATCACAGCATGTAGGCACATGATACTTTGTTCTCGTATATTGTCTCTGAGGTGAAAAGGCATCACAGAGTTTTTTACTATATTTAAAATATTTTTTAAATTTTTCAATGCAGTGGTGTGATTTAGTTTACTTAAACTCTTAGAATGGAATTTTGGATGGTTTTCTAATATCTAAAACAACAACAAAATAATCTCCAGGTGTAGAACATGAACCATTTAAGATTGTACATGAATGCAAGACTCAAGTTTCTTTATGAATTGTAAACCTTTCTTTGACTTCACTTACAGATCACGTAAGATAATAGACATAGGTAGTATAACATCTTCTAATCTTCACTGAGCAATTTTTTTCAAATGAGAAGTTCTATAATGTCATTTTCTAAACAATGGGCTGAGGCCAAGAGCATCAGATGCCCCAAACTCTATCCACTGCCAGTATTAACCTTGAGAAACATTACAAACTAACAGCACTGTTGTTCATGCATATAAAAAACTTAGACTTTTACCTGTCTCCAGATGCACTGATATCCTTGTAATTGCCCAGAGGCATAGACCATTCTCATCCCAAAAGAAGGAACCTCCCCAGTGGCTCTGGAAGACTGTTACAAAGACTGAGCTATATTTTCCTTAAAGCGTATTTCAGCCTGTCTTATTCCTGTGCACAAGGCTTTTTAGGAGTCAATGTGGGATTCTCTGACTTTCTTGGAACAATTTCAGTTTTCTTCTGTATTCACTTAAAGAATGTCACTAATGATACAGAAAAGCTTGGAGACCAACTTCTTTATTCAGAAAATGAGGTAGTGAAACTGATCAGAAACATGGTGGAACAGGTGCATTTCAGACTATACTGTCTCCAAAGGTAGCACTTTGAAACACTCACAAAATGTTGTGTCTGTGACTGTTTATTCTCTGGTTTAGGGTCAATGACACTGAATAGACTTCTTAAAAAACAAAGTAGAACAGATACTTCAGTAAAAAAGCCCCAACAAAACAGATAGTGTTTCTTTACTTTTTATTACAAAGGATGTGGGGGGAGGAATGACTCCAGTTTCCCAAAAAAAAGTATGCCTCATATAAGTGTATAATTCCAAAATCCTTTGAAAGATCAATTTCATTACCATCTTCTTTGGGGATTTTCCACTTATTTCTGTGCTAGACTGGACAGAACTCTGGAATGACAAGTTCAAGCATGTATTTCCTTGGCTATTTAAAGGAAATGTAATACAGTTCCTTCAGACAGATTTCAAATGAAAATGCAACTGTATTTTTTCAAACTTGCATTCTGTAATTTGACAATTATAAAGTCTGATTCACAAATACTTTTGATCTAAAAAGTATTTGCAATAGCATGTTTGCGAAACCTCATTGCATCATCCAATTCCACAATCCTTTTTATGTTCTTTGCTTTTGTAGGAACCATGAGACTGTTATTTATATGTCTTAATATAATTCCAAATTGCAGTTTATCAGTCTTCTTCCCAGAGAAAAAGAGACCCAAAATGCAGCTGAAACCAACCAGCCTGCCCAAATACAAAGAACTAGATACTGTTCACTAAAGAAATTTACAATTTGAGTAGCTATGGTCTCTAGAGCATATAAAATGAAGGAGATGTTTTTCTCCCCACAATCTACAGAAAGATTGTCTGTTTTCTAACTTGTAATAGAAAAGCTAAAATTCCAGACCTTCTTTACCTCTCACATATTATTTTCTTTGCCCAGTCTGACATTCTGTAATAACATTGTTCACACTCTATCTACATCAGCTTTTCTAAAAACTTGTTCCCACAAAGTAAAGTGTCACAGTTGACCTGCAAACTGAAACCTTAGTAAAACAAAGTTATTTCATAAAGCAAGGGCTGAGGGTTCTTTGCAGCTCCAGATACTTCTTGCTTGTTTTGCTCGTCTCAAGTTTGTATCCTCTAACACTGATCAGTCCTTTCAACTTCAGTCGAAACACTCATCATCCCCCAAAATTAAAATCTTACACCTGACTTCTACCACTTATCAAAACCCTGCTGGTTCAGTGGCTGGTGCCAGGGACAGTGGTGCCAGAGGTTCATCTCAGTTGTTAGGATAAGGAGCACCAGATGATGCAAGTAGGACTTCCACACCCACCTTCTGCCCTGCTGGTCCCAGTCTGATTTGAGAAGCATCCTCTGGAAGGCAGAGTGGGTGTATTTTGGAGAGCCTGTTGTTGAACCATTTGGCACTCTTAATCTATGTAGAATAAAAGCTGAATCATGGACGTAATATATATCTTACAAAAATGAGATTTATAGGCAAGATGGGAGAGGTATTAAGCCCCAGCTTTAGATCTTGAAGCTTTCAGAAAAAAGAAAAATGTGCAAGCTGTACAGTCATCATATTACTGCAAGTAATACTAAACAAATTCAGAGAGATGTGTACATCTAAGTAACCAGTCCTACAAGTCTGTCTTTAACATAAGGCCAAGCATGTTAAAATACCTACATTTGAATACATTGGATGCTAAAACTATTTAAACTTACAGCCAGCATGGACTTTGGAAGCCAAGAAGTTGATAAAACATTTTTTTGAGCTGTTAAGGCATTAGTTCTTTTTTGCATTGCTTACACAGCCTGTCTAATCACTCATGTTGGAAAAACATGATGATAGAAATACGAATGGAAAGAACTGTTGCTTTTGTTGTGCTGTTCTAACATTCTGTGGTTTGATCTCTCTTACTTTATCTGCTGTTCATACCATGTCATCTGCTGTTTACCCAGGGTGTTTCTGCCCAAAAGAGTTCTGTACTTAATAATAAATAAAGATTGACCAGAAAGAAAACCAAAATTTTCTCCTTTTCAGTTAGAGGAAAAAAAATTTGCTTTTATTAGGTTAGAAACAAACCTGGCAGAAACAAATCACAGAATCCCTGCGTTGCCAGCTAAAGTTGCACCCTCCTTTACAGATCAAGGCTGATTTTTAGAAACACATTGGTCCATGGTCTCTGACCTCTGGTCTCTAATTCTGCTAAGTGCAGTAATGCCTGTTTATTTTTACATTTTTAGGGATGCTCTTCTTGCTAGTAGCTAAGAGCCAGTAAAATTCAGAAATTTAAACTCGTTGCTCACTTCAGAATTTACGTGAGCCATCGGCTTGAGAGGTGGGAGGTGGTTTTGAATAAATGGGCTGGACCTGCAGGCTCTCTAGCAATGCAGGAGATTTTTTTAAATCTTAATTTATCTTTCTTAAAGCAGGGATCTTTACAAGAAAAGGAGGAGAGTGATCTGGATTTCGTTTCCTCACAAAGCCCCAGTGTTCAAGAATGGCTGGCACAAGCAAGAACCACTCGCTCACAGCAGCAGCAGAGTACCCTGCAGCAACAGAAAGTTGGTGTTTTGCATTTCTTTTACTCCCATCTTTAGATTGCACTTAATGCCATAGCTGAACCACTCTTGTTAATATTTCCACTGCCATTAATTTTTACACTGTTTCTTACTGCTTTTGTAATGATGCATCTGAATTCACTATCTTATATGTAACAGTCAGGCAGACTAGACTTCCTGGGTGATCATCACCAGTTCATTTAATCACTCTATTCTTCTTTAGTCCATCAGTAGAATAAAATTGAATCAATCCATTAACTTATTCTAAGGAGAGATGATAATATTCAAAATAATAACTTTCCCTTCATAGAAGCAAAGATACAGATATTATTGTGTTGCATGATACAGATATTCTCACTTGGGTAGGCTCTGGAAACTGCATTACATTAGTTAATTAGTTCAATAATCCAATTTATGTAGCAAATTCTTCTGTGTCCCTGGCTGGAGATTTTGGACCACTTTCGGTGTTCAAGCAAAACATTTCAGAAGTAGCTCAGCTAACTTTGTGTGACAGTTAAGCAAGGTAGACGTATCCTTCCAAGACAAAACCTGTTGGTTTGAGATTTGTTCTGGTTTTTGTAACTAGGAGCTGGAACAAGAGCTGGAAGAGCAGAAGAATCTGCTTCGATCAGTAGCCTGCCGTGGAGGAGAGATCCTAACACAGCAAGGCTCTGTTGAAGGCCCGTCCATAAGGTTTGCTTTCATGTGTTCTGAAAAGTAAATTTCTTTACTTAGTCGTCCTTATGTTTGCATCCTTCTTCTGCTCATAGTGCTCTAATTTTTGTTTCATCATTTTTGTACAGCACCTAGGATACCTGAGTCCTGATTTACAATTCAGGGGTCTGATAATACAGTTACACAAACTGTCTTGTGATTATAGATCACCTTCAGCATTTAGAAATGCCCTTTATTGTTATTAGCAGGCATCACACTAAAATTAAAGACTAGTGGGACTCATTAGACAAGCAGTGGATCAGTTACTATGACTTTATGGACCAGCACTGGTGTGTGATTCACACCTACCTCAAACATTGGCATCTGCCATTGTAACCAGATCTTCCCAGATGAGATACTCATTGCTTAATTCTATTTTTCTTGTGATTAGCAAGTATTTTTCTTTTTGAAGTCTTAATCTTACTGCCAGAAAGTACTTAACCAGTCTCCTGTTTGAGGCTTGCTTCTGTCACATGATGGTATACTATAGAAATAAACAACAAAAAAAAAATAAACCAGAAAGTTCTGAATGTGATTAACTGTTTACCAAAGCTAAACTCATATGCTTGTACTGCATTAAAATATCTCAGTATGTCTGGCATTTTGAGAAAGGAGGTGAGGAAGGAGTCAGATAAAATATTTGTTTTAATTCATGCTTTGAACTAAAACCTCTGTATAGGTTAAATTTCAATGTAGTTTATATTCAGTGTGGTTTGGGGATTTTTTTTACTATTTTGGGTACTTGCAACTCTAAACACTTTTTTAGAAAGTACATTTTATTCCATCAGACAAGAAATTCTTGCTGTTCAAACCAGCCTTTGTCTTATTATCTGAAAAACAAAACTAAAACCAAAACCAACAACTCAAAGCTTTAAAAAGTAGCGCTTAATTGAAATGTAGAATTTCTTAATGGAAAATTAAAACTTTAAGTGGTTATAACTTTTGCATTTGTTAAACCTTTATACATCTTCCAATTCAGTGAGAAGCCTGATGTACTCTCTGAGGAATTAGTCTTAGAAGGTGAGAAGCCATCCTCTGAAGAGCAGATGAAGAGGAAATGGGAAAGCCTAAACCAGGAATTCAGTACCAAGCAGAGACTACTCCAGAAAGCTTTGGAAAAAGAACAGATGGTAGCTTTTTTTCATTTCTCTGAAATTTTTTATTTGAAAGCATTTTGTTACAACAAAAGGTACAATATGTAGATCCATTAAGGTGCTTTAGTTAATGCAAGAGATATGGAACAATTTATTTTTGTGACACCTTTAAAAACTGTTAAATATTGGCACTTGCACTGCTCATGTTCAAAGTGATTTGAATTGCACTACCATCAGGTTAATGAACTAGAAAGGAAGAAAGAGCTCAGACAAAATGTTTATCTACTTATCTAACTCAGGATAATTCTGTAACAAATCATCCCTCTGGAATTGATCAGTACCCTGGCAACCACTTAAAGGAAAACTGTTTTTTCAGTTTGAATTTATTGGTTACGTTCAATTCTTGATCTCAGTGGGTAAAGAATTTCAGGCACAAAATTTCTACTGAAAGAAACGGGGATTAATAAATTAAACTGGGGACAATCCAAAATCTGTATTAATATACATCTTCCATTTTATTGCTAATAGACCCAGACCCACTCTTCTTTGTATGACACTCTATTTATTAATCAGCTTCCAAAGTTCTAGATGCCTTGTATTAATTAAACAGTAATTAATTATATTTTTCGTAAAAACTAGTAATTTTTAATTCTGACTACAAGAATTTAGCAGGCATTTCTAGTGAACCTCCTGTTAAGCAATATTTATTCAAAATATTCATGATGTGGAGCTTTTGTGGGAGAACCATGAGCATTTGCTGGCGATAGCCTCAGTCAGTAGGGACTCTGTAGAGCTGAATTTTGTGCCCTGCATATGGTAGATGCATCCTAATTAGTACTTCTCTCTCGGCAGCTGTATAGCAGACCAAACAGACTGATACCTGGAATGCCTTTGTATAAGGAGGAGACACAGGATGAAGATAAATCCTTAGTCTCACCAGTATTGGTTGAATTGAATCAGGCCTTTGAAGATGTCTCATCTGAGGTAATTTTCAGTTGTCTTTACACTTGTCCTCCAGCAAAGCAATGTTTACAGTGAAAAATCTTCCAGCTATGACTTGGAAATCCAGGCCTTTCCCAAATATTAGAAGTTAGAAAGACTGTCTTATACTTCTGTTCTGGACTTCTCTGGTTCCTTTTCCCCAGGCTGGACAGGTGGAGGAGACCTTGCATCTTGAACAGAAACTGTATGATGGTGTCACAGCCACATCCGTGTGGCTGGATGGTGTGGAAGAGCAGGTCTTTGTTGCTACAGCCCTGTTGCCAGAGGAAGAAACAGAAGCATACCTTTGCAAGCAAGAGGTAAGGAATCCATGAGTAGGACTTCCTTTCAATTGTCGATCAGTGTGCATTTTATGTAGTGTTTAGAACAAAAGTATTAGACTCCTGCATAAGTGACGTGTCACTGACATCATCTCTGTGTCACTGCAGCATTCTGCAATTGGCCATGTAGAGAATGTTGCAGAAAACATAGACTCTTTCTACTGTCTAACTTCTATTCTGAATATTGGCAAACACCACATTGTGGAAATTGAAACAAAGTGAAAAAAGAGGGAGGGATGCTCTGGTATATAGAAACAGTACACGTTCATCAGCATTAAGTAGGGGTGAGGGAGGGGGAAAGAATTTAGTGGTGTTGGGGGAGAGAGAGGCAATAGGACAAGGGAATAACTGTTTTCAGCTGAAGAGGATAGATTCAGACAAGATACAAGGAAGAAATTTTTCAAAATGAGAGTGTGGAAATGGTGGAGCAGGTTGCCCAGAGGTGGTTGATGTCCCATCCCTGGAAACATTAAAAGTCAGGCTAGAGAGCATTCTGAATTGGTTGAAGATGTCAATATTTATTTCAGGGGGGTTGGACCAGATGACCTGTAATTCAACCCAAATGTTTCTATGGCTTTATGTCATTTTGTTCCAGCAGTGGTTTGCCTTGTAGCAGCCTGGAATCTTTTTACTGTCAGAGATTACTGTAGCTGCCATCTTTTTCTAATGTGTGTGTGTGTGTGTGTGTGTGTGTGTGTATACAACATTACAGCAACAATGTAAAATCAAAGTCACTACATCACTGCAAAACTGACAATGGTTATGGCAATGTTAGCTTGCTTTCCAGAATGTCTGATTGTCACTTTTGTTTTTCTACATTAGTCTCTTGCCAAAGAAATCAAAGATATAACAGAAGAAGTGGATAAGAACAAGATTTTGTTTGCTCAGATATTTCCTGACGGTAGTGGTAATAGGGTCATTATAGAAGACACTTTGGATTGTCTCCTGAGAAGACTGACCTTACTGGAGTCAGTGGTAAATCAGAGATGCCATCAGATGAAAGGACAGCTTCAGCAAATTGTCACATTCAAGGTATGAGACCCAGGGGATGGCATTAACAGGGGTTTATGTCAAATGGGGATATAAAAAATGTGAAATTTTGGCGCCAAATGAAAAGAACAAGGTTGTCACAGGTTTTTTGTTGAAAAATCGAACTTCTCAAGGTATGCAAAATTTGATACCCTAATAATTACTCAGAATTTAAACTCTGTGCTGGAAGGCTTCTACAACTCATGCAATTATACTGTAAAGTGATAATCATTCCATGTTGTCTCACCCTGCTGGCATTACATAAAAGGGAATCTGTGTTGTGCAAATACGAAAAATGATGATAAGTGGAGAAATGTGCACTTCTGGAAAACTTTTCAAACAGAGTTAAGAAAACCTTTCAGGTCTTACTTGGTCTCTACCTTACTTCTTCTTCTTATTATTATAATTATTATTATCATTATCATTAATATATAAAGCCCTTCAGTATGGTTTATTTTTAAGTAAAAACCCCATAAATTTTAAAAAAAAAAGTACTCCTTGTGTCTTTAGATTAGGGTCATCTTTCATAGATGGTTACTACTGGATTTCCTTTCAAAATCCATAATCTTTCCTCTGCAGTCACCATTTTTCAATGAAAGACATCCCTTTGCTGATGAGAGCAAAGTTGATTAGAATTCATTGCCTTATTATTAGAGAATTTAGTATTTAAAATAATTACTGCAAAAATAAATACAAAATCATTAATGCACCTCTTATGTAATGCTGAAAGCTGATAATTTTCTATTGGGATGAATGCAAGAAAAAGATAACTGATTGTATTTTGGCAAAATTGTTAAGTAATATTTATATGTCTGTTCTGATAAAATATTCTACAAGTTTTAACTTGCGATTAGCCGTGTAATGTGTGGATGCCTTGTTTACTTATGTGTTGTATTTGCTCAAGTCTGTAATTAAACAGCTTGCCTTAAAAAGTAAAACCAAGCTTGTTTACAATCATAAGTGGTTGAATAAACTGCACAAGAATAACATGTTTTTGTTACATGAAGGTAATGACCCTTAGTAATTAATTATCTAATTGGAAGGCAAAAGCACAAGTGCATCCACGGGATATGTTCTGAATAGGAGTTGCTTTCATTCTTAGTTTCCATAGCTGGATTTTCAGCAATGTTAAATTCTTTGCACTGGCTCATTATGGTGCTTTTTGAGTAAATTTTATGCTGTAGTGCTGGCCAAGTAACATTTGATGGTTTAAACATCCTGAAACATGGAACATTTTTCAATTGTTTTGTGCTGCGATTGGCTATAATTTGTTGGTTTTGTCTCCTGCAGAATGACCTGAAGCTCATGTTTACATCGGTGGCTGATAACAAATACTTACTTCTACAGAAATTAGCAGAGGCAGCTGACAGACCAGAGACAGAACAAATGCAGGTACTGCACATACCTGTCACTTGGGGGGAGGGGAAGAGGTAGAGAGTGTAAATGGATTCTAGAGAACAGTTGTTTTTAAAGACAGAACATACATGTTCACGTGAAGTATAGGAAAATGAGTATGTCTAAGAGTGTAATACACATGTTGGTAAGTCAATAAAACAAAAAAGGCACAACAACAAAAAAAACCTACCAGAAGTGTCTCTCTTATCTCCCCAGCCAACCTAATACCTAGTTATGCTTATACTAGGCAGTACTTGAAAAAAAGAAAACTTAAATAAACAAAAAAAGTCCAGACTTTTGCTAGATTGTTCAACTATTAAACTTTATTAAGAACCAAAGGCTTTTTCTTCTGCACTGATTTATAGTGATGTCTTTAATGTTACTCATTTTAATTTAAGGCGGTAATTATTATTTATTTATCAGGAATGGCTGATGAATAATTAATTATTTATATGAAAAAGTAGATCCTGTTTCCTCGTTTCTGTTTTTCCAGTGAGAAAAATGAATGAAGCATGTTAAGGGCTACTTTTTATAGATACTTCTTGTTAGTGATTCCTGGTGACTGAATGGAAGAAACTTACCCTTCAGCTAAACAGAAATACTTATATACCTGACATTCAAATTTTGAAGGAGTGTATGTCTCCAGTATGAAAAAGAGAGGTTGCACTATGCCTTTCTTTTCTATCTTTCATGATGCCAGACATAGGCAAAAATTTATTTCCTGTGTGATTAATTTAACTACCAACTAGGAAAACCATGTGGTAACAAAAGCAAGTGAAATTATTTGTTTCAGAAAATCTCCCTTGGCAGAAATCTCCCTTTAAATCAAATTTTAAAGCATTTCTGTTTATTCAATATGTGGTTAGGAAAGTAGAAATAAGGCGCTTAATCAGGCAGGTGCCTTTAGTTGCCTGAAGTGGAAGTTTAGTGACTGTGTTGTGCAAAGTCCATGTTACTGGAGGGCAGGAGTTCTACTTCACATACATAGTTTAAGAATATTTGGATAGGCAGGTTCCAAGAAAGGGCTTCAACAAAGGACTTTAACAGGTACAGGAATCCACCTCATGCTTTTAACTTTATTCTAATCTGCATATGTTACTTTATCAGAGACTTAGGAAAGCTTGTGGCATCCATTGGAAAAACTCATCACCTGCAGACACTTGCAAATACCAGTCAGTGTTCTTAAGTTGCAATTTACCAAATGCAAAAGGGGAGCTACAAATCTTTTCCTTGACAGTAATTTTGGCCCCACCCTGGTCCTGAAAGGGAACCATGCACAGCTCTTTGCATTCATATATGGCCTCTGCTGTGATGGTTGTTTGCTTGGTGCTTAGAGGGGGCCAGAATGACTGTTAATAAAAAGAATTCTTTAAAGACATTCTTACATAAAAAAAAATTTCTTTTGGGCCTCTACTATATAATTAGAAGCATGGAAATTCATAGTGATGTTTGGGCTAAAAAATTCTAAACACTATGTATGATACTAAAACAACTTGTTATTAAAAAATAATAATATTCTTATTTAACTTCAAGAAAAAAACTGGGCTCTCCCATCTTTCAATTAATACATTTCCTTCATAGCTTCCTTTAAAATTTTAGCACATTGAAGGTCTGATTAGTACTGCAAGCAGAAAAGAATGTGATCATAGGCCAGCTACACTACTCTTATTAAAACTTCAAACTAAGCAATGTAATTTTCACATACAGGTCATACTGCAGGCGGAAGAAGGTTTAAAGGAACTAGATGCTGGAATCAGTGAATTAAAGAAGCGCATAGACAAGCTACAGATTGACCAACCTTCTGTACAAGAATTGTCTAAGATCCAGGTACGGTTCATTAGTTCCATCCTAGGTGTCCATCCTATCACCTGTGATATCAAAGGAATGCTTCTTTTTATTGTTCATAAGGCCATTTTGGAGAAGGGATTTTAAAGCATTTAAGTGTGTATAAAAGATTATGTTCTCTCTGGTTCACCTAATTTTTCTATTTTTGCCTCTTCAGATTTTTCGACATCTCTGTAATTTGCAGTATTAATTGTAAAAATCTACAAAACCATGTTTTCTGTTAACTCTCATACACTCCCTTTTCAAACAGATGAAGTTAAACATGTGAACATAAATTTGTCTACTGGAGGTTTATCCCTGTTCTCACCAGAGTTTCATGGTCTGCAGTTTAGTACTGTCTCACAACAATCATTAAAAGAAGGAAGGTGCTAAAGGAGGATAGAGAGTGAAGTGAGACCTGAAACTGGAAGTGTTCTGCTTTTGCTAGAACATCTCTCATGTGAATACATGTGGACAATTGATCTACAACTTTTGTAAACCTGTTGAAAGTCCTTTTTGATCGGGCTGATGCAGGGGAATGCTTGAGGAGATACCAAGGAGAAAGTTTATGACTGAATTTTATCATTTACAATGGCCTAATAATAAATTGGAAGCAAATAAAACAACAGAAAATGGACCATAAACTTACTAAGCCAGCAAGACAGTGGTATCAGTTAAAAAAGAATGACAAAGAAATAAATCACTAAGAAATTCATTTTTTTGCCTAGTTCTTTATCCTTTGGGTCTTAGCACCCCCTGCTGGTTTGTTTGGGGAGTTTGGGGATTTTTTCTGCTTTCAGATTATTTGTCATCATGTGCCCCCTCCCCTTCATTTCGGTGTTTAGAAAAGACATCCTTCGGCTCTTTCTGACAGTTGTTCTTCTCACGTTTTTCTGTTTAAAACCAAGAGAGCCAGATGCAGTCTGAGGGCAGGCACTTTGTTGTAGCACTGGATGATCATAGAGATATTTTTGGTTGTTGGAATGTCTTGTATACATCAGAAGTGTGGGCTTGGTGTGGTTTTTACAGTAAGTTGTATGTATCTTGCTTGTAAGATTCTGGGGCAGGAGAAGGAAACAAACCTGACTTTGAGATGCCTATAGTCTGTACCCATGATGGAATCCATCCAGTCCTCTGCATTATAAAAAGTAAAATGTAAACAGCATCTGCATTGCATAGTAGTCACTGTTGTTGGATGCATTAAGCCAAATCACCCTACTTCTTTGCTACTTATATTAAGCCTTAGAGATTCTGCTAATTTTTTGATGAATGTATGCACTTGAAAGACTTGCAGGCCTTGTTTATTTTTTCTGTCTTTAAATGGTGAGTTGTTAATTTGTCAATGAAGTCAATATATCTGCAAACTCTTTTTGAGCTGGAAATAAATGTTATTCTGCTAGTATTAACAGAGAGTACAGGGACAATGAGGTTGCTTCCAGGAAGACATGTAAGGTGTGAAGCAAGAATCACCATTGCTGTCCTTTGCCCCCCAGGATAAGTATGATGAGCTGCTGATGATCATTGGATCCAGGCGGAGTGATCTGAATCAGAATATGGCTCTTAAGAGGCAGTATGAGCGGGCTTTGCAGGACCTGGCTGACCTGGTAGAAACAGGCCAAGAAAAAATGGCTGGTGACCAGAAAATGATTGTTTCTTCTAAGGAAGAGGTTCAGTCGCTGCTTGAAAAACACAAGGTAAGAAACTGGGACATATTTCAGGGCTAGTAATGACTGTAAGCTTGTTGTCACGGTTTAGTCCCAGTGGGAAACTTAAGTACCACACATGATGATTACATGTTCCTTCCTTGGGGAGAAGGAGAATCGGAAAGAAAAGGTAAGCCTTGTGGGTTGAGATATGAATAGTAATACTGATAGCACTAATAATAATAATTACAGAAATAGTGTATATAATTGTAATGGGAAGGAGAGAGAGAAGTAAGCACAAGAGAAATAAATAAGTGATGTACAATATAGTTGTTCACCAACTCTCTCCAGTTTATACATTGAACATGGTGCTCTATGGTGTGGAATATCCCTTTGGCCAGTTCAGTTCAGCTGTCCTGGCCATACTCCCCTTCAGCTGCTTTTGCACCTCCTCACTGGCAGAGTGAGGGAAGCTGAAAAGTCCTTGACTTGGGATAAACACTACTCAGCAACAAACAAAGCATCAGTGTCTCATCAACATTATTCCCATAGTAAAGCCAAAACACAGTGCTGTACCAGCTACTAAGAAGAAAATGAACTCTATCCCAGCCAAAAGCAGGACACTTGTGAAAAGCAAATTGCTAACCTTCTGTTCCTAAGGATTCAGGAGCTTTTCAGAATGGTGAGCCAGACTGTATTTTAAATTGGAACCAATGAACTGACAGTTCTGACAGACTGAGTTTCAAATGCTTTGTTGAAGGTGAGGCCAGGTAGATTGCATTTTCTTCCTTATGGTGATAACGAATTCCTAGTACTGTGCGGTCATGCTACATAGCAATTTCATCCACCACTCCATTTTCAACAGAAATTTACATTTAGTAAAAGCACCTACAAATGTGACAAGGATTTTCCACATTTGCATTAGGCAGAAATTTTTGGGGGTGTTTATCTGATTTAAGCTGGGTTTGTTTATGGAATGAGGGTCAGGATGGAATTTGCATGGAAAGAATAACTGACTCCTTTCTTTGAATAGACCATTGTCCTCTTTAAATTGTGTTTGACTTCATGAAATGTTGTAAAATGAAAAGTTTACCTAATTCTATGTCTGTAGATACTTGATTTTACTGCTTGTATCTTAAAATGTTGTTTTAGTGGTAATGAATTGAGTAACAGTTGCATTTTCTCTTTTCTATTCTCCTTCTCCCTCACACCCAAACTTTTCAGGAATATTTTCAAGGATTGGAGTCTCACATGATCCTAACAGAAACACTTTTTAGAAAGATGAGCAGCTTTGCCCTCTTGAAGGAAACTCAGTCACATTCAGAGATAATGACACAAGCTTCAGCCATATTAAAGCTGGCTCATAAACGAGGTGTGGAGCTGGAATACATTCTAGAGGTGAGAATTTCTGTGGTCTTTTCTGTACTTCCACTGTGATCAACCACCAGGATATTCTATGATACTGATTTCCTGTGCTTGGGCAGAGTGGATGAGCATCAGTCCATTTTGTCATACACAGAAAGCACTGATAGACTACATGCAATCTTTGCTATTTAACTCTCATGCTGAGAGTTTTGTTCCTCTGAGTTTAAAGAGCTGCTTAGCTTTAGCTGATAAGGAGGACATGACAAATTTATCCATGTATTCTAACCAAAAAGTTGTGCTTGGCACAGAGATGTTGGTTTTTTATAGGTTTGCTGGACATTTGTATGGTTATTTCTGTACTTTTACAACCATGTAGCTATAGGATCTCAGATAAAAAAAAAATTAATAAAATTTCTAGCTACCCAGATTCACCATATACATGTATAATTTGTGCTTGTAGACCTGGATGCATCTGGATGAAGATTATCAGGAGCTCACCAGACAGCTGGAGTCTGTTGAAGGAAACATCCCCACTGTTGGTTTGGTGGAAGAGACAGAGGACAGGCTTACAGACCGGATTACACTTTTTCAGGTTGGTGCTTTGTAGACATTCTCTTCAGAAAAGAGGGGTTAAAGGATCTCTGACAGTCATCTATATAGTCCAGCCTCACACTTAAAGCACTGTTGTCATGGGCTGGATCAGCAGCAGCTTTGAAAACCTCAAAAGGTGGAGATCCCACAGCTGACCAGGGGACCAATTGCAGTCCTGCACCACCACTTCCTATAAAAAGTTTTCTATAATGCCCAATCTGTATCATCAACTTTCAGCTTTCCACCATTGTCCTTTTTATGTTGTGTGGCACTACTGAGGAGCATTACCTCTATCATTCTTTCAATTCTACCCCGAACAGCTGTAGACCTTTGTTAGACTGACCCTTAGCCTCCTGTTTGTCAATCTAAAGCAAGCACATTTCCCGCAACCTCTTTGTGAAGGACAACATGCTCTAGGTCCCTAAATAACATAATAGTTCTACACCAGACCCTGACTACTTCCTTCTTCCTCAACTCAGTGAGAGATGGGGTTGGAGCACAGTCAGATGGAGCAGATGTGGCCTCATCAGCACCATCTAGATGAGGATAATAAAATAACTTCCTTTGGTTGTTTTCAGTCCTAATATAGGCCAGTGCTATGGCTTGCCTTATAAGCTGCCAAGTTAAATACTCTACCAATTTCCTTCCTAACCTGTATTGAGAAACAGAGGTAGTCATCCCAGGGTGCAGAAGTTGCACTTCTTGAGCCTTCCAAGGTTTCTGCTGTCTCCAACCTCAAGTTTAGTAAAGTGGCTCTGAAATCAGTCTGCCATTTTTTGTCCCAACCACTCTCCCTACATTAGTGTCATTCACAAATTTACTGGGGGAATGCTGTCTGCCATGGTCCATGCCATTAAGATGTTGAAGATATTTGGAATAAAATATAAATGATCTCTGGATTGCAACCTGCTAGCCAGGCATCAAGCCTTTGATCACTAGCATTGAGACTAGTACTGCAGCTCATTTTCAATCCAAAATACAGTCCATTTATCCAGCCTAAACTCTCCCTGCTGCTAGAGGAGGGTCCTGTGGGAGATGGTGTCAAAGGTCATACTGAAGGCAGTCTGATCCATGGAGACAGGAATTTCATCATAAAAGGCTGGTAGTGAATTCAATATTCAACTGAATACTCCAGATTACCTCTTGGTCCATTTTGTCATTGAAAATGGAATCCAGGAAGATGTGCTCCATGATTTTTCCAGAGAGCAAGGTGAGGCTGAACAACCTGTGGTTCCTCAAATTGGCTTCCTCCCCAAATGCAACAATTAGTTTAAATATAGGTTTTCTACCACATCCTGTTTTTGTCTCCCGATACTAGAAACTTTAGTTGGGTTTTTTTTCTCTCTTGTTTTGTTTTACAGAAAATCTTTTCTTGAAAATTGACTTTGTGTTGTTGTCTTTTTTGTTATTTTACCGGTCAGCTTTCTGATTTTCCAGTGGTCACCACTTAAATTAAATCTGTCTCAGTTCCAGTTTTCATTCTGGGTAATAGTATTAGCAGCCTTTCCCTTTTCATTACCTTTTTTGCTTTCTTGTGCAATTAAAATTGGTCTCTGTGTTCCGGGATTTGGATGGATGGGGTGATCTTCTGTTTTGTAGCCCGGAAGAGCAGGAGGGTAGATCAGTAAAAGAGTGAGATCTCTGGAGAGCTGAAGATAAACATTGAAAGGGCTGTAGAGGGAGCGACTGTTAATAACTTGATTTGAACATCTTTAACTTTCGTTGCAGTAGATGGTGGGTTTTCAGCAGATGGTAAAGTGAGCTCTGGTATTGTAATCAATTTCTGTCAGAAGTGGTGTTGTCCCACAAAGATTCTTTTCAAGTGTAAAATATCTACATGGAGGAGGAATTAATCATAAGGAGGAACCAACAGACATATTGACATGATTGGGTTTGTGGCAACATGTTCAGCTTTTGAGCCGATTACCTGCATGATGGTTCTCAGGGAGCTCTTGAGCTGGAGCAGAGGAAAAAAATGAGATGTGCTATGGTGACACGCTACAAAATGCAGCAAAAGGAAACTAAATGCTGAGAAAGTGTGGTACCAGAGACCTGCAGTTATCTAACCATCTCCTCTGTCATTACAGCATCTGAGATCCAACCTGACTGAATACCAACCTAAATTATATCAAGTGCTAGATGATGGGAAGAGGCTCCTTTTTTCTGTCAGCTGCTCAGAACTTGAAGGTCAACTGAACCAACTAGGAGAACGCTGGTTATGTAACACCAGCAAAGTCACCAAGGAGCTTCACAGGCTGGAGACAATACTGAAGCACTGGACAAGGTAATGCTGATGTAAATGCAATATAAAGTTCTTCACCTGTGCTGTTCAGGTCAAAGCCATTCTGGACCCAGAACTATTAGATTCAACATTTAAAGGAAAGTACTTTGAGATCTATGTCATAGTTTGACTGCTCTTCTGTTCTGTAGACGTGCTGTTGTACTCTCTCATTTGTAATAAAAAATGTAGCAGATAAGAGCTGGTGTGAGGAAATTAGAAAATACTTTCTTTAGATTATTGATTTAGAAGCCCCATGTGCACACAAGTTGATAAGAAAAGTTGTGTACTTTGCTGGGTATCATGAGTAGACTGAGCATGTTAGAGTGGATGCATTGCAACTTTTGGCTTCTTGTGGATCTATGTGTGTCATTGCATATATGGAAGGGAGCTTTTGCTACCTTTACTAATGTTCATATGCTACTTTTGAAATGCATTATCTAATTGGTGTAAAAGCTTTGTCTGTGAATCCCTGGTGTATGCTTGGACACACTTATTCTGTTACCTCGTTAGTCGCTCGGCATGTGAAATTATGTGGAGATGGTTTCTGAAAAAAAATTAAGTTTCTGCTCTGAGATAGTTTTTGGTAAAGATTTAGGAAGACCAAGCCTTCTAATGGAAATGAAGTCTGTTTATGTGCATTGGGTGGGGTTACAGATTGTCCAAAGAAGTTTGTGACCTATTTACTGTCCTTCATTAAACTTTTTTCTGAAGGCAAAATGAAGGCACTGTTAAAATTGTGAGCATAGTGGCTAAAATAGGAGCTTCCTGGTACCATGCCTGTCCATAAAATTAAATTATGTTTTTCTGAAATTTGATAAAAGAAAGAAAAAGTTTTTGTTTTTATTTTTATTTCAAGTCTGGCATTCAGTATCTTCCTCTAACACATGGAGGAGAGACTGCTCAGTTGGAAGCAAGAAGTGACTATGACTGTTTTAGTCTTTTTTAAACATTTTCCCAGGTATCAGAGTGAATCGAATGAATTGACACAGTGGTTACAGTCTGCAAAGGAGCGACTTGAGTTTTGGAGCCAGCAGTCTTTGACAGTTCCTCAGGAACTAGAAACAGTCAGAGACCACCTGAACTCCTTTCTGGTAAGTTGTTCGTGGACCTGGGACACCTATTTCTCTCTAATTACAAATAAACAGTTGATTTATCAGATGGTTATACTTTTTCTCATCATTTATGAGCATGTAGGTAAGCTGTTCCTCAAAATGCTGGTGTGTATGTACATTCAGCACTTCTTTGCTATATGCAAGGTTTGTAAATCTTGAGGATTCTGAAAACAGAAAATGGTTTTATGACTGAACAAAAATTTTATTCTAAATTAGTCTGAAGTACAGATGATGAATACTAATAGAAAGTACGTATTTTAAAGGGAAAGGAGGGTATTCTTAGCTTTCTGAGGTAAAACTCTAAGTAAAATTAAAAAGTACTTCATTATTTCCACAAAAAATGGTTCTGCTTACAGGAGTTTTCAAAAGAAGTGGATGCTAAATCATCACAGAAATCTTCTGTCCTGAGTACTGGGAACCAGCTCCTCAGGCTTAAGAAAGTAGATACAGCTGCATTGCGTGCAGGATTGTCCCACATTGAAACTCAGTGGACAGAGCTGCTCACACAAATCCCAGCAGTACAAGAGAAGTTGCACCAGGTAAGAAAGCCAGTGATGGCCTTTGATATTCCAGAAAACTCAGACTGCACAGTTGGCACTGCCCAGTTTCTTCCTTTCTCAATTTGTCTATGTGAAGAAAGGAAAAAAGTTACTCCTGTTTTATTATGGGGAAGCTTACACTTAGTTTCAAATCCTACCTAATGCTTATCAGTGTTAGTTTCAGACTTTCATGGTTACATTTGTTAAATTTTAACCTAAGAATACATGAGGGTTTTTTCAACATGTTGGTATGCTTTCTGCAAAAAGGGAATTCACATCCTTGTGCCCTATCAGATTTGGATAGTGGTTTTGTTCAGATTGAATAGGTTAGGTTCAAGTCTGTGAAAGACAAAATAGATGTAAAAACATGGTTCATGATTTCTGTTAGTATGTGTAAGAGCAGGAGGCTTTTGGTTGTGTAGTTTTGGGTTTTAGTGCTATAATATTGAAGTTAGAATTATACTGGTTGAAAAGTTGGCTTAGTCTTTACTTACTGGGAGGTTATCAGTGTAAGCTGTTGCTTCAGTTTATATCTTAGAATGCTCTCAGAGTTAGTAATAACATCATTTAGGGGGAGAGAGGAAGAGTAACAAATGTTAACTGAGTCTGTGATACTAAACAAAGCAGTGTCATTCAGTAGTTCTCAGAATTGCCTTGTAATACAAAATATATAATGTCTACCTAAAAATATCATAGAACACATTTCTGAGTAGCTAAATGCAGGCAAGCAGTACCCTATCAAATATGAAACTGTGTTAATGCAAAGCAAGGAATTCTTATCCATTTTCTTCACAACATGATTCTTTTATCTCAACAGCTCCAGATGGACAAAATTCCTTCTCGCCATGCCATCACTGAAGTTATGAGCTGGATTTCGCTGATGGAAAATGTAATTCAGCAGGATGAAGAAAATATAAAAAATGTAGTAGGACAGAAAGCAATTCAGGATTATGTCCAGAAGTACAAGGTACTGAGTGGCAATAGTATTAATTTTCCTTTTTAATTATCCCCTTTATTACCAGAATTAAATATATATACATTTATAAAATATAAGTGATTTAGGGAAAAAAAAAAACCACCAACTTCGTGAAGTGGTTGGAATTGTACACAAGTTAGAACTGGGCAATATTTGATACTGTAGAAAAGAAGCCAAAACTACTTTTACTCTACTGTTTACTTGTGGCAGGAATATAAATTTTAATATGCTTACCTTAATTTCCAGGAAAATCCGAAGCAATATGCACATTATTAAACCTTATTTAATCTGCCAGAGTGGGTGCAGCACTCCAGGTGGGGTCTTGCAAGAGCAGAGCAAAGGGGCAGGTCCACCTCACCCTAACTGCTGTCCACTCCTCTTTGATGCAGCTCAGGATGCAGTTGGCCTTCTGGGCTGCGAGCTCACACTGTTGGCTTATGTTCAGATTTTCATCCATGAGAAAATCCCAAATCATCCCAAATCCTTCTCTGCAGGGGCTGCTCTCAGTGAGTTCATCTTCCCAAACCAGGGGTAGCACCTTGCACTTGGACTTGTTGAACTTCATGAGGTTCTCATGGGTCTAGTTCTCAAGTTTGTCCCTGGATAGGTCCAGGCCCCCGTGGATAGCATCCCATTATTTTGTTGTGTCAACTGTGCTGCTCAGCTTCATGTCCTCTGCAGGTTTGCTGAGGATACTTTTGATATCACTGTGTTATTGATAAAGATACTAAAGACACAAAATACAGCCATGAGGGACACCACTCACCACTGGTCTCCCCCTGGGCACAGGGCCATTGACTACAGCCCTCTAGCCGCATCTATCCAGCTAAATCCTTTTCCAGAGAATAGTCCACCCTTCAAATCCATGTTTCTCCAATTTGGAGATAAGGATGTCTTCTGGGACTGTGACAAAAACCTTACATAACTCTAGGTAGATTGCATCACTCAGTCTTCTCTTGCTGAGTGGTGCAGTCGTTCCGTAGAAGGTCACCAGATTGGTCAGGCACAATCTGCCCTTAGAAAAGCTGTTCTGGCCATCTTGGATCACCTCCTTGGCTTGAACGTGCCTTAAAATTGCTTCCATGAGGATCTGTTCCTTGATCTTCCCAGACACAGAAGTGAGGCTAACCAGTCTGTAGATCCCCAGATCTTCCTTTCTTCCCTTTGTAAAGATAGGAGCAATGTTTCCCCTTTTCCAGTCATTGGGTATTTTGCCTGACCAGCATGACTTTTCAAATGTGATGCAAAATGGCTTGGCAAGAACGTTAGTCAGCTCCCTCAGGACCCTGTGGTGCATCTCATCAGGTCCCATAGACTTGTGCCTATTCAGCTTCATCAAGTGGTGCTGAACCTGCTCTTTGCTTACAGTGGGAAGGACTTATTTTCCAATTCCTGGTCAATTGCTTAAAAACCCTTTTAGCTGAACTGTGATAAAGGTGTAGCCGGTGAACATTTTTCCTCTGTTTTGCAGGAAGGTGAGAAATTATGGTACTTACATGCTGCTTTGTTTATTCCATTGGGCTTTTTTCCTAGGGTTTCAAGATAGATTTAAATTGCAAGCAGTTGACTGTCGACTTTGTGAACCAATCAGTGCTACAAATCAGCAGCCAGGATGTTGAAAGTAAACGCAGCGACAAAACTGATTTTGCAGAACAGCTCGGAGCAATGAACAGACGTTGGCAGATCCTGCAAGGCCTGATAACAGAAAAGGTAAAGGAAAAAAACCTAACTGCTCTGGAGTGAACTTTCAAAATGCATAGAACAATAAGGTTATAATGTTTGGAAGCCTCTGAAGGTCATCTAGGTCAATCTGCTGCTCAAACATAGCTGCCTTTACAGGTAGATCCCATTGCACATTGACTTGGTTATCTGAGTTTTGAAAATCTCCAAGGACAGATTCCATAACCTCTTCTGGGTAGCTCACTCATACTTAACCACTCTGGTGGGGGACAGGTTTTTTGTCTTGTTCACAATCAGAATTTCCCATGTTGCAATTTGTGACTGTTACATCTTCTCCTTTTATTGTGTATCTTCCAGAATAGTCCACCTCCATCTTCCTCATGCCTCCCTATAAGGAACCGACAGCACAGTGAGAGTATTCCTTTGCCCTCTTTTCCCCAAGCTGAATGAAGCAGGATTCTTATTATTAATTCTATTAAAAATACTGGATATATTTAAATTTGAATGTATACACTGTTTTTAAATTTTGAAAGCACTGAATTCCAAGAAGGCACTACTTTGCATTGGTCTTCACTGATTTAATTGACCCAACAGTAAAGATGATTGTATGAGAAAGTATATACTCATTTTTCTTTCCAGATCCAGCTCTTGGAAAGTCTGCAAGAGTCCTGGACAGAATATGAAAATAATGTGCAGTGCCTAAAAACTTGGTTTGAAACTCAAGAGAGGAAGCTGAAACAGCAACAAAAGATTGGAGACCAGGCTTCAGTGCAGAATGCTTTGAAAGACTGTCAGGTAATGTCTGCTTATAAATAAGTGTTCTCTTTCCAAGAGTTAGAAACAGCACTTGATAAATCCATGTGAAATCTTCATATGGGTGAAGTCAGTGACTGAACTCCTCTTGACTTCAGAAAGGGAGAGGTTTCATTCCTAAGATGCAAGCAATAAAAGAAGAGGAAGGAGCAGTGATGTCTCAAAGTTGCTTAAAACCAGCCAGAGTCATCATTATTTTTACACTGGACATTTCAAAGCATGCCAGACATACTGAACTAGAAGACCATCAAAAGAACATGTTGTCATATCTGTTTAGCCAGTCTTAAAGGGTTTTTTCCCTTTTCATTATCTTTCCTGCATCCCCCCCTTCTTTCCATTCTTTTTTCACCTAATATGTTCCACCTAACTATTCAGAGAAAAATGCTAGAATCCAAGGAGGTTTCATGCTTTCATTTAGAAAGTTGGGAGTCGTTTTTTGCTGGGTTTTTTTCTGTATATTTAATTATCCAGAAGAGGAAAGAGAAGCATGATTATGATGAGAAGAGATGAAGCAAAGTGCAGCTATACATAATGCAAGTAAGTTCAAAACCACCACAGTTTTTCACATGAGTTTTTCAAACTCATACAAGGACTACACAGCAGTGAACAGAGTATCACAGTTGTCTCTGAACATCTTACTCAGAGTAGCAGATATTTGATTAGTAGGAAGCTGACTTCTGGAGCTGTAAGGCCAGAGTTAAAGCTTACAGCTCTATAGGCAGAACAGATACTTTTGAATTTATAGACAAGGCCTCTGACAATATCAGGCATCACATAATTTTTGTTCAAAAGTATTTTGTCCTACCAGATACCATATAATAAATTTCACACCAGATCAAGTTAAAACTCTGGCAGGCCAACTGGATGCACAAAATCTTAATGTTCTTATCCCCGTAAAAGGGAATGAGAAAGTGTATTTGTATTTACGTGGCTGTCTTTCCTGCATGAATTTAATGAATAAGACAAATATAATCTAGCACTCATCTCTTCACAAAGAGAACAGCTGGAAATTTATTCAAATGAAATGTATAAAAGAATTTACTCTTTATTTAAAACTCATCTTTGTTTCTGTAAAGGCAAATAGGGTGATAAGGTGAGATATGTTCGAGGTCAGATTTTTTTCTGAAATTGTCAACCTAAGTTTTCAAACTGTATAGAGTCCTTAGTTTTAATTTAGGTATCTTTATGGTTTCAGCACAATAAACCCATAAAACAGAAGCAAGGGTAATTTAAAATAGCCTGACATAATCAGCAGTCTGTGCTTGGCTGGAGTACAAAGCTGAATCTGATTTACCACTTTTTTAGTTCCTTTTGTTCAGGGAAGTTAGCAAATACACTTGGGGAGTTAGTTATGAAAGGCAAGACTTTGATCAGCAGAGAAACAAATCGTGTAAGAAATAACTGTGTCAGACGCTCCCAGATATCCGGTACAACTAGTACAAAAGCTGGAGTTTATTTATTAACCAATGTTAGTTGCTGCTTATATTAATAAGTGAAGTCAACTATTTTTTCCTGTCATAGGTTAGAAACAATAATGCATCTTTAATTCAGTTTTAAGTTTTAAATGATGAATAAAAAAACCCTTTTCAAAGAGAACTAGAAATATTTGCTGTTCTTGGTGTTTGAAACTTTTGCCTGTCTTACATTCTGAATTTTGGAGGAACTTTGTAGAAAGTTAAATGACTTTTTTTTAGTGCAAAAATCCATTTTTTTTGAATGTCAGGTTTATTATGTTCAACTTGGAAATACTTGTGTTGCTTTCAGCTGGTTTAAAAATTATCTATTATTCTGGCTGTGCTCTGGAACAGGGTCATGGCTAGGTGTTTGAAGAAATGTGAAATAATACGGGAAAAAAAGGCTGAGAATAAATAATGCAGCAAAAATGCTCTCACGAATATGTCTGTAGATAAAGGTGTGTTGTATTTGTGCAGGGATAAATTCTGTTAATAACAAGTGCTTGCAAGACTGGTCAGAACTTTGCTCCAAATACTTTTCCAGCCATCTAAAATGTAAAGTCTCTTATGGCAATGGTTCCCTTGTTGGGTTTTGGGATTTAGAGAGTGAAATTTATTGAAAGACTTGGGGTTTCAGACCAGAGTTCTGTTGTAATCTTTTCTTTCTCTGTTGATCTGTTTCTGTCAGTAAGGAGAGGCTTGCAGAAAATTACGAAATTACCTGAGATCACATGGTGTACCAGTTAATGTAGGGTAACGCAAGGTTGCTCTCCCCTCAGTCTGCTTTCTGTATCATATTGACAGGCAGACACAAAGCTGTGCTGGCCTGAAGCCTGTGAGCCTTAATTCCCCGCTCTGCTCAGACTCAGTGTTTGTGCTGCCTGAAGCCCCAAATCTTCCATATGAGTCAGAGCGCAGCAGGACTTTCTTGGATCTCCCTGCACCATGCTGCATAGGTAGTTTCCTGGCTATGAATGGCTATTTTTAATGAGTTTTTTACTCTTAGAAGAGAGCAGAAGATTATACAGAAGTTTAATGTAGGGGGCGTGCTTCTATTTAAATCAGCAACAAACCACTAGACTTTAAAGGGAACATAAAATACTCAGTGAAGTTGCTGATGAGTTGTGAATAAAAAGTCAAAACATGCCCATCTCCTGTTTTTTAAGCTAAAGATCTTATGGGCATCTTTTATATATCAAGGTATTATTTAGGCAATTAAACATGCAAAAATACTCAGGTATCTCTTTTTTTTCAGGAATTAGAAGAATCAATAAGAGCAAAGGAAAAAGAAGTCGAAAATGTAGAACAGAGTGGTCTTTCTTTGGTACAGAATAAGAAAGAAGAAGTCTCTTCTGCTGTTATGAATACACTGCAAGAAATTAACCATTCCTGGGCCAATTTGGATCACATGGTAAAAGGATCATTAAGCAGAAAATTACAGCTTCAGGAACAAGGCATGGAGGAGAGGGAGAATTAGCAGTTGCAGCTAGTGGATTCCTTCTGTCTTGATGGGGAAGAGATCCTAAATCATGTCCTTCTTTCAGTCTCTCTAGCCATCAATCCCAAAGTTTGTACATTCCACATAAAATGGGTATAATATTTCTTATTTCAAGGATGGTTTTAGTAATTGTAATTTAAACTTTTTAGATGCTTGCTGATATTTAGTGTAAAGGTACCAAATTATCTGTCAGGAATTAACTTCTCAAGCCCATGGGTCTCAGAGAATAAGGAAGAGATCAGCATTAATTTTCAGCATTCAGTTTGGTCGACATCAGTCTGCCTTCTCAGGAGGAATGCAGTGTTAGTGCTAGCCTTTCTGCTGATTTACATAGGCTAATTTCCCTACCCTAGGGGTATGTGTAGTCTCAAGGAATTTCTCTTGATCCTTTATTTTGGACCAAAGTAAAATGAATTTTGACATCTTTACTGTCCCTTCCATCTGACCTTTATAAAATCAAGCAGAACTTTATACCGTTCCCAGTGTAAGCACAGTTGATGGTTGTACAAAATCTTCAGTCTTCAATAGATTTAAGGTTAGGCATGTAGGACAAGAGGCATGTGAGATCCCAAGGAAGAAAATAATTTAAACAAATCCCAAGTAGCTTGAATGCTTTTAATTTTCTTTTGTGTTTATTCCTCCCTCCTCCCAGGTTAGCCAACTGAAGATACTGTTGCAATCGGTTCTTGATCAGTGGAGCATTTACAAAGTGACTTATGAAGAACTGAACAGTTACCTGACAGAAGCCAGATATTCTTTGTCCCGTTTTTATCTTCTTACTGGTTCTTTGGAAGCTGTGAAAGTTCAAGTTGATAAACTTCAGGTGAAAAGAGTTTATTTTGTCTGATATTGCACAGATGCAGATAGCTGTACATTTTGGTTCATAAGAAGTGGCAGTACAGACATACATTAAAATCACATGACATTAAGAGAACACATTATAAATGAGCCATTGCATTTTTCATTCTGCAGAAAAATAAATTTGGGATAGTTATTTCCTTTTCGATTTTTGATGCCAGTCTTTATAATTCTGAGCCATGCCATCAAATTGTTACAAGTTTTAAATCATGCTAATGGCCACTAAAACTAAAGTTTCTCATGCTACTTCATCAGGCTTCGGAGCTACAGGCACATAATGAGATCATATATTTAGTCTTCCTCCAAACTGGCAGTAGATTGATGGTCAAAGAAATAATGTTCCTGTAGCTCAGATACTCATATGTTCAAGTAATTTACCACTGTAAAATAGCATAAAATACAAAGCAATTCCATTTATAAAATTATAAATTATTAGTAATG
Source organism: Vireo altiloquus (assembly GCA_013396875.1). NCBI lineage: Eukaryota > Metazoa > Chordata > Aves > Passeriformes > Vireonidae > Vireo > Vireo altiloquus. The sequence goes on from VZRF01010165.1 coordinate 439,046, forward strand.
GAAATTAATTTAATTAAATAAAAATACTCAAATTGTTGTTCTATTACACAGAAAAACCTTTTATTTCAACAAAAGATTTCATCTTTGAAATCAAAAATAATTATGCAAACAATTCCAGATGCCCAAAGTAGAAGAACTGATGTTGTTCATATTCTGTTCTTCTGTTAGTATTTTCCAGAAAATTTAAATTTACATCATAATTTAAATACTTGTGTGATTTGAAATCCAGACACATATAAAGCCAAATTATCTAAGCATGGACAATACTTTCAAAACCAGGATTTGAAGAGAATCCAAGAATGGACTTTACAACCATTCTTCTAGATTTTCCACATTAGAGAGAAGGAGTCAGTTAAACAATAGGTACAGAAAATTACTTTTTTGCTGATTAGGGCTTTGAACATAAACTTGGGCTGAGATTTTCTGGGCAGTTCAAACTGTAATAATATCCAAAAAAATATTTAAGTTTAAAAAAAAAGAAAAAAGAGCATTTTCACAGAGTCACAGAATGGGTCAGGCTGGAAGGGACCAGGGTGGATCATCTGTCCCAATTCCCCTGCTCAAGCAGGGCTGTCCCAGAACACAAGGCACAGGATTGTGTCCAGATGGTTCTTGACTATCTCCAGTGAGGGAGACTCCACAGCCTCTCCAGACAACCTGTTCCAGTGCGTGGTCACCTGCACAGTAAAGAAGCTCTTCCTCGTGTTCAGCTGGAACTTCCTGTGCATCAGTTTCTGTTCAGTGCCTCCTGTCCTACTGCTGGGCACCACCAAGAGGGGCCTGGAAACATCCTCTTGGCCCCCACCGCCTTTAGATATTTAAGTACAATTATGAGGTGTCCTCTCAGTTGTCTCTTCCTGAGGCTGAACAGGCCCAGCTCGCTCAGCCTTTCCTCGTAAGAGAGGTGCTCCAGTCCCCTCATCAGCCTCATTTCCCTCTGCTGGACAAAACACACTTCCCTGACTGAAAGAGCAAGAACCTTATTTTCTGAATATGGCTTTCTTTATGTTGTTACTTTTTCATCTTCTTCTAAACAGGAAAATGTTATTTATTTAGTTTTCTTCCATCTGTTAAGTTTTTAAATATGTTTCAGTCCATGTGCTTATTCATTCTGTAAAAAAGGTACTTGTTTAGAATAATTTATTTTACAAGATTTTTACATTTTGCAAAAATACAAGATTAGAATTTACTTTTTTGCTAGATTTTATATAAAATCAAATTAATCCAAGAACCATCTTTATATAAAAAAACCTATTTATATGAAACACATGAAATCAGGTTTTCATTCATAATCTAATGCGATTGATACATGTTATTTTGAAATGTTTTTACATCATGGAACTTTATTAACTCATGGATTTGTTTTGTTTTGTTATTATTCTACTTTAGAGCCTACAAGATGAGTTGGAAAAACAAGAGAGCAGCTTACAGAAATTTGGTTCTGTGACAAATGAATTGTTGAAAGAATGTCACCCACCAGTGACTGAAACACTTAACAGCACTTTGAAAGAAGTGAATATGAGGTAGAAAATGTCTGTGTGTTAAACTTTAATTTCAGTAGCAAATCTGTATTTATCCACTACCTAGTTTTCCATTATCCCTGTTTTTCTTATATTTCATTATTTTAAGTTCCTGAGGTCATGAGGGGTTTGTTGGAAAAGGCACAATTATTTCTTTTGCTGAGGACTGGAGTAAAACTCTCATTTACTGCTAACAATAAATGAAATACCTTCTCCAGCAAGCATTTGGGCATTAATGTCAGTAGTTTTGCTCCATGCTTGGCTGCCAACCAAGATTCATAAATACCATACTGGAAAATAATGCTGCACTTGAAATTTGAGAATAGTGTCTTAAAATTTTGTTTGTAATGGTTCAATGGTTTGTGTCAGGTTCCCCAAATTTTAGGTTGCAACTTATAGTTGTAGGAAGAGCATCATAGGTGGGAAGATCTAAGCCCCTCACCAGTACCTTGGCAAACAGCTTCCCCAGCTTTAAATTCAGGCAAGAAGCAGTAAAAGGGTTTACTCAGAGCAGATATAAGAAGGGAGGATCCAAAAGAAAAAAGATTGTTGGAAAGTTGGGAATTTTTTTGAAAACAGAGTCATGCCGAGTTTATTTAAGTCTCTCTTCAGTCCTGTCCTAGAAACTGGAAATAGGGGGAGGGATTATTTAACCCCATTTCAAAAAAGATACTGTCGAATTTAACAGTTTCAGTGATGGCTGACGGAATTTTTGCTTCAAAACCTTTGCTTTTCATCATGCAATAGTAATTGAGAAATACTGTGATTTTCTTTGGTAAGGAACAATTAGGCAGTTTCATAACTACCAGCACATTTGAGAAAGTATGTGTTCCTGGTTGCTATTAGAGCAAAAAATTCAATGGGGGATTATTATGGGAAAGAATTCAAAGGGAAATAGCATATACAATTGGATAATGGAAATATAAAAAATTTTAATATGTCTGGGAGTATTTTACAAGCGAGTTACACAGAGATTTATGATTTAAACCCTCTGTGTCAGAGTTTGGGAGGAAATTACTGGAGAAAAAATGTCACTTGTTTGTACCTGTTCTGGGCCTCTTAGGCCCTCACAGGAATCTGCTATTGGCAGTGCATGGTTGGTCATGGATGCTCTGTGAGGCTGAGGGTACTGAGTGGAAATAGCAGGAGATTCACTTCAAAAAGTGTGCTGCAGCTCTGACCATGAGCGCTGATGAACAGCATCCAAGATGTAGCACAGACCAGACACACTGTGACGGATCAGAACAGCCTGACAGCATATTCTTGGTTTGGTATTTTTGTCACCAAATTTCTGGATCTTGATTATTACCAATTTTTTTAAAAGTCGAGAGACCATGGGGAGCAGCAGAGAGGAAAAGGGACAGCCATAGTTGCTGTGGGCTCCCAGGCTTGGATCGCTCATGCAGTCTCTTTACCAGGTGGAACAACCTCCTGCAGGAGATCGCAGAGCGGCTGCGTGCCAGCAGGGCCCTGCTCCAGCTGTGGCAGAGGTACAAGGACTGCTACCAGCAGTGCTCTTCCACAGTCCACCAGCGAGAAGAGCAGATCAACGAACTCCTAAAGACTGCAACCAGCAAAGACATTGCGGATGATGAAGTTACTACTTGGATTCGGGACTGTAATGTACGTTCAGTTAAGCTTTGCAGCTTTTCTCGGCTCTGGGGACTAAAAAAAATCTCAAGAGGCTCTCCATTACTATGCTCTATAGTTGGTATTTTAGAATCTTGTATATTAACATATTTCATTTTACTGATGCAGCTTAGGCACAGGAGAGACAGCTTTACATCTGCTACCTAAATCTCATTAGGGTCTCTAAATTTTGATCCCCCCATTAATTGTTGAAGTGTTGTTTCAGAAGCTTGTATCTAAAGTTTTCTCTCTGGAGAAGGTGGATAAATTATATCATTTGATTTATCCTGAAGTTCCTGCTTAATGAAGGAATTCTTACTTGGGAAAGTATCTCTACCAAGTCTTTTGAGTTTCCTATAATATAAAGAAACAACAAAATCCTTTGACTCTATTCCCATCAATCAAGACCATTCAGATTATTGGAATGATGGAGATGTCTTTATCCTTCCTTATGGAAGGCCAGCATTCACTCTGAAACCTTGATATTCTTCCTTTTTCAAGATGTATCTCAAGGCAGCAGAATAGTTTATCTCCTCTCTGTGTTTACATTTTGGTTCTTTTGAGCTTAAGTTAATGTTAAGTGTCATTGACCAAAAAAATAAAATAATAATTATCTCAATGTAAGCAAAACAATTGCAGTGAGAAAAATAAACATGTTAGTGTTTAAAAAATAAACATGTTTATGATCTTTTGGAGCATTTGCTGCGATGGTTGGGCACCATGGACTGGCAATTCAAATTATTCGTTTCAAATATCATCATTATTTCCTGATGTCCCATTCTTTAACCATTATGTTAGGCCATTTACAAAGGTTATTTTTTCAGTCCTCCTGGTTAATAATAGCAGGAGGAAAAGGGAAGTCTGCACCTGAATCAGTTCACAATGAGGGCTGCCAGTGCTTAGGACCGTCATGTCAGTAAATGCAAAGGGTTTCCTTCAACAGTTATTGTCTCATCAACAACTCAGGCTTCCTTAAATGTAGCTGCACAGTGTCTTTTTTCTGTTCCCTTCTGTACAGGTTCTTTGACGTGTCATTTTGTTCTTCAAGTCATACAGAGTGTAACTGGAAACTTTGATATTGAAATGCAGTAGTAAATAGAAGTTTTCCTTACAGTGCTTGAATTCAGTCATTTCGTTATTCCTTTAAATCAGGGGATGATGACATCACCAGAGTGTCAAGTTAACTATTCATGTCCTTTTTCAATATGTTGCCACAGGATGTACTCACGGATTTGAAAACAGCACAGGAGTCACTGGTTGTTCTTCAAGAACTGGGGGAGGAGCTGAAAAGCCAGGTGGAGGCTTCAGCAGCAGCAGCCATACAGTCTGATCATCTCTCTCTGAACCAGAATCTGTCAAGCCTAGAGCAGGCTCTCCGCAAGCAGCAGGCTGCACTTCAGGTATGCGCTTCAGTCCTCAAATGTGATCCTCCTGTGGTACCTGAAAAGACATAAATTAGCTAAATCTGCCTGGGAAAAGAGGATAGTGTTACCTGTTTATCAGTCTTTCCTAGACTTCCCTGCAAGCCAAAGCTGAGAGTAGAAAGTACACTCAAGTCCAGCAAAGAGATGTTGGAAGAAGGTCCAAATTCTGGGAAGAGGATAGCATACCTCGTGCAGGAAAATGTCTGTCTGGGATGCCAGGGTGGCCATGCTTTCTGCACGCAACAGTAGTGCTAAGAGCTGGATCCACAGCTACTGCTCTCCTGGAGACAGCCACTCTTCCCACCTATTTCTGTAACAGTAAAAGAAATGAGAGATTCTGGATCATGTGTAGAATTCATTTTTGGGGTTCCTATTAGTGTCAGTGACCAGACTGACACCTACCATTTGTGTCAAAGCCTGTTTAGTAGAGGTTGTCAAATTGCTTGTGTCACCAGGGACTAAAGAGCAAAAAAGGAGTGGAAGAATGTATTCCATAGGAAACTATTTGGTTGAAAAAACCACAAAGGTAGCAGCTTCTGTTTGAGAGAAAAGAGGATTTACTCAAGAAATCCAGCAGTGTCTGAGATGTGCTTACATTATCACTGTACTGTGAGGAGACAATACACAAGAAAAGTTCTTAATTTAAAATTGCAGTAAGAGTGACTAGTCATGTCTGCTGGCAATAATTTAAACAGAGGAGTTACTTTCATAAAAGAAAGTTAGAAAAGGTTATCTATTTCAAGGTAAAAAGATACTAATGCACTTTGCTGAAATACTGCCTTTGCTGTGATAAAAAATCCTCTTCTAACCTAAAAAAAAATCCAACTAATCCCACAGTCTGCAAGCAAAGCAGCTCCTAGCCAATTCAATTCTTTGCAAATCTGCAGTGAGAATAACCAGGAGTGTAATGTCAATAAGGAAGCTGTGAAACCAAAATTATTAACCTGTGAATCCTTTTGTATTCAAGGCTGGAGCCCTGGACTATCAAACCTTTGCCAAGAACCTGGAAGTCCTTGAGACCTGGGTAACAGAAGCAGAAGAAACTTTGAAAGAACAGGATCCCAGTCACTCATCTGATGTCTCAGCAATACAGAGTAGAATGGAGCAACTCAAGGTGACTAATAAACGCAGGAAGTTCTGGGGTTTTTCTTCTGTTGGCCTGGTTATTTGTAGTGCAGGGTATGCACAGATATCACACATGCATTCTAGATGTGGCAAAGGACTATCACTCAGGAAAAGTGTAAGACTGAGAACTTGAAGTTTGATGCAGTCAAGGAATGATTGTTACATTGTCCCTGAGTAAAGATGAAAAGGACAGTCAAACTGTTCAGAATAAAATTAATAACAGCTCAAAACAAGAATGGACACTTCAGCAGGTTTTGGATATTTCCTTCATCTTGTTTTCTCACAACTTTTTTTTTAATTTATTCAGTGCCTGTCTTAGTGGTATCTCATTTTGGTATGAAGTAATTCATACATTTTTGGGTACCTTGATATATTGAAGGAACATTCATACTTTGTACTGTGTGATCTCCATTTGAGATCTTCCACACTTTCTTTTTGTGGGGCTTCTTTTTTCTCCTCTCCTTTCAGAGGCCATGACAGGAAGCTGCTGAACTTTGCCATCTAAGCTGTTTTCATTGTTTAAATCTTCCATTATTTTTCTATCAAGATTGACTATAGACAGAATTCCACTTTGGACATGATAAAAAGCAGAGCATTTTCCTTAAGTAGTGATTAAGTATTTCTGTACTGCAAAACAAAAACCTAGAAATAAAAAGTTGAATAATTTCAGTGGGAATTTACCAGCCTAGAATTCAGACTAAGAAACAAGGAAAAAGTCTCTTTTATTTTGACAGTATAAACATATGACTTCGAACACCAGGCTACTTCTGCAGCTCTGAACTGTAAATCACCCATTCAGCAAAACACTTCAGTGCAATTTGAGTTTACTTCTCTGCACACATTTAAACATGAACACAAGTCTGGTCTAGGACCAGAAGATGAAAACTGAAAAGGCAGTTTTTCCCTGGCTTAGAGATTGCTTACCACTTGGTGGCAACCAAGGCCGTTCTAAATTTAAATGAGTGCTAACTCATAATTTTGAAGTCAATAGTAATGTAATTCCTGAACTTCCCAGTTACCTCTTTTACTTTTTTTTGCAGAGTCAAATGCTGAAGTTCAGCAGCATGACCCCAGATTTGGACCGTCTTAATGAGCTGGGTTACAGGCTTCCTCTGAATGACAAAGAAATCAAAAGGATGCAGAACCTGAACAGACATTGGTCTCTGATCTCATCTCAGACTACAGAGAGATTCAGGTGGGGATAAATAAAGATTGTTCTACAGTTTTCTTCAATTAGAAGTTAGAAAGTTACCTTTTGCAGAATATAGAAAATGTTTCAGATATTTTATTAACCAGAGTTCATTTTCTTTGGTGTACTTTAAATAAAGAGCAAAGCTGTTGAGCTGAGAAGTAGGTTTTGCCCCAAATTACCAGCATTCAAAACGAATAGGACTGCTTCTTTTCCAAGTATTGAGTAAATAAACAAATAAATAAATTGAATAAGGCAACTAAGTGGGAAAGGTGTTACCATCTGATTTGAAATTACCTGAATCCATCTCTCTTTTGTTTCTTTCAGTAAGCTGCAATCCTTCTTACTGCAGCAACAGACCTTCTTGGAGAAATGTGGGACTTGGATGGATTTATTAGTTCAGACTGAGCAGAAGTTGGCAGTAGAGGTTTCAGGAAACTACCAAAGGCTTCTAGAGCAACAGAGGGAACACGAGGCAAGTAATCATGTATATTTATACATAGCTAAAACATATACTATTTATACATAGAAGGAATGCACATTCTTTTTTTGGATGATACAGTAGCATGCCTTGAATTGTATTGGTGTGCACCATATGAAGATAACTTAGGAACATGCAACTATGTCAATAATAGCCAGCATGGAGGAAGACTTGAGTGTCTGTGTTTGTGCACAATGCATCACTGTGCATAGGAGTGTGTCCCCTACATTCAATCTACTTCAGATTGGTTTGTACCAAGGAAACCAAAGCTCCTGTAAATGCCTAACAATTCCCATGCCACTTAGCTCTTTGCCTTCAGTCATAACTGGAGAAAATATCTATTCTGATTTTGTTTATTTGTTACTAAAGTATCAATGTATATAGCATTTGAAGCACATGTTAAAGGAAGAGTTTTCTGTCAAGTACCATGTTATATATATAATTCACCACAGCACCTCCATTTGAGGACATTTCCTTGGAGAACAAACTGATTTGGTCTTCGCTGTGTGCTGGAGTCATTTGTCTGTTTGTAACAAATCAAGAACTAGCACAGCTTTTACTTCAGGGAAAAACTGATTCAGAGATTTTACTAGTACTAGATTCAGAGTTTATGATTCTTCTGTGAAGTCAAGTGGTGCACATTTTTTCTCCACCCATGTTGTTACTGCCAAGAATGCTGGTAAAGATCAAGTAAAAGAAGTCAATTTTCATACCAGAGCTCCCATGTGGCCGCAGTAGTTTCAGTTCCCACAACTTTTTCAGCTGACCTTCCCCTAGACTCAGGCCGGATTACAGGAAGAGTTATGTCCTTCCCCTTCTCTTGCTTTATATCTCACAGCATAGTGTTTGAATGAATGTCTGATAGCAAAAAGTAATTCACCACCGTTTTTAGCATAAGTTTGCTTTAACATCTAACTGCCTCTGCTTTCACAAATGTCATCCATTTAATTTCCTTTCATTGCTGCCAGCATTAACTGGACAGTCTCTTTGTAAGTTTAAACATCCCAGGTCTTTGAGATTTGAATGTCCAGAAATTTTTACCTAGTGGATAATTTCCTAGTGGTATGTGTCTATTCATAGCTATAATTTTTTGAAGGGAGTGAGAGCAATCTTCTTGCATTTGTTTGTCTTGAGATCTCCCCTTAATTCTCTCCTGAAACCTTGATCTGAGCAGATGAACGTTAATTGGGCACTCTGTTTAAGTCCTTTTTTTGCAACTGTAAAGTCATCTCAGAAAAAGATAATTGATATCTGATTTCCTAAATACTGCAGTACTTCCTAAAAAAAGTGACCTGAATTTTTTTTTAATCCTATTTTTAGCGTTTTTTATAATCAAAATGTATTAATTACAAAATGTCCTTTTCAGTGCTTCCTGATAGTCACAAAGAATTTTCTTTCCACTCTTTGTGGCTGAAAGGGTCAAATCTCAACTTCTTGAGATACATTTCCACATTGTTTTGCTTTGTATTTTTGAAAATAATGAGAAAATGTTCTGTTTCCACCTGAATTCCTGGACTGGATTTTGCAATGCTTCCAGCTCTATTATTGCCTTTCCGGTGATTCATAACTTTTGCTGGTTTTTACCCAAAGGAGACTCCAGCCACCTCAGTGGCCTTATTTAGAAATATCTTCCTGGTGAAGTTTACAAGGTGGAGGTGATAGCTTTTTCAGACATCCTGTGCTAACACTGATATGTGCATCAGTCTGCCAAGACGATCTTGTAATCACTCTTGCACGGTTCTCCAGTACATGGGACAGTGCTTGGGACTCCCATGCAGTGGGAATGCACTGAGACAAGCATTTGAGAAAGTGCTGGCAGGGGAAGGGGAAGGAAGTTCCTTGCCAACTCAATTATCGAATTTTTTTCCAGTGTTGTTGGAAAATGGTGTTGTCGGAAAATGGTGTTGTCCATTTCAACACTTGCCCTCCTTTCCTCCTCCTTCGAATTCTTATTTCTGTGATTCATGGTGATCTACATAGGAGAATAAATTGGGGTGACAAGTGGCCCCAGGTAATGGGGTATCCCTCTTACGTACAGAGCGTAAATATGGAAAAGAAGTGGATGGTGACTGTAATATCTCTACTTTTGTGTAGGGCTTGAATACATCAACTCTAAGCAGAGTTCCTCATGCTCGATAAGCTTTTATTTCACCTGTCCTCCTAAAAAGTATTAAAATTTTCCCTTCTGGAGGAATTGGTTTTGCTGCTTTTTAGTTTTGCATGTTTTTTCAGGTTTTTGAGGGGTTTTGTTTAGGGGAGGGGAAATGGTTGGGTCTTTGGGAGGGGGAAGTTCTTTAATGAGTTGCAACCAGTTGTGTTCTGTTTACTCTCCATCTTTCAAAAGTGTTGGTAGATGCTGTTGCCTTCTGTGCCTCATGTCCCCTCACTTGACAAAAATAGATGCAACAGAAAGTAAAATGTCTACCTTTTTGCTCAGCTTTCTAAAATTCTCAGTGCTACACCGTTGTGGCTTCATGCATGAGATAATAATAGCATTCAGTTTCAAGCTCAGTCAATGATAAGTGCCAAGGTATTCAAAGAACAGTGTCAAATATTTCTGCAAAGAAATCGGACAACATTCTTTCTTTCTATGGGAAAATTTATGACCTGAGTAGAATTTTCAGAGTTCACTCAGTGATTCAGAGAGGCAAAATCTTATTTTGAAAAATTACTGCATTGTCTGGAAGTCCTAAACTACAGACAAGGTGCTTGAGAGATTTAAATGTGCAGGTGCCAGTGAGTTTTTGCTGGCAGGTGCAGATGCAAGGACTGTACAATCGCAAATGGAGCCGGTGGGAAGCCATATAACAGGAGTGGTCTAGACTTGGAGAATAGTGTAGTGGCTCTTAGTTCAGGGAAGGGTGAACTTCTGTCAACTGCAAATACCATGACTAACTAAAGAAAAAAATTCTCAAGCTTCATACCGGTATACTTTTTGTTTGACTCTCTGTAAACCTTTTAAACATAGAGTGGGTCCAGCGATGCCTAATTGTACCTTCATGAGCATAAAAATATTCCTGAAGAACCTTACATAGAGACATAGTCCATTACTAAAAGGAAAGATGTTTCTAAAAATAAATTCAGGTAGTATATACACTTGAGTTATGTTTGCTTAAGTATTAGCAAGGTAATTTTTTGTCTTAAGTCATATTTAAGTAATAAAAGGGTTTTAAAAATATTGTGGAAGTTGATTATGCTATTATTATTTGTGGCGAAAATTAATATGAAAACTTGGAAGAAGTGGAAAATTAATTTCTAGCTCCTATACATAGCTGTCTATTTCTTTTAAAGTTCTGTTGGCAATGTAAAGGTGTATTAAAAGTTTATGTAACACTATCACATATGGTCTGTGTAACAAGGCAAAATATTATAAAATTCTTAAATGCATCAGGAAATAAAAAGTGCCCTTTCTGTCCAAGCAAAAAATACCCTATCTGGATTTTGTTGTAAATTATATTATAAATTATCATGTAAATCACACAACTGTACTCATAAACATAAAACCTAGCTCCTGTTGATATAATTTAGCTTTATAATATTGGTCTTGAGGAACTAATAATAATTACTAGAAGCAGCGAGTAACTCTAAAATGAGAGTTTTCAATATGTTTCTATTAAGGTCATGACAAAACTCCCATTAAATTAATCTGACACGAGATTAAATACATGAAAATTCATTTTTATCAGTGCATAGAGACAGAATTAAAATGTAAGATCTTGTTTTAACATCCTTGTCTCCTGTACAACAGCTTTTCCAGGCAGAGATGTTCAGCCGCCAGCAGATTTTGCATTCAATAATCTCTGATGGGCAGCACCTCCTAGAACAAGGACAGGTGGATGACAGGTAGACATTGCTGTATTGTTGCTGCTGCTGGTTGTGTGAAGTAAATACTTAAGCCAGTGGGAGACTTCCGAACAGAGGAGGTAGCAGATGGCAGTGTTCAGATCCTGCTCTTCTGAAGTGGAAGTTACTACTGCTGTGGTTAAGTTGTTAATTAGCCAGATCTTAAGACAGTCTTCATTAGAATGCTATGGGGTGTGTGAATGCCTTTGGGAATACAACAACCTTCTGAGGCTGCTTCTCTGGCAGATTTGTCTTGGAATATCAAACATGTTACATATGTATCTATTTCAATGTATTTTCAAAATGTAATTTTCACTAAAGGAGCCTGCACACATTTGGTGGGTTACAAGAAATTTATGCTACCTGGGGATTTGCCTCTACCAGGAGGATTCCCTACTGCCATTTAAGAACACCTGCAGCCTTAATGGGATGGATTAGGAATTCATTGTTGCCTGGGATTTTATTTTAAATGCTTGTGATCAAATGAATGAAAATCTTTGGAACACCAGTGGCTTCACACTTGTGCATATACATTGACTTTGGTAAGGTTATCATGGTACTAAGATGAACTGTTTTTTGGAATGTGAGAATTTTATTAATGCTATGTGTATCTTATGCCTGCTTTGAACTCAGTGGGAGTGAGTTGTGAAATCTCCATGATTTACTATGAATTTGACTAATCCAAACCAGAAAAACCTTTGGGTTTTCTTTATGTATTCCTGGGAAGATGGTAGTAGAGTCTTGGACATTAAAAGTTTGGAGTTTTAAGGTTTCATCGACTGGATCCCTTTAATTCTCCCAGTACTTGAAGTGTGAAGTTCTTAGCCTCAGTCAACCTTCAAGAGACTTCAGTGCTTTTCTCTTAGTATTTTTTTAACTGACAGTTTATGTCATTAAGCCAGTATATCAAAGTATGAAGATTACTATGTATTTTTATTATTTATCTATTTGTAATAGGGATGAATTTAATCTGAATCTGACTCTTCTGAGTAATCAGTGGCAAGGAGTAATTAGGCGGGCGCAGCAGATGAGGGGGATCATTGACAGCCGGATTCACCAGTGGCAGCGCTACAGGGAGATGGCAGATAAGCTGCGCAAGTGGCTGCTGGAGATGTCCTGCCAGCCAGTGACTGAACTGGGCAGCGTTCCTATCCCACTGCAGCAAGCAAGAGTGCTGCTGGATGAAGTGCAGGTATGTCCAGTGTGTCTGAAAAAAAAGGAAAAAATCCCTTTTTTACAGTCTTTGCTATTTAAAATGTTCTTTAAAATGTCTTAGATTCGGCTTGTCTTCTCTGCCAGTTCTTCTTTGGAACTGGTGTAACATCAGAAGCCAGGAGCATGATGGAAGCAAAGTTGGGAGTTCATAAAGAACATGAAATAGAGAACTTACTGGGCCTCCTCTCAAGCCGTGTTTGCTTCTGTTTTTGCTTTCAGCCAGTGTCACACTGAAATGGTCTTGAAAAGATAGTGATGACCTGTTTGCGGAATGTATACTAAATAACAAGGATTCCTCGAGTGACCATTTGCATGTGAGGTTAACAGTATCTTAGTGAGCAGCTTGATATCTTCAAGCTTTTTAGCTGGAAGATAGATACAATAACTATTATAAGCATAACAGGCTCTAGAGGAAGTCTTTTTCTTCAAGAGCAATTTAGACGCTGACGTTAGTGGGGAGAAAGAAGTCTTTCATGTCTTTATCTCCTTGGAGAAATTTTATAAGTGTCTGCTGCAGTAAATGATTGTGAAAATGTTAAGGTAAACCATTTGGGCTGTAGTTCATGCTTAAGACAGGGTATGCAACCAATTAAAATATGGTCGTGAGAATGCTAATTGCTAATTGTAATTAAAAAAACAAAGCTGACAGAAAACTATTAATATTTTCAGCTTAAAGAGAAAGTTCTCTTAAGGCAGCAAGGGAGTTACATCCTCACTGTGGAAGCTGGGAAGCAGCTGTTGCTCTCTGCTGACAGTGGAGCTGAGGCAGTCCTGCAGGCAGAGCTTACTGAAATCCAGGAGCGCTGGAAGATAGTTAGCACTCAGCTGGAGCAACAAAAGAAACAGCTTGCTTTGCTGCTAAAAGTAAGTGTGCAATTTCTTCTGTACTTCTTCAGCAGGTTTGTGGTTTCTCACAGTGAACCCTGGTAAAGGAAAGCATTCTCAGTGGACAAACACAAATGCAGGAACTGCATACACAGTACATGAACTAACAACTTCCCTTCACCACTTCTGAAACTGGGAGTGGTAATACTTCACAACAGGCTTGCATGTCAGTTGATATATTTTAATTGATATTTCCAGAATACTGCCAATAAAATATATTCATACCACTTCTATTTTGAAATCTGAGCAAAGATTTATTTTATTTTGCACAATTTTGTTTAATTTTTGTACATATTTGTGTTGGGTTTGAATGGCAAAGTGTTTCTAGGGGGAAGCTGCAGGGATGACTTCTGTGAGAAGCTGCCAGAAGCTTCCTCTGTGTCTGATGGAGCCAGTGCTGGCTGGCTCCAGGATGGACACACTGCTGGCCAAGGCTGAGCCCAGCACTGATGGCGGTAGTGCCTCTAGGATAACGGAGTTAAGAAGATTGAAAAAAAATAAAATTACTGTGCAGGAGCAATTGCATCCAAAGAGAGGAGTGAGACTATCTGACAGCAGCAGCTTTGCAGACACCAAGGTCAGCGAAGGAGGGGGGAGGAGGAGCTCTGGGAGCCAGAGCAGAGATTACCATGCAGCTCATGGTAGAGACACAGTGCTCTGTGTTGGGGCAGAGATCCACCGGCAGCCCATGGAGGTCCATAGGGAACCAGAGATCCACCTGCAGGCCATGGAGCACCAGAGCAAGTGGATACCCAAAGGAAGCTGTGACCCCATGGAAAGCCTGCACTTGAGCAGTTTTGCTGGCAGGACCTCTGACCCCGTGCCAGACTCTTGTTGGAGCAGTCTGTTCTTGGGGGTCTGGAAGGAATCCGTGGAAGGGACTCTATCTGGAGCAGTTTGTGAAGAACTGCAGCCTATGGGAAGAACTCGTGGAGAAGTTCATGGAGGATTCTCTCACATGGGAGGGACCCCATGCTGGAGCAGGGGAAGAGTGTTAAGAACATCACAGACTATTGTCACGCAAGGTCGTATTATTTGATATGAGTAGTTCTTCATCAAGATGATCATGAAATACTGGCGTAGATTGGGAAAAAAAGGAAGGCGAGAAATACAAAGACAGTGGTGGAAGGAGAATATCTTGAAACAAAAGACTTAGTTTCAATGCAATGCAAGTTTCAATACAAGTTCTGTATTTTCTGGTATCACACAACTGGCGTTCTTTGTGGCCTGACTGATTTGAGATCTTTTTGTCTTAATATAAGGCTTTAACACGGTGGTGAAGCAGGTCATATGTCGCTTGACATGTTTGGATTGCATTGGACACATCAAAAATTTTGTAAAGTATTGAAACACTAAAGCAAGATGTAGCTGCTAGAATCCTGATTTAAAGAAAATACTACACATACATCTGCCCTGAATTTTCAGTTTCCCCAACCACTTTTTTCCCCAGGGGTTAATGCACCTGAATGAAGCTCTAGTCAAAGAACAGTTGTGTATTTAATACAGACATTCAAGAAAAGAAGTGGAGAATTCATTTTGCCAGGGAGATACTTTCCTGAAAAGATGGAGTTGGATCTAGACAGCATTTTAATAACAGAAGACCTTGTGTATTTCTACTAAGAGAGACTTACAAAAAATTTGGCACAGTTCTACACATGACCCAAGATCTGAGACTGACTATTATTTAGAGGGAGATTTCAGGCCATGTTATTTCTAGGCAAATCAACTGATATAACACAGATCAGAACTGAAGTCTAATAACCATTCTGCTTTCAGGACTGGGAAAAATGTGAAAAGGGCATAGGAGACTCCCTGGAGAAGCTGCGATCATTCAAAAAAAAGCTTTCTCAGCCATTACCAGATCACCATGATGAGCTGCATGCAGAACAGATTCGTTGCAAGGTAAAGCACTTCTTCTCTGTTGATTGTTGTCTCACCTTTGCCTGCCTCTGTGCAGTAGCCTCTTCCACTGTTAATTGGCTTCCTATTACTGACTATGCAAGCCATCCCCATGACAAGAAACTATCCATGTAACCTATGGACACCATAATACCAGAGTGATCTCACCATAATGCAAATCCTGCAGAGTAAATACAGATCTGGTCAAAGTGATACCAGAACAGAGTCAGAAAAATACTGTAGAAGGGCTGTGTATTTGTGTGTTTTTATTTTAGAAATTCTAACCTCAAATTTAAACTCAGGGCATCTAAACTTCCAGTTTAGTGCTTTTTATTTGAGGTGAAGTGACCATGGGGGATTTAAAGCAACACTTTTAGGATATATTATTTGCATTTTAGATGTGGATTACAACTTGAAAGTATTTTCAATACAGAGAAGTCCAAACCAGTACTTGAACTTCCCAGATACCTTTGAACTTTGGAGAGTTGAGTAGTATCTTAGTTTGCAACTTCTTGTTACAAGGCTGACTTATCATTCTGTGCTGGGGAGTTAAGACCATAATAACTCTGAAAATATTGGTGCATTTGGAGTTGGTGTTTTCCTTTGAAATGGGGCTGAAACAGTCTGCTTGACATGGTGAGTCTGCTCAGATATGACTTAAATCAGTGGATGACTCTGCTTGTCTGTTTCATCAACATACTCAGATTATTATTTGTTAGCAAACTGGTCCTTTTTCTTTGTGTTCTCCTTTTAAGGAGTTAGAGAATGCTGTTGAAGGCTGGACAGATGACCTTGCACACCTCTCCCTGCTGAAGGAGACCCTGTCTGTGTATATCAGCGCAGATGATATCTCAATCCTCAGTGAGCGAATAGAGCTCCTGCACAGGCAGTGGGAGGAGCTGTGCCACCAGGCAAGTACAGCACTGAGCACTGATGGGAGCAGCAGTATGCAGTCTATAAAAGTGTTGGGAGAGAAATTGAATCCAAGTGGCAGCTTTTAGAAAAGACCCATGTAGGCACCCCTAAATTCAAAAGTGAGTTATTTCTGAGTCAGGGGAAACATTTACTGAAATATTCCTTTAGTTATTGCTAGTGTTTCTAGATCTCTTCAACTTTATAATGGTTGTGAGGTCATATTTAAACAGCCTTGAAAAATCAGCAAAAAAGTCACACTGTGAGCTGTGGGACTTGGCATGGCTGGCTGGGAAAAAATACAGAAATAATACAGTTACACTTTGCTTTGGTGTGCTCATAAAGGATTTCCCTTCCCCACTCAGCATTGCTTGATTGTACTTTCAGTTCTACTGATAGCCTCTCCTTCTTCAGACCTTGATGTCTGCATTTCTTTTATTCTGAGGGTGACTTGCTTGCCTGAAAAATGAGCTGAGGAGTATTCAGGCGCATCACACTATTAGTGTGCTTCTGTCCTCTGATTTGCACTCCAGGTAGTGGAGTCTTCCTTTATCCAGCTTTTCAGATGATCCTGCTGTCATTTCTGTGGTTCATTAGAGATTGCAGTCCAGATATGATGGGGCTAACTTGAAATAGTTACCTCATGTAAACTACCTGTGAAGGCTTCAAAAACACTGCCAAAGTAGGAAAAATGCTTCACAGTTACCAGCACAGACCTAGTTATGAGTTAGTTGCATTTGAATGAACCAATGTGGATACATCTAAATTATGATTCAGTCACTGAGAATAAAGTTTTTTCTTAGTTTTGAGCATGCTCAGTGTTTCAGGATATAACCTGGTGCAAGCCTTCGTTCAACTGCTGCTTATTTCTGGGAAGCTGTCATCAAGTTTAGAACAGCAAAAAGGAAATGCAAGATCACGTGTATGCCCCTGTTAAACCTAACACAGTAGTTAAAAACACATCACTTTCATTTGTGAAAGAGCAGATGCAGTCTTCATCTTTTCAGCTGAAATTATGTCAGAAATAACCCAGATCACAATGGGGAGAAAGTAAGTAGTTGTACCAATGTCTGAAACTGGAGAGATGACTTTGCTGCTCAGCCTGTGCTGCTATTTTGATTTCAGTGTCCATCTTGGTCTGTTACTATCCCCGGTCTGAGATGGTACCACAGTGTCTTGGGGTGACTTTACAGCTATTTCTCAAACACAGCAGTGTTTTCCTTCTTCCTTGTTAACTGCAGCATTTGCTTGTTTCATGTGTCGTGCCTAATCTTTCCTGTCAGGGCACATCACAGTGCTTTACCATCTCTCAATTCTGTGGATAGGCATGACACTATTTCCTGTGTCATGCCTATCCACAGGAAATAGTCATCTGTGAGATGAGTGTATTGGTACTCAAGTAAAAAATTACTTTTGCAAAACACAGTGTATCTTGGATTTAGGTTTGTACTCATCTGCTCATGCACAAATTACACAGACCTTTGGACTTTGGCCTGTACTATGTCTGCATCTTTTTTTTATGCTTTGGTGAAGAATTTTTAATTTTCTTTTAAATTTAATCTCTTAGACTAAAAATAAACAAATGTATTTTATAAAATGTTGTGAGCAAGAATTGTAAGAAAACACAGTTTTTATCTTCTAATGAAAATTTTGGGTTAGAGACATTATGAAGCAAGATATTGACAGATTACTGAGCTTACGCTTGGGTACCTCTCTCTGTGCACAGGATGTAGCTGGCAGGAAATCTGAGATCAGCTCTTACCCCTTAATTTGCAGGCAGTCACACAAATTTTTGCTGTACAACTCCAGTTTGTTTTAATGGCAAATAAGTGGTTGCAACCACTTTTTCAAGGCTAGAGGAATTCACATCGAGGCACAAAGTGTTTTAAGCATGTTTTAAATGCAATTACTATTTTAGTTTCATTTACTATTTGCGAATGGTTTAAGGTCTCCTTGCGCCGACAGCAAGTAAGTGAGAGACTGAATGAGTGGGCTGTGTTCAGTGAGAAGAACAAGGAGCTCTGTGAATGGCTGACACAAATGGAAAGTAAGGTGTCTCAAAATGGTGACATCCTCATAGAAGAAATGATTGAGAAACTTAAAAAGGTATAGTGTACACTCACATACTCTTATTTAACTGTTTACTTGTTTGTGAATTAACTGAAATTAAGGTTTTACCTTACCCTGATGTGTTCTGGTGTTAGTGCTCTCTCACTATACAGCATTTTCCTGTATCTCTTGAGATAGGACCTCCCAGAATACCAGAAAATTAAGTGAATGCAAAGTCAGAGGTATCTGAATGCTTTAATAAGTGTCCAATCAGAATTGTCTGTAATGAGTTAAATTATAATAGGCATATTTATAGAAGGAATTGTGGTTTGGGTTGTGTTGGGTGGGGTTTTTTTATCCTTCTGGTTGTTTTTTTTGTTTATCCATTAGATGTATAAGAAGAGGTTGTCACTCCATTGTACCAATCATGTGAAAAAAAACCATTCACTTGTATTTTTGTACCATTCCTTAGTAGTGTAGAGCAGAGTATATTTGGAATAAGTACCATGTCTTCTGATTGCTCTTTACTGTCTAGGATTATCAAGAGGAAATTGCTGTAGCTCAGAAGAACAAACTCCAGCTTCAGCAAATGGGAGAGAGACTTGCTAAAGCCAGCCACGAGAGTAAGGCATCAGAGATTGAGTACAAACTTGGCAAGATTAATGACAGGTGGCAGCATCTCCTTGATCTTATTGCAGCCAGGTAAGACAGTTGTTTTGTTTCTAAGTTTTAAGTGGGACAAATTAGTATGCCAGCTGTCATGCATATAAAATCCTTTATTGTCTACGTTTCATCATAAATTCTGAAATAAATTTATTATTAACCATCAACAGAGTTCTGTGAAATTCACTTTCCTGTTTTACTTTGTAGTACAGAACAACATTTCTTGCAGAAGAGTAATTTAAAAGCTTTATTTTAATACCATGGTGATGGTGGTAGGTTACCAGTTGGACTTGGTCTTAAAGCTCTTCTCAAAACTTTGCAGTTCTATGTTTCTACAATATAGGATCACTTGCAACCAGGTTTAGTGAGCCTTGCTCTAGTACCATCTTACTTTACATGGTGCTTAAAACTGGGTGCAAATATAGTTCTTCTAAAAATTTCTTGACAGAGGAATCAAAACAGTGCCCTTGTAGTTTTGGTTTTCAAGAAAAGCAGGTGCAAAACTAAGTCTTAGGTTTTCTGCCAGATCATTTTTTTCACTGATGGAGAAGAGAAACTGCAGGTAGATGTATGCACACTGAACTTAAAGACTCTTTTTATTGTTTGTCAAAAGTATAACAGCAATTTTCAGAGAAGAAATAAAAAATAAAGAAATACAGGATTGTTTTTTGATATGTAAAGAAACTGATTTGTTTCAATGCTTTCTGTAGTTGTCCTACAGCCTCTCTTCTATTACCAGGAGTAATTTTGTCACAATTCTGCACTTCATGAATTTCATGAATGGCTTATATACTTTATAATTTATATTTCTTTGATGTAAGAACATATGCATTAGTAATACTTTAGTCCTGTTAGCAGCAAAAGGGTTTGTTTAGTTTCATCATCTTCTTTTGTGTTCTTTTTTCATATGGTTTTACTGCATTCTTGCTCTGAAATCTGTTAGCATTGGAGCAGTAAATTTTATGTAAGCAGAAGCATTCCAGTGGCTCCAGCTCCTTTAATAGTAGTTCATTTTAAAGTAATGAACACCATATATTTCTTACAGAACAATTAAGTCAGGAAGCGTTGCATTGCCACCAAGGAGCCTGCTTGGTTTCAGAGGATGTGATACGTCACCAGTTGTTGCACTTAAAGTATACTTGATATATTTTTATGTTATTCTTTTCAAATGCTTACTCAGAGAAATATTAAAATAATACCTTCAGAAAGTTTATAGCAAAAGGGGATTGCATTCAGAAACTGCAAAACACATCTTTAAAGTATCTGCCTTGCTAGAAATGTATTACACATAAGTCCCCACTATAGGAGAGGTGAGAGTTTAGGATTTTGTATCATCCTTGGTTGAGGAGACAAAAGATGCAATACTATACACTTAAACCTTCTCATTCTGTTATCGTGAAGTGCCAAGTCCTAGTTCTAAACTAATGCGTGTAAAATATTATTTGCTTTTATTTCCAAATCATTTCAACTTACCCTTCTCAACTGGCATGCTCAATATTATTGTATGCAATTAAACATATAACTCTTTACATTCAAGTGCTCACTGAAGAGAAAAAAACTCTGCAAATTTTCTGAAGTTTGGAAATAAATTGTGGAAAGGTGTGAAGCTAGGCTATGAAAAGCTGATTCACCTGTATCTTAGGCTGGAAATGAGTAAAACCCAAGCTGTTGGTTAATTAAAGTATGTACAAAATGCTTGTATTGATGTCTAATTGCCAATGGACAGAAGGGTTGACATCCTCTAGGATTAATTTTTAGGAGGCTCCAGAGGCCCTTTAGAATATGTTTGTATATATTGACATGTGTTCCTGTTAAGATATTTTGGAATTTGGAATGTATCATGTAGCATGATTTTGGCTTCATTCAGCTAGTAAAGGCAGATTAGTTGTCCTGGTGTTGAAAATAAAATGCATATTTTCACGTTCTGGATGCCTGACAGTATTAAGAAATTATTAGAGCCTGTAGGCTTTTCTGCAATGCTACTGTAATCCCTTGCCTAGAGCATTTTTCGTAGTGGTTTGTTTCCTAGAGCTGTGAACTAATAGAAAGTGCTGTGTGAAAATGCTTTAGTAATAATATTATGGCAATACATGTCCAGTCTGAATCTTTAACCTGTTGATTTTTGTAATGTGTGGTGAAACTACCCCAGTCACCTATAAAAGCATCTTTCTTTCTTTTTCTTTTTCTTTTTCTTCTTTTTCTTTTTCTTTTTCTTTTTCTTTTTCTTTTTCTTTTTCTTTTTCTTTTTCTTTTTCTTTTTCTTTTTCTTTTTCTTTTTCTTTTTCTTTTTCTTTTTCTTTTTCTTTTTCTTTTTCTTTTTCTTTTTCTTTTTCTTTTTCTTTTTCTNTCTCTTTCTCTTTCTCTCTCTTTCTCTCTCTCTTTCTTCTTCTTTCTTTCTTTCTTTCTTTCTTTCTTCTTCTTTCTTTCTTTCTTTTCTTCTTCTTTCTTTCTCTTCCCTTATCCATTCCTTTTAGTTGTCCCTCCATTCAGAGGAGGTGTGTCACTACAGAAGTGACAGCTGCAGAAAGGTAGTTGTGTCTCTGCATCAGAGACTTCCATTTCTTCCCTTCTAGAACCTTTTAATCCTTTCCAGTGAATTTTTCTGATATGTCAGCCTCGTGAAAAAAAAGTTGCCATTGTTTACAGCTGGGAAAGAGTGCTATTGCTGCAACTGCTCAGGCTTTGCAAAGAAGGCTTTGTAGGTGTTTTCATCCTTTCCCCTACCACTCACAGTCTGCATTCCTGGAGATCAAATCTGGCACATGTTGATGAATGCAGGTTTTATTTAGAAACATGACCACTTGTCACCATCCAGTGTCATGTTATCAAGCAACGGCTGGTAACATTTGTTTGGTGTGAAACGTTTTCTGTACAGTACTCCCCAGCAAAGTGTGTCCCCTTTCCTCCCCCTGCCAAAAGAACAGTGTTTGCAGGCTTTGGGAGAGGAAGTTCTTCGTTTTTAATACTGGAAAATTTCATGGTTGTGGTGGAAGACTTGCATGCTGTGAGGATGGCGGAGGACAGCAGTGTGGATTCAGACCTCCCAGACTGTAACTGTGATATCACAAGGCAGGCAGCTATTTTTGTTTGCTTTTGATTGATACTATTCTTTCTGAAGTCTTGACTTGCTAGGAAACTAACTGAAATATTGATATGTAGGAATCAGTACTATAGCTAGAAATTACTGTTTTCTGCTCAGCTGAAAAACAGTTGACAGTGATAACAGCATATTTTGTTTTACAGCTAGTACTTTTGGATCTTGGAATAATTTTTTGATAGTGATGGAGACTTAGTACTAATCTCCTAGCAATCTGAGAGAAACTGTGGACTGATTTTACTGCTGTTTTTAAATATAAGAGCATGTTCACACATGAGAATAAACAGACTATCTGCCTGCTTGGTGTTTGTGTCATCAAAGGGCCATGATGGCAAGCAAAAGGCAGAGAAGGAAAGAAGCTGTAAAGAAAGTATTTCAGACTTCACTTATCAAAGTCTGTGTGTCCTCTTAACAACTGTTTTATAACTGCATGTAATACTTGAACTCAGCCTGCATCATCTTGGATTTTTGATTCAGCTTCTCTTTTTCCCTTTTCTCATTATCTTTTCTAGAAATTTAGCTGTTCAGAATTCTAGAAATTCAGTCTTTGAAAGAGGAAACTGATTGGAGTAGTAAATATAAATGGCTTTTCTGGTGTCCTACTACACAGTGGTACTGTACTTTGGAAAATAAATCGTTTTTCACTAATAAAAACATTATTTTTAAACTGATGTTTTCAAAGCTGGTTTTAGTAGTGCAACATTTTTCACTATTTCAAGGAGTGTTTCTTAAAACTTTGTCTTCCGTTCCAAGTAGATATTTTTTTAAAAAACACCTTTTCTGCTCTCTGCTGTCTATTGTACAGACTTAGACAACATGCTCTGAGTTTTTTCATATTGCTTTTAAAGTTTAATATTAGTAAGCAGCTGTCTAAATGACTAATGCAGTAGCTATGACTTCTTTATGATGCATTTTTCCATACTTACAGGATTGTTTCCGTTTAGATTTAAGTGGAATCTGAGGCTTTCTTCTTTAGGACTAGTTGAATTAAATGTATCTGTGCTTAATTTTTGCTCGAAGTTGTTCTCCCACTGTCTTTGCCCATGGTAGAATAATAGACATTATTAATAGACAATCTAAAGTTATTGATTTCTTGGAGAATTTGAGGCACATTAATTAGCACATGAAAACATAAGTCTCATAAGCCCATTCAAATTGTTAGATGATTTTTCATCAGTAAACCATAAAAAAAATTGAACTCAGCAGGATTTTCATTTCTGAGAATTTAAAGTATTTATAAAATATAACAAGACTAGGGTGTGTGTTTTATGAGAAACAACCCTTAAGCCGACTGTGTAATGGTTCCAACCCTTTGATTTCAGTGCAGAATTTTCATTATCAAGGAGAGAAGTTATCTGAAGTCTTTCACAGTAACATGCAGTTACTGTGCTGCCTAGTGCTGCAGCAAAAGCATGAAATGATTATTAGAATAATTAACATTTTAAACATAAACTTGCAAGGGAAATTTCAAAACATCAAAATTACACTTGGCTAGGGATCCCACATACTTGATTTAGAATTTGTCCTTTGTCTCTTAAGTAGAGCTTTTAGAGCATAAGCAGCCTTGCTTGCTGATATTCAGAAGGAAAACTCTCAGACATGACGGATTGCATCTATTATTTGATTGCGGATATGTTTTCAGAGTAGCTGGAGGCACAACACTGTACTGCAGTTCAGTCAAAATAAAAGTAATCCCAGCAGACTCCAATAACCACTGGTTTATTTGTTTCTATTTGTACCATGGGCAAGGAACCTGTCATGTTAAACTCAGTACAAAAAGAAGTGTTAAGGGTAGATGTAGTGGGGGGACAGGAAGGAAGTGGTAGGGTTTGGGTTTGGTTGGAGTGTTCTTTTAGTATCTCGTGCTGGTTTTTTTTTTTCCTCTCTGGAGTTACTTAGAACATGTGACTAAAAATAGTGGTAGTTGGCCAAGACTATTTTTTATGCTCTGGCAGGGATGTACTCCTGTGCAGTTGGCCTGAGGCAGAGGGCACTTTCTAACTGATGGATCCTTTACAGTTGTTGCAGGCAAAATGTAAATTAAATCCAGCACAGAGATTAGAGTACCACACAACTGCAAACAAAAAAAAAAACCTGGTCCACACTTTGGTTTTGCAGATGATCGATTGACATTGCTTCTCCACAGGGCAGACATGACCCATTGTTCCCTTTACCCCTCCAGCAGGCCTGCAAAAGATCAGTAGTATTGAGCCTTGAAAAGATAAGCAGAAAATGGACAGGATTTCACTCCTTTTAAATAATGTCAGAGATTGAAAAGCTGTATGTGACTTCCAGAAGGGTGATAACCAACCTTCTTGGTCGCCCTGTGGGCGAGTTTCAGTTGGTTCAAACCCACAAAACACACCGTGTACAACCATAGGTGACAAGGAGATGGTGCCCTCAGACAATATGTGTTCTGCCATCTCCCCAAGCCTAAATACAAAGCTGTGTTTTAAAATAGCCTCATGATGGGGACTGAGGCAGTCTTTCAGCATAATTGTATTGACTTCAATCCCATCATAGACAGATTTTCAGATTGCTTGGTTTTTTTTCCAGTTACCTGGTGGTTTTCTTTTTTGATCAAAATCCTATGGCTGTTGGTCATGAGACTCTGGCAAGGAAGCTGTATTTGAACTGTTCTTAAGGGGTTTTAGCAATAAAGAACCAGAGTTTAATAATCTGTGACCTAAAGAGAGGGCTATAAAGAGATGAAAATTTGAAAGATTTAACTTTTTTTTTTTTTTTTTAAAGTGGCATTAATATCTCTGTGATTTTCTTAATGGTCAGCTGCAACTACTGCTTTCAATATGGAAACACTTGATAAATTTGCTGGTTAGTATTGTGGAAAAAAATGTGAATGGCTTCTTCCAAATTATAGGATAGTCAGGTGGTGTTTTGTTTATTTAACAAATCTGGTAATCTCATATTTTTCAACCCAATTTAGTCAGTCTATTGCCAACTGCACTCATCTTTTAAACCTTTCTGATATTGAAACACTTAAGTAGGAGAGCAGTAGGAGCAAAAAAGGGAACATTACTCAACATTATTTTCGTTACCACACAAACAGGGGAAAAGAGAGCTTAGGAAAAAATTCAGAATCCACTAATAATGTATGTTATGAAACATGGGGATAGGAAGGAGAGAGTTGATGAAGGAAAATTTTGCAGTTCAAACAGATGAAAGGAAAAATAATTGAGACAAGTTGAAAGTTTAGTTGAATTTATTCACCCTCTAAGCTTAATGCTCTCTTGGTTAAAAAAAAAAAAAACCAAACAAAACCATAGACAAACAAACAGAAATCTATTTATTTTTTCCTGGTCATTGGTCTTCCAGGGTCAAGATTCCAAGAAAAATACTAGTTAGAAATCAGTGTGCAGCTCCCTTCCAATATCATCTGTTGAAACCCAAAATAGTCCAGTAACACCAATGTAAAGCAGCCCTTGGGATTCAAGAATCCCCCCAAGTTCTCAGCTAGACTTCTTGCTCTGAAACTTATTTATTCGAGGACAAGTCTTCACCCTGGCACAGGTTGTGCAGAGAGGTTGCCCAGATGGTGCCCCATCCCTAGGAATGTTCAAGGTCAGGCGGGACGGGGCTCTGTGATCCAGTTGGAGATGTCCCTGCTCATTGCAGAGCAACTGGAGTAGACGACTTTTAAAGATCCCTTCCAACCCAAACCTTCTGTGATACGTAGTTCAGTATTTTCATAGGTGTGAAAAAGGCCTGTTCACTCAGTGCTCTCTCCCACCAGTACATGGATAAGTTATTTGTACTCTAAGAAAAACTGTTGTCATCTATTGGTCAAATACACAACTAAATTATGTAGATTGTTTTGGGGGTTTGATGTGTGTGAGCTCATTAAAAGGAAAAAAAAACCAAACAGAAAACTTTTCTTAACAATATTAAAGTCAACTGATAAAGGTACAGAAGCTTTGAAAATGTTGTGTGGTATTAATTAGCACTCAATGTTTCCCAGCCAGCAGCTATGAATGCAAGACTTTATGCACGTATAATACATTTCTGTTGCATAATAAAGGAAGACTTTACAGCAGAATTTACCATCTAAGGGAAGTTAATCTGAAAACTTTCTGAAACACATGCTGTGAAAATTTTTCCTCAGGGTGTACTTAATATTGCTGTTTCTTTTTCTTTACAGGGTAAAGAAGTTGAAGGAAACCCTTGTTGCAGTGCAGCAGCTGGATAAAAACATGAGTAGCCTGAGATCTTGGCTTGCCCACATTGAGTCAGAGCTGTCCAAACCTATCGTCTATGAAACTTGTGACTCTGAGGAGATACAAAGGAAGCTAAATGAACAGCAGGTAAAATACAACACACTTTACCAGGTGAATGGTGACATGGGGAGAGCCAAAATAGAGTGTCCTTGGGGAGCCCATACCCAGTTCATTTGAGAGGACATGAGGCAATATGCTTAAATATCAAGGCAAGTGGTACTTACTGTGTCACTTATAGAGCCTTCTGCTGGCCTTGACATCGAATCCTCCAGGAGCTGATTGACATTTCCAAGAAAGGTAAGGCACCAAGAGATGTAACCTGAACGAGTTCTGGCAATTGTTTTCCTTTGGGGCTTGTGGTTTTTGTTTGTTTGAATTGTCCGTTCCCAAAGACGAAACTGACTTATACCTTGCAAATTTTGCAAATGCTTGAAAATTACAATTTTTAGCAACCTTTCTAACTCAGTTTTATTTTGCAGCTTGTTTGAGAGTCACTTTGCACGCAAAGATGCATGAGCTATTCATGTGAAGTTAAAATTGGTTGGTTTATACTACACAAAGCCTTTATGCAGTGCTAGATTAAAATATGTAGAAAAACATGCAGTCAGTTTTTGGCATTGAAACTACTGTTACTTCTAAGATGATTTACTGTATTTTTTTCTTCCGGTTCCGCTTCACTGCCCAGTGCAGTTTTACCTAGAAGCACATTGCTGGAGAGAACTGCTTCTGTTCTGTTTCCTTTGTGTTTCTGTTGGTTATTTATTGGCAAAAATACTTTTCTGGTGCCCATTGGAGATGAGTTAGATTCTCTCCTGGGTCCTTTCTCCAGAGGAGAAAGAAATGCATGGGAAGAGGAAAGACAGGATATTTTGTGAATAATTTATGAAGAGTACCAATGGGCATTTTGCTCCTTTAAGCTGAGTGTGGAACTGAGAGCCGAGAACTACTTCAGAGATTTTGCCAGCTCCTCAACTGATTTGCTACATCTCTGTTCAGAAATACTTACTAATATTCTATATGAAATTTACGTAGGGATAATAATATATAACACAGAAGCATCAGTAATGAATGGTGTTTCTGAGACAATAAAGAGCTGGGAAGGCTAAACATTGCCTTCAACANTGTGCAGAGAGGTTGCCCAGATGGTGCCCCATCCCTAGGAATGTTCAAGGTCAGGCGGGACGGGGCTCTGTGATCCAGTTGGAGATGTCCCTGCTCATTGCAGAGCAACTGGAGTAGACGACTTTTAAAGATCCCTTCCAACCCAAACCTTCTGTGATACGTAGTTCAGTATTTTCATAGGTGTGAAAAAGGCCTGTTCACTCAGTGCTCTCTCCCACCAGTACATGGATAAGTTATTTGTACTCTAAGAAAAACTGTTGTCATCTATTGGTCAAATACACAACTAAATTATGTAGATTGTTTTGGGGGTTTGATGTGTGTGAGCTCATTAAAAGGAAAAAAAAACCAAACAGAAAACTTTTCTTAACAATATTAAAGTCAACTGATAAAGGTACAGAAGCTTTGAAAATGTTGTGTGGTATTAATTAGCACTCAATGTTTCCCAGCCAGCAGCTATGAATGCAAGACTTTATGCACGTATAATACATTTCTGTTGCATAATAAAGGAAGACTTTACAGCAGAATTTACCATCTAAGGGAAGTTAATCTGAAAACTTTCTGAAACACATGCTGTGAAAATTTTTCCTCAGGGTGTACTTAATATTGCTGTTTCTTTTTCTTTACAGGGTAAAGAAGTTGAAGGAAACCCTTGTTGCAGTGCAGCAGCTGGATAAAAACATGAGTAGCCTGAGATCTTGGCTTGCCCACATTGAGTCAGAGCTGTCCAAACCTATCGTCTATGAAACTTGTGACTCTGAGGAGATACAAAGGAAGCTAAATGAACAGCAGGTAAAATACAACACACTTTACCAGGTGAATGGTGACATGGGGAGAGCCAAAATAGAGTGTCCTTGGGGAGCCCATACCCAGTTCATTTGAGAGGACATGAGGCAATATGCTTAAATATCAAGGCAAGTGGTACTTACTGTGTCACTTATAGAGCCTTCTGCTGGCCTTGACATCGAATCCTCCAGGAGCTGATTGACATTTCCAAGAAAGGTAAGGCACCAAGAGATGTAACCTGAACGAGTTCTGGCAATTGTTTTCCTTTGGGGCTTGTGGTTTTTGTTTGTTTGAATTGTCCGTTCCCAAAGACGAAACTGACTTATACCTTGCAAATTTTGCAAATGCTTGAAAATTACAATTTTTAGCAACCTTTCTAACTCAGTTTTATTTTGCAGCTTGTTTGAGAGTCACTTTGCACGCAAAGATGCATGAGCTATTCATGTGAAGTTAAAATTGGTTGGTTTATACTACACAAAGCCTTTATGCAGTGCTAGATTAAAATATGTAGAAAAACATGCAGTCAGTTTTTGGCATTGAAACTACTGTTACTTCTAAGATGATTTACTGTATTTTTTTCTTCCGGTTCCGCTTCACTGCCCAGTGCAGTTTTACCTAGAAGCACATTGCTGGAGAGAACTGCTTCTGTTCTGTTTCCTTTGTGTTTCTGTTGGTTATTTATTGGCAAAAATACTTTTCTGGTGCCCATTGGAGATGAGTTAGATTCTCTCCTGGGTCCTTTCTCCAGAGGAGAAAGAAATGCATGGGAAGAGGAAAGACAGGATATTTTGTGAATAATTTATGAAGAGTACCAATGGGCATTTTGCTCCTTTAAGCTGAGTGTGGAACTGAGAGCCGAGAACTACTTCAGAGATTTTGCCAGCTCCTCAACTGATTTGCTACATCTCTGTTCAGAAATACTTACTAATATTCTATATGAAATTTACGTAGGGATAATAATATATAACACAGAAGCATCAGTAATGAATGGTGTTTCTGAGACAATAAAGAGCTGGGAAGGCTAAACATTGCCTTCAACAAAGTAGATGGTTGAGGTTATTTACTAGAATCCCTATGCAGACATGCCATAGTTTGTTACAACTACTTCTTACAGGATTTATCTTGGGCACAGAGACTGGTATATCTCTGCCTTTCTCAGTTTCCTTGTGGTGGCAGCATGCAGTGATTCTCTGTAGAAGTGAGAGTGGTTTAATTTGAATGCTAAAGGGGAGAAATAGAGGTGAGTCTTACTGGGGGGGATGCCACATTTGGAAACATGGTGATGATTTGATGTGATACCAGTACAAGACATGGTTATAATAGTAATATTTTAAAAACCCACCCACTTTCAATGCATGGCAGCAAGTGCCTTTATTAGTTGGAGGCTGTATCACTATCCACCACAGCTCAGAAGCCTAACTTCTCAAGTATTTTGTTTCCTGTCTCTTCTGTTAGTGACTCTTCCATGTTTGATCTTCCGTGGAGGTCATATTATCTTTCCAGTTTTTCACATGCAAAATTATAGGTTTAAAATGTTATGTTGTGAAAGAGGAGGGACAAATTCCATTTATTAAACTCCATTATCTACTTCTCAGCATCTACTTCAGCCAAGCACCAGCTCTGCAGATTGCTGGTCTCTAGTGAAATTAAAAATATGGTTGAATCTGGACATCCTGGGGAAGGTAGGGTAACTTAAATGCAGTGTTTTCCTAGGGTAATGAACTCCATTTAAAGGATTTCTTGTTTGTTCATTTTCTTAATCTTCTACCACTTGAAATGTGAAAAAATTATGTTTGCTTCTGGCCAAATAAACTAAAATAAAGGTTGTATATGGGTGACAGCAGTGCATAAAAGTGACACTCCTTTGTGAACTAACCCAATGGCTTACTGTTCTCTAATAAACATAATAAATTTTAAAATCTCGGAAATAAATATTAGACTATGGAGAAGAAATAGTCTAGACATTGCTTGTGGAAATGTTCTGTAGGTGAACAAAAAAAGTGTAATTCTTAGGAATCCTCAGGACCCACAGTTCTCACTACTGCTTTACTCCAAAACAACAGAAAGGAGATTGTGTTACCTGAACTTACTCAACCTCAAGTCTCATAGCTGTCTGGAGTGTTTTTTTCGTAAAGTATTATATCTGATTATAGTATCCGCTGTTCTATAATACTTCAGGGCAGATAGAAAGAAAAATAAGCACTTTGACGTCACGATTAAAGTTACTTTTCAGGCAAGTGAAGTGAAAGGGCCACTGCTGAGGAAGAAAAGATGGGGATTTTCCACTCAACGTTCTCAAGTACATGTTTAAAAAATAACTTTCTAGAAGAGAAGATGAAATAGATTACTTCATTAAGTGAAACCCCAGTTATTAAAAACAACCAAAACAAACGGTTGATGTAGGTCAACCTTGCTCTATTTCAAATTTCCTGAGTTTTTAAATTCAACATTTAGATCTCATTTCCTGCTGGAAGGCATTTTCAGATCATGTTGCTAGCTGTAAGAAAAGTTCCTCTAGTTAGACCTTAAATGTGTGTATGCACAGTATGTTGACACTGTATTTCCCTTTGCATGTCATAGTTTACTTCAGTGCCAAAATTTTAAGGAGCAGTTTACTCATCCTTGAACTGTCATGTTCTCCTGAGTAAACCTCCGCATCTCTAATTGTCCTATTGGTTCCTTTCTTTATCTGAATCAGAACTGAACATGTATTCTAGATGCAATATAGCACTTTTTTATGTAGTTAAATTAGTATTTCTTTGTCACTATTGGAATTATGTTGTCTTGGCTTTGTTATTGTCCATACTGATTTTTCCATCTAATATACTGGTGATTTAATACAAATGTAGACAAAAGTCAAGCAGTTTCTTTTCATTGCACTGATCAAACAGCAACAGCCAATTACTTTAGTGGTTTGTCTTAACTTGAATCTGGAGATCAAAACTGAAGGTGAAATAAAACTTCTAGATGAAACATTATCAGTGTACAACAAGCCATTGGAACCAAGAAACAGACAGAAAAAATAATACTGATCACATATAATGAGTGCTAAGACAATGTGAGTGCATTTTCTTTAGGTGTCTGGAATTTTCTCTTCCTATTTCCAGTGAAAATGCTGTAGAACTGGAAACTTGGAGGAAGAAAAATCTCCTACACGTGCACTGTTGAACATGTACTGCTGCCAATCTCCATGTCAAACATGCCACTTTGCAGCTATCTCACCTGGGGAGCAGTATGTTCATGAAGGGTCCCTCTGCCACACCCTTGCAGTACCTAGGAACATGTTTCTGTGTCACTCTTCTTTTACTAACTTCTGCTTTACATCCTCTGTGATGATGGGAAAGGGCTAAGAATAATTTTGCTGTTTATTGGTGATGTTGATGAAATGTGTGTGAAAGATGCTCAGCTGAGCATGCAGAGCTCTGGCAGTTTGCCCCAGATAATGGTTTGGTGTTCACAGTCCCTGGGAGAGCTGTGCATGCTGCCAGGTTCTCCTGGCCTCGTTGATAACATTGCATCACCACCTGTGTAGATGCACTCTCTTAATTGGTATTTACTGGATGTTTTCCTTCTGTTTGCAAGCTTTTTTCTTTTTTAAAACAAGTAGAAGATAAATACATTTGCATGGATGCATGTTTTTCAGTTTCTCTTAAGAACTAATTTCGTCACCTGCAGGAACTTCAGAGGGACATAGAGAAACACAGCACTGGTGTGGCATCTGTTCTCAATCTGTGTGAAGTACTTCTTCATGACTGTGATGCCTGTGCCACAGAAGCAGAGTGTGACTCTATCCAGCAGGCTACACGCAATCTGGACAGAAGGTGGAGAAATATTTGTGCAATGTCAATGGAAAGGCGACTTAAGTAAGTCTAACATGCCCACAGATTAGTATTTCCTTCCCAGGCAGAATTACAGGCTGGGATGTATATTACATGGTTGGAGTGCTGAATATAAGTGTAGGAGTCAGAAAAAGATCATAAACTGAGTAGAAGCCAATAGTTGCTATGCTTCTATGAAAAAAATGAAATTTTGGGTTGCACATGCTTTTATACTAAGTACAAAAAACAGTCATCAAATTTCACTCACAGGTCCTTCAACAGAATAATTTATTATTTTCCATGCTTCATAGAAATTATAAGAGAGAAACTAGAGAAAGCTTAGATGATAGTAGCGAGTCCAAGAGATTTAGAAAACATGACCTAAAAGGGGGGTTGTAGCACTTAAATTTACACAAGAACTACTGAGATTGATGGGAAACTAGTTATTTAATGGGTAAAATGTTATTTCAGATATTCCAGAGCACTTGTACTCAGTGTTCCTCAGCAGTTTCTCTTATGTCTGATTATATGTAGTTGGAAGAATTTTGGGACTGAGCACTCAAACGTGGAATTTCTTCACCTGTCTGCCTTAGCTGTGCTGAGCAAGTGAGGGTGTAGAACCCAGGATTGTTGGGTGTAGTGTGGGTAGCTGCACCTACTTACGCTGTCTGTAGGCTGCATGGCCATCATATCCAGAAAATTCATTATTTTCTATTCTCACATGGGATAGTTTGGTGATTTCAACAGCAATAATGATGTAGGCTAGATTGGGGCAATGCCATGTGCTGTGTGCTTACTAGTAATGAGACATGTTTACAGGTTTAAACTCCTGTATTTATGAAGGTATTTTCTTTAACTTTCAGAGTTATGAAACTTATTTCTGTCATGTTTGTACAGTCATATAAACAACTCTAGGAAGAACTTGAAGTTTCAAAATGCTAAATTGAACTTTTATGATCTTTCATTTTGCGGGATATTCTTAATGTATTTATTAAAGTTTTCTGTTTATTTTATGCAGAACATTTATTGCTTTTAGGTTTTGCTGCTCTATATCCATAGAGTCATATCTTTAAGTAATTTTATATTCTTGCCATGGAAATTCTTGAATTGTATATATCTGTAAGTACAGCTCCACACTAAAAGTTCTACTTACAACTACATTTATAAGTTCAATCTCTGACATAGTTGGTCTTGAACATACATGGACTTTCATACCTTTTTTTCCAACAAATGAATTGAAAACTATTTTAAGTTAATGTGGAACTATGCAGGGAACTCTCTTTTACTTTCTTAGAATATACACATTATGCTTTAGTGGATTTCTACTTGTGAGTTAACTGAGCTATCAGTATTTAGGATCTTTATTGTACTAGAAACAGTTATTTGTATTAAAGAGCAACTTTACTGATGTCACTGGCACTGCATTTCAGAAGTTATTTACTGTGGGCTCAGCTTTTTAGAGCTCCTCTTACAAAGAAAAATGCCTTCATCTTATTCTAGCTCAGTCTGGAATGAGCCAGCCTTCCCTGTGGTCTGTTTATCAGTCTGGCTGGCTGAGTTAGATTATTAGTCAGTTACTGTCTGGTGTAGTGCTAGTTTGCTGTTGCAGATGACTGGTTAAAGTTCTGTAGGTCAACTGGCCATCAGTCCAGGCATTCTCTAATTTTCCATTGTCTCTTGCAGAATTGAAGAGACCTGGAGGCTATGGCAAAAATTTTTGGATGACTACTCTAGATTTGAAGAGTGGCTAAAAGTCTCTGAGAGGACAGCTGCTTTCCCAAGCTCCTCCGGTGTGCTTTACACTGTTGCTAAGGAAGAACTGAAGAAATTTGAGGTGATTTATAGTGGTTGAAATTCAATATCTACTGATTACACTGCAGCAGCCAGCTGGTGTTCTTCCTTCCCATAACCAAGTTACTCAGCAGAGAAGCTGTATTAATAAAGTGGAGTTGATGATTTTGTGTTCAGTGGCATGTTCCTGAGATAAAAAGACAGTGGAAGGTGGCCACTGGAAATGCTAATGAATCAATCCGCTCTCCCTCCACTGTTTGGTCACCAGAGCTAGATTCCTCACCTTTTTTATTTCTGCAACTTTTTAATATGCCCAGTCAGTCATTCCAGAGCCTTCCTAAATCTCTCTTCACGAAGTGCCTCTTCAAATGCTTGCTGCATGTTTTAGCTTTTGCTTTGATTTTATCCTTCCTCTTCTTTCCATAACTCGCTGAAGCCAGCCGTCTGAACTCTCTGCTATGATGCAGAATATCACCCCTTTACATCCTTATACGTGAAATTCATGTTCATGCAAATATTGTTATATGTCCACATGGTGTCCCCTGTGACTTAGAAGTTAAGTTAAGCATGCTTCAAAACTGACAAGCTGTCGCTTTGGTCAGTGCTTAGGAGCTTGTTACATGACTTTGTTGTGTCTAGAGGATGTGAGAGCTTGTCTCATAGTTAAGAGGGATTGTAAACCTGTGTGTAAAGCACGCACGTCATCTGGCGAGTCACAGGGAAAATTTTTGCTTGGATTCATATTTGCAAAGAGTATGTCAAGATGAGAGAGAAGAAAGAGAACAAATTATTTAGGCAATTCCATAAACAGTCAAATGCTGTAAAGTATTTGCTGTGAAGAAGAAATGCAAATTTTAAACAACGTCTAAGACCAGTTAATAGGTTTTGGTTTAACAATTAAATCAAAAACATAAACTGTGAAGCACTGAGTTCACATTTATGAATGTACTGGCCAGGTTTTGATTTTAGACAGACGTCATTAAGCCAGACTTCATTGTGGCTGGGTAGATTGCCATAGCATAAAACATTTGCTTCCTGGACACAAGCACTCTGCCTCAGGCCTCTTTCCCATTGTCCCTTTATTCAGTGATCAGGATTTAAATCTCTTATTTAGTAAATCTCTGTATGAGAAGCAGTACCAAAAGTATATTGACTCTTTGATTTTTACAGCTGAATTGACTTTGCCTAAAGGCTGTTTCATTGACCCTCAGCTGTTATGGTGACCTTTCCTTTGCAGCAGACTTGTGGATTTTTTACAGCCTGTAGAGTGTCGGCTGGAACAAGATACAAAGAGAACAGTGCAGCCTCTCCAAATGCCTGCTTTCCCTGTTCCTTCTCTTTTTTACTTCTTTTTTTTCTCTTCTTTTTTCCTCCTGAACACCTCATTTCTTTGCCTACCTAATAGCAGGAATGCAAGTAAGAAAATTGTAGAATTCAAATTCAGTGGAATTCAGCAGCTTTTCTGTGAACTCAGTATTAAGTCAACCACTTACAAATACTGACAGAAGCAGGTTTCTGCTTTAATTATACATTTTGTCTGATTTTATTTTCTCCTCCATATCTGCACTTCAATTAAAACAAACAAGAATGCACAACAAAAAGCTCATCAGACCATATAAGAAGTTTGCAGTTCCTGAGCACAGAGGTCAGAGATGGCTCTCACTGACTTCACTGTACAAAACCAAACTCCTTCCTCTCCACTAGTTTATGGAGAAATGAAAAGAGTTTACAAGATGGAATGCAACAGGCGAATTCTTGTGTAGCTGAGATGAAAAAATGGAAGGCAAAGAAACAGCTGTTCTTTTGCTGGAGAAGGCTTGGTAACAGGTGAAACAACAACTGCACACTTTTAGATTTCATGATCCTAGTAAATACAGTAAGATTTATGCGTCTAATATAGGAGTACTTGAGCAATTTTAAATTAATTCAGTTCTACTGATCATTTCACCCTAGCTGCAAGCCCATTTGCCCCTTTTCGGTTGCCCCCTACCCAATTTGATTGCCATTCAATGAAGAGAATAATTATATTGCGGGAACTCTACAGATTTTAATCTTTTTTCCAACCCGTTTCTTTACTTTCTTCTCTGCTATTACGGCAGAAATGTGCTGAATTCACTTTTAGCTTTAAATGGTGCAATATGAAGTGTATGTATTTTTACATAGAAAACTCCCCTGTTTAATTAAAATTTCTGCACAGAAGTCTATTACCTATCCTACTTCTACAGTCCTTATTAAGGGAAGTGTCTAGTTTTGGAGGAGATTGACTGTTTCATTGCATTGTGAGGAATATCAGAGAGAAAGTTCGTGGAACTGCAGTGGGATCCAAACCCTACTTGTATTCAAAACAGAGCTGGTGTAATCTAGGTTTTTAAGTCTTCCCTTGATTGCTTTTCTATTTCGGTGACGTGAGAAGATTAAAAAAAATAGATTTTTGAAAGAATATTCAATTGTTGTTGTTATTATTATTAAAGGTATTAATTCAGTCATTTCTCTGTAAGGTGCTTTCTCCAAGCTTCATGATTGCCATTCACAACATAAAACCTATGGGCTAGGTCATCTGTGCACCTCAGCTGCATCTCTCTGTCTCTTGTAACAGCAGAACAAGCACCAAAGTACATGGTGCAAACATTTGCCCAGATATATGTTGGCACGGATATTTGGGACATTTTCTTTTCCGCAAATATTTTAAGACAAAACTTGTACACCAGTATACTAAATATAAAGAGATGTCTCATTCAGTACCATGTTTCAGAAAAAACAATTGCTCAAATCTCTTCAATGTTTGCATTTCTGTAAATTCAATATGCGAGAAGAAACCCAGTGAAGCCACAGGAATCTTACATTTCTGCTGTTTTTTTAAAGAAGAGTTTCATGTTCATTGTTTGTACTTCTGTTCTCAAATACAAAAGCATATAATTTCGTAGAAAGAAGACTCTTCTTTTTTTGTACTGATTTTGCCTTTGTAGTGGATATTCATGTTACAATTCTCATTCAGTGAACCATGTCAGTTTTATAAACTTTTTTCTTTATAACTTTTTGAAGGGTCTTTTTGGCTTTTTGCTTTTGCCTTTTTTTTAATCAGAAGGTGGTATCTCTATAGGGTATAGAGGTGTCTCCAGTTAGTGGAATTTATTGGCTAACCCAAGTCAGAGTGCAGAAGTAGGGTCAAAATAAGGCAAGAAATCTATACGTGTATCCTGATTTCAGTAATTAAAAGTCTAAAGGTGTCTTTTGTTCATACTGCTTCAGGCTTTCCAGAGACAAGTGCATGAAAGCCTGACTCAGCTGGAGCTGATCAATAAGCAGTATCGGCGCCTGGCCCGGGAGAACCGCACTGACTCCGATGGCAGCCTCAAGCAGATGGTTCACGAGGGGAACCAGAGATGGGACAACTTACAAAAGCGAGTTACCTCCATCCTGCGCAGGCTAAAAGTATCTTTCCATTTTTAAGACTTCAATTTCACTACTCCAGTTATGAATCAAGGGTGCTTCAGCAGCTTTCAGTTTAATGCATTTGCACTGTGTTTTTGAGGAGATTTCTGCCTTTGGAAGAGGAAGGAAGCTTATCAGTTCACTTAGTCCAAAGTAACCAAAGTATAGGCTGTAGGCAACTGCTTGGTGACATCAAACACTACCTTCCTCACATAACTTTGATAGGTCTGCTAATTGCAGCTCTAGATGGTGTTATTGAAAAGGGAACCTTAGAAAGCATGAAGGAAATGAAGGAAGATGTACTGAGTTTAAATTGGGTTTGATGTGGATGAAAGTCATTTCCCCGCTATTTCTGGGGGTTTTCATGTTATTGGTCACTTCATGCCACTCAATTTTCCACCCTCCAGCATTTTATTGGCCAGCGAGAGGAGTTCGAAACAGCACGTGACAGCATCCTGGTATGGCTGACAGAGATGGACCTGCAGCTGACCAACATCGAGCATTTCTCAGAGTGTGATGTCCAAGCAAAAATAAAGCAACTTAAGGTAAAGAATGATTGAGTAGTTACAGAAGGAAGAGTGAAAAAAGGGGAAGAAAAGCATGCATGGTGGGAAAAAAAATTTTGAGAAACATTATGGGGAAATGCAGGATCATGTAGTTCCTTTACTTGCAGACAGAGACTTCAACCTCAGAACTTATGGGTTATGTCAGATTCCAATATGTACTTTTCTGTCAAAATATGAGATCTTTGAGCTGTGAAAAATGTAAAAAGAAGAAACAGGGATGATAGTGTGCTTTCTCTCATCAAAATAAGATACGTTAATAAAAATTATTTATGTAAAGTGTCCATTATTGCTAATATCTAATAATTACTACATTTTTCAGCCATTTTTGCATCAAAAAACTCCTTATCTGGAGAGAACAATACTAAAAGTCACATTGTCCAAAATTCCGCTGCGCTAGATATAGCATTTGTGTTCATTCTAGACATTTGGTCATTAGCATGGCTTGTTTAGAGAAGAGCTTTCTTTCCAAATTCAACAAGTGAGGAATGAGATGGTAAACCATGAAGTATCACTGGTTTTGGCTTGAAAGACTGTGGAATGCTAAATTTAATTTAATTGCTCATTGTTACTCATGAGAGGAGTATTTGGCACAATCCCTGTTTGTTACCCACACCATTCTTTCCACAGAACTCCAAAGACTTGCATCCTTAATTACCCAGCTTGTAGTTGTGTTGATTTTGTTGATAAAGCACGGGCTTTTCTTTTACACAGGCTTTCCAGCAAGAAATTTCACTGAACAACAGCAAAATTGAGCAGATAATTGTGCAAGGTGAGCAACTCATTGAGAAAAGTGAGCCCCTGGATGCAGCTGTGATTGAAGAAGAACTAGATGAGCTGCATCGTTACTGCCAAGAGGTCTTCGGTCGTGTGGAACGCTATCACAAGAAACTTATCCGCCTTCCTGTGTGTATATTTACATATGTTCTTACTTGTTTGCTTTGTTGCCATTTTACAAATGTGAGAATGAGGAAAGATGTTGAAATGAAGCCTGCATAACTTTCCGGAAGTCCTGTGGTTAAATTTTGTTACAACCCTGACCATTCGCCTTCCTTCATTGCATGCTGTTTGTGTCCTGTTCAGAGAGCAAACTGACAAGATCTGGAATTCCTGTAAATCATCATGAAAATCCATGCAAATAGGAGATTTACAGAACTTTATTCATGGGAGTAGCACTGTGGTTCTGCTCATAAGAACATCTCCCTGCACTGTCAGATAGTTTGACTGGCAGCTTAGTTAGGTTTTAAAAAAAAAAAAAAAAAAAGATAAAATTATTTTTGTCATCAGAGACAGAAATTTGTCTCCATAACTGAACACAAGCTCAAAAGTGGAAAACAAAAGGAGAAAGCGGGAGGAAAACAATTTTTGGTAGCTCAAGTCCTACTGAATGAAAGTAACAAAATGCAGGAGTTTTAAAATACGAAATAACATAGTGAGAGCAGTGCTCATGATAAAAATCACTTATTCTTTCTATTAATTGATTCCAGATGTTTTTCTAACTTAATATTTGCATTGAGGTAACATCAGTAAAAGTCTAGAGAGATATTTGCCTTGTGTGAGACTTTATGGTGCCTCAAGTAGTTAAAATGAGCTGACACTTTGATCTTCTTTGTTTTGGTTTTTTAGTACACCTTAAAAATAATGAAAGGAAAGTGCAAAAGGATGCAAAATGAAAACCCCACCAGTGTGACTGTCACCTAATGCTACCTTATTTCACTGACCCAGGCTGACCATGCAGCGCCTCTGCACGTTTCATTGATCGCTTCTGTTTGCATTATGCTTCTAGCTAACAGATGACGAGCACGACCTCTCTGACAGAGAGGTGGATCTGGATGAATCAGCAGATCTCTCTGACATACGCTGGCATGACAAATCTGCGGACAGCGTTCTCTCCCCGCACCCCTCTTCCAACCTTTCGCTGCCTCTTTCCCAGCCTCTGAGGAGCGAGCGATCGGGGCGGGATACCCCTGCCAGCGTGGACTCCATCCCCCTGGAGTGGGATCATGACTACGACCTTAGCAGGGATCTGGAGACAGCCGTTTCACAGGCACTGCACTCTGAAGAAGACGGAGGGCAAGACAAGGACTTCTACCTGAGAGGAGCAGCTGGTATATCAGGTATGGTGGCAGATTGTGTGCTTTGTTTTCTCCGAGTAAAAAAAAAGGCAAATGTTACACGTGTGATTGCGTGGCCAAAATTCTCATGGAAGAGTACTTTAAATATCCCCTGATGACTTTAAATAGTGTTTCCTAAGTGATCTCAGTGGCTCTCTGGCCTTTGAGACAGTGATAGAGATTCCTGGATGATGACAGCCTTGGAAAATGGCAAAGGCATACATAATATGGCAGGGAATTGGCTGTGTATCTGTGCATGAGGCCTGCCAGATGGAATATGTCATCCTTAACAGCCCTTTGTCCTAAGTAATTCTGACTAGAAGAAACTATACTGGATATGGCAAAAAGTTCAGAACAAACTAATGAAGAAATGCTGTGGGAGAGACCCATAGAGAAAATCATCAAGTGTTTAAGTAAATCCTAACTCAGTCCTTGTGCAGGCAAAGCTCCAGCAAACGAGTGTTTAGTCTGACATGGGATCTTGGGTCTTGTTCTCTGCTGAAGTTGGAAATCCTTTCTAAGTGTTAGTGCTTTGTGTAATAAATCTTAACAAGTGAAAGTGCCCAAATGGAGCTAGTTGTGGGATGAGGCATACCAGTGTATTTTACTCTCATTTTGTGGCTGTCTTTTGCTTTCCAGGTCATTGCTCTGAAAAGAGCCAGGTTTGCCTGGATATTAAGAGACTTTGTAGCAGCCTCCCTGTGTTTCAGTCTTCATCTTTTTCCTTCTCCAGAGAGAATGTTTGCTATTGGAACCATTTATGTAATCCATCCCATGAAAAGGATTCCTGTTGTAAGGAGACAGCAATTGCTGAGCCATCAATTCAGATTGTGCTTTTATTTTTTCAGATGTAGAGATCCCTGAAACTCTTGAGGCCTATATAACACTCACAGAAAACACCCTCAAAAATATCTCTGGTAGGCATCATAAAAGACTAAACATAGCCAGATGCAAATACCATGATGCACAAGCATAACTTCTTTCTCTAATCTTAGCATCTGCTATCTTTTCACAACTTACAAGATAAATATTTCTTACATGGCAGCATTAGCATCTTAACTTAGAAGTATCCTCCTGCTTTACTACTGCACTTAAAGGTCTCATTAGGTGCATGGACGAAACGATGATGTTTGAAGTATTAGCCCTCCCACCTTGGCTAACTAAACTAAACGGTTCTGATAGGTCTTTTTTATCTGGTGTCCATCAACTAGACATCATTGTTGCATCTTGAGGCAGAAGGAAAAGGTATAGAGCAATACCTCATTTTAGGGTTTGCTTTTTGTTTTTTTTAAACACAGCCACATCTTGGATTATCAAACTTTTAGGTTAGTTGTTGTTTCATGTGATCAAAATGTCAAGTTGAGGTACTGTCTTTTTCTTAGTCACAAGATTATACCTACTGTCTCATTTGTTAGATCACTCTCTTGGAAGAATTAGATGCATTTGAAATACCTTTTTGACACAGCCACGTCCCTGAAAGAGGGGTTTTTCTTCTTCTGTCAAAATCCCATACATACCAGATAAAAAAGAGCCGGACTTGCAGTTTTTAGTTTTTCTTGTTGTTTATTCAAGTTCTTAGCTCAAATTCAGAGAGCCATGCTGCACCTGGACTTAGCACTCTAAATTTTCTGCTGCAAGACCATGAGACCAACAATACAGTGCTGTTTTAAAAACTTTTCACCCAATTAACTGTTAAAACATACTGTGTTTATAATTCTGTACCAATAACCATCACTTATTTTTAATATGTTTTTTCTACCTCAGATCTATTTTACCAATGTCTTTGTGCCACCGTCACAGCAGAAAATAGAGTAAAAGAAGAAGAACTGTGAACACTACTCAAAAACCTCTATCTTGCTTCCTTTTTACTTCTATACTACAAATAGAAGTAAACTCAAAAACTCAAAACTACAAATTTTCACCTTGTGATAAACTAAACTATAATCTATCTTATATTTTTAATGTTCTTAATTCATCCATAAGTGTTGGAAGCTTCTCCCATGGGCACAAATCAAAGACTGTGTCCTCTTGGGGTCTTAGCGAGGGTCCCAGACCCCCTAGGGCAATTTGAGGAGTTTTCCAAATATCTTGGACTCCAACACCTTTTCTCATGAGTTCAAAGTTTTCCTCTTTTTAAATAACAACTTCATTGCAAACAGCAAACATTTAAAATCAGTGTCTGTGACACTAGCCTCAGGTTCACCACCCATTTTTATTTACTCCCCAAATTAGTGAAATAATATTATTGATTAAGGGTATAAGCAATAGCAATAATAGCAGTACTTATGGAAAAAATGTTTTTAGTTTTCTGACCTGTGAAAATTTTTAAAGTAATGAGCAAAAAGCAATGTTGAGGACTTTGTCCTGTCCGTTTGGGATGAGGTGGTGTTTTATATGAAAAAAGATTAATCATCCAAGAGGCTCCATTTCCTATAATTAGTTGGACAGAAGGTTCTCCTTCTCTATTCATGTTTTTAATTGTGTCTTTATGAATAAATTCAAACT
This sequence comes from Vireo altiloquus, assembly GCA_013396875.1. Classification (NCBI taxonomy): domain Eukaryota; kingdom Metazoa; phylum Chordata; class Aves; order Passeriformes; family Vireonidae; genus Vireo; species Vireo altiloquus. The sequence goes on from VZRF01010165.1 coordinate 481,337, forward strand.
GTCTTTGTAAACAGATGGAAATCAGGCATAGTGATAGAATATTGATAAGAAGGATCTCATGTGGTCCTCTAGGCTGCACCCTGCTTTACCATTAGAATTGTCTGTAGCTAATTTTTATCACAAAATTCAGCTGACCTCTGTAAGGAAAATACAAGTTAGTCCTGCTTCAAAAGCAATGGCATAGGTTCCCAACTGCTTGAATGAATAATACCATCTTGCAGATGTGTTAAGCATGATCTTTGTTAAGTACCTAATTGGAAACATATTGTAAATTTTGCTGCATAGTGTGGTTGCCCAAATCAGTCTTGACTACTTGCTGTGGGTCTCCAAGATGTCCAGTCACCTATGGATTTTGACAATATGATTATAACATTATCACTTAGCATTTGTATGCCATTTCTAGTCTTTAAAATTGTATACAAATAGGATCCTTTCATGGAGATGCAAATTCTACTACTTTTTAGTGGAGAGGAATAATACAAACAGAAATGAAGACACCAAATTTTCACATGGATTTAGATCATACGAATGGAGATTTGGGTTACAGGGTTTTATTTGACAGCGTTTGAAAGGGAGCAAGATGTTTTCCAAAATCATTGAGGTTAGAGTACACTTTGCTGAGAACTTACTCTTTAAAAAAAAGCAAGGCATTCAGTGTGGGGGGAAGAGGCACTTCAGAATAATTTGCAAGCCTGCTTTGGGCTGTGGACTCTTCTATAGCATGCTTATGGCAAGCTTGTTCATTGGTATCATCTTCTGAAGGTTGCTAACACTAATGTAACTAGTTACCACTTCTCTTTGACATTTTACCGCTCATACTGCTCCGCCACATTTCTCCTTTACTCTCTAATCTAAATAGTATTCCTAATATCTATTCTGCCTGGGCAAGGAGAATAAAAAACTTCTGAAAAATTGGGGTGACAGTCACTCTTTTTTGGTTGTGATACAGGTGAACCAGGTGCCCTGGAAGCACATATCCGACAGCTGGACAAGGCCTTGGACACCAGTCGTTTCCAAATACAGCAAACAGAAAACATCATCCGCAGCAAGACACCCACAGGACCAGAACTGGATTCCACTTACAAAGGATATGTGCGTGTGTTTTGGAGCCCCAGTCAAATAGTCACTCCAAGATTATCTTAGCTTTGCTAAGATTGAGGGAAATGCAGCTGCTTCAACACAGCAATTAGCTGTGACTGCTTCTCAGACTCACTCATATGGTTGCTACCTTTAACCACATGCTGTTGTTGTTTATGTTATTAGTGTGTTTACAATAGCATAAGATTAGAGGAACATGACTTTAAGGAATTTATTTTCCTATTACATTGTTGCAGATGTCTAGAAGTTCTTTCTCAAACGTGCTTTTATCCAACTATGATACCCTTGTTTGAATTTCCTCTGCTTTTAAATCATGTTTTATAGCTTCAGGCCCAGTATTCATCTTGCTAATGAACTATAATCATGCATCATATAAGCAAGGTTGCATGTATGGAATCCCTGATTAAAAAGCTTTCTCAGTGAAGTTTTCTGGAAGATAACTCTATCTCTAAGCCACTCACATAGTTTTATTACAGACAGTACTTAAAAATTAACTGCTTGGATGCATAATAGTATTTCCACATTTAGGTTAATTTTCTTGATCAGTCTTCTAGCGTCTTTCCCATAGTGTCTTAAAATTCAGAAAAGATGGCACCTAAGACATCTAGAACAATTTGGCATAAATGGTGCTATGTTATTTCTGTTTAGGCTTAACTTATTTTTTAAGCCTTTATTGTCTCCATATACTTTTTTTTGTAGGATCAGCACAGATTTTTAAAATAATAAGATTTTTTTCTTCACTCTTATACACCCTTTTGAAAATTTCTGTAATTTGCATTGCAATTCGCACTGCCCATACAGTTGTTCCTATACAATGCATTTTGAAAAGGGATATTTTGTTTGTTAACACAGATGAAACTGCTAGGTGAATGCAGTGGAAGCATAGACTCGGTAAGAAGGCTTGGATATAAACTGAAGGAGGAAGAAGAAAAATTTTCAGGACTCATTAACATGAACAGTACTGAAACACAAACAGCTGGTAAGTAACACGTAGTTCATTTGATGAACAGCAATTACGGAATGTAGCAAACATGCAAAGATTTTCTGAATAAACATTAGGTATTATGTGCTGATGTAAATTTTACGTGATGGTGTGTTACCATGTTCTGTTTAACATCTTTTAATAGGAATAGTAAGGAATAGTAAGTATTCCCTATGTATGCCCTATGAAGAGTTTATGCCCTATGAAGAGTTTAGACATACAAGTCCATTTTAAGAACCCATTCATATCCTGAATGGCCCTAATGAATGCCCTTAGGCATAGCCCTAAGCCTTTCAGAAAGGCCCTATGGATGCATTTGGTTTTTGTTGTAAGATTTCTCGTGAAAAAAGTTGCTTATATTGCTGTACAAGACATCTAAGTCATCGTTTGTTTCTTCTGTTAGCTTTCACCCCTCAGATTATCTGCCTACAGTAAAGGAATTTATTTTCACCTGATGCTACTTATAGAAGTCGGACATTAAAAAGCAATAAAATTGCCTGCTGACTGGAATCATCCAGGTTTTTCATTCTTTCTCTCCAACATCACTTTCTTCAATCTAACTTAGTTTTTAATGTGGTTAGAATTTGTGGCTTAGGGTTTTTATGGAGCATCTTTTTTGTCCTGCACAGTATTCAACCCGTGCAATTGTGTTTGTGTAGCGAGTAGGGCTTTTTTTGGCTTTTGTTGAATTTTGTGTTTGTAATTCCAGGTGTGATTGAAAGATGGGAATTAATCCAGGCTCAAGCTCTAAGCAAGGAGCTGAGGATGAAGCAGAACCTTCAGCAATGGCAGCAGTTCAACTCTGACCTCAATAGCATCTGGGCTTGGTTGGGAGAAACTGAAGAGGAACTGGAGAAGCTCCGTCGCCTTGATCTCAGCACTGACATACAAACAATTGAACTCAGAATTAAAAAACTGAAAGTGAGTTTTACTGCTCTATTCAATGTTACCTTGTAAAACTGACTGCAACAGGTATGTTGAAGAGATTACCAATGATTGCAGCTGGTTTTCTCCACATAGCAGGCTGCTGCTGATAAAGTAACTGGGGAAGTGATTTTCTGAATCGCCTTTTGGCAGGAAAATGTACCACTGGCAGTCCAAATGAAGTTTTGGAATAGTAATTCTGTGGCAATTCTGTAATTTCAGAATGTACAGATAACTCCTGATGTCACCAAACTGATGAAATAAAAAAAAATGCCAAGTTAGATCAATTCTCTTCTACTCAAATTGGTAACAAAATAGCTGCTTCAAAATAAATGCCTCATTGAGAAATACTACTTTGCGTGGAGGAAGCAGAAACAGTCCCAAGGGGTTGTAACCTACCCAGTGTCACCAGTGCAACACAGGAAAAATCTGATTCCCCTTTGCAATTCCTTTTCTTCTTCTGTCATCTCAGGTGCATCAAGATCTGAATGTTACTTTTTCATGTCTCCTGTATATTTTACAGCTATAAAGATCTGCAAACGTGGTGGCCCACAACTTCACATTCAGTGAAGTTACAAGCGTGGGCACGAAAATATGGGGCCCAATGTCAAAATGCACTGTGCTTCATGCCAGGGATGAGGTGAACAGATAGGAAAGGCTGCTTCCGGCAGTGATCCATGTGAAGCATGTCAATGCTGATCTTCACTGTAATCCAAATATAGCTGCCATAAGTACTACAAAGGTTACTGTGACATTGTGCTTTTAAGTAAATGCTGCAATGTAGGTGGAAAACGGGACATTTCATAAAAATGCTGTTCCTATCTCACCCTCTCTTTGAAAGCCCATTAGTACCCTCCAAACCAAAAGAGGTGGGGTTTCTTTTGTGGCTTCCAATGTAAACAAATCAGAGTTTTTATACAAGTTGTGCTTCTATAAATTGAAGTTCTTTATAGTCTTTCTATGGTTTTTTTTTCTCTTAGTAAAAGCTTTTATTTTAGAATACTGATGACAGCAGTTTCCACTTGAAAGTATGTTGGTTTTCATGTTTATCAGCAAAACTGAGAAGTGAGGGTAAAAGTTTTATTGTGAGCTAAAACACAGTTGTGCTACATCTTCAAATTTTGTTGGACCTACTCTGTCTTTAAAATATCTGAAACATGAGCCAGATATTTAAAATTCAACCCTGACTTCAGGCTTTTAAGGCTTTATGAGTTTAATTGGCTTGGTCTTGTTTATGCTCACAGTAAAATATTAGTAGATGTTAAAGAGTGAACGTTTGCAGAGTCACAGAGTAAGCACAGAAATGTCATATCCAGAGTAAAGGGACTGTTACAGTATGGTGTCTTTCTGCAGCTGCTGATGGCAAATCGTTGCAGTCTTGTGATGCCTTCTCTATTTTTTTTTTCCTGAAAGTTACATTTTACCAATTTCCATTCTTTCTTCCCCTTTGTCTTATCATCAAGGAGCTGCAGAAAGCAATTGATAACCGCAAAGCAATCATCTTATCCATCAATCTGTGCAGCTCAGAGTTCACTCAGTCAGACAGCGAGGAGAGCAGGAAGCTGCAGGAGCGCCTGACTCAGATGAATGTGCGCTGGGAGCACGTGTGCAGCATGATGGAAGAGTGGCGCAGCTCCTTGCAGGATGCACTGATACAGTGCCAGGTCTGTACTCTGCCTGCTTCAACTTGCCAGCATCCCGTACACTGAAAATATAAACAAACCATTTGGTTATCTGGTGTGCTCATGATCTGTCCGAAACTTGCCCGTGGAAGCCAAAATACAGCTTTGGCATATGTTTTTCTCAAGGATGCACCTGCGCTACCTAAAACATGTATTTGCAGCCCAATATCTACTAAATTTGTTGTCTCTGGGATAGTATTCTAATATTCTATTGTACACTTTGTGGAAATTATTTTATTTAGTTAGTAGGATGCATCAGAGGATCAATTAAAAGCCTAAATTTGACTGGAATATTTTGCTACCCTATTAAAATCATGATTGATCTTTTGCAGGATTTCCATGAACTAAGCCATGGTTTGCTTCTTTGGTTGGAGAATATTGACAGAAGGAAAAATGAGATTGTGCCCATCAATCCAAACCTGGACTCAGAAATACTGCAGGATCATCACAGACTTCTGATGGTAGGACTATAATCACCCTTTTCTCTCTCAAAACACATCACGAGAAAAAAATCTAACCAGATTTCTGTTTCTCTTGAGGGTTAGCTCTGTACATTGTGTGCTAACACAGAGCTGTGGGGCCAGTGTCAGTGACTGTACCTTGGTAGGGAACACCCTTCACATTCATTCATAGCAAAACACGTGATTTTAAATCTCAGGCAGCTACTAGGCTTCTGTATATCTTCCTGTCATTAGAAATTTATATTGCTTCCCTTTTTTTTCCATTTCTTTAATTTCAAGTGTTGAGTTTTTGTGAGTTCTAGATTTTTTCCTTTTTTTCCTTTAATTGCTATTTAAAAAATTTGATGCTTGCCTTGGCAACAGCAAATCAGACGTGAACTGCTGGAGTCTCAGTTGAAGGTGGCATCTCTGCAAGATATGTCTTGCCAATTGCTAGTCAATGCTGAAGGCAAGGATTGTCTTGAAGCCAAAGAAAAGGTACATGTCATTGGAAACAGACTGAAGCTCCTCTTGAAAGAGGTCACACGTCATATTAAAGACCTAGAGAAAATTCTAGACATTTCAAGTAGTCAGCTGGTAAGTCACATCTTTTTATTCCTTTCTGTTCACTGAGCTTGTTTCCTGCTGTTTTGACTGCCTTTCTCTGAGCAGTGCTGTTGGCTGCTCTGTTTCTGTGGTTTGCGGTCCTTATCAAGATGGAACATGTAATCTTGAATATAATAAAGTAACCTTTAACTTCATAATGTAAATATCACATCTGATATGATGGGGTTTTTAAATTCAGTAATATTTTTCTATTTGGTATAGCAATAAATACTGAACTTCTTGGTTTGTTTACCCTGCTATTACTGAAGCAGTCAACTGGCAAAGTATATGAGATAATTGTTCCAGTTGCAGTACTGAAAATTATAGTATGTCAGTTGTCACTGAAAAGGACGTTAATGTGCACTCTGACAAAGAGAAAAGAAAGCATGAAATAAATTCTGTAATAGGGTAAGGAGTCTCTCATATGTGCCTCTTAAGCTTTGAGCTATAGTCCAAGTCTTCTCAAGCTGTCGTGTATCTCAGGATATGTGAGAGGGAGTTACAGGTACATCTTTGCCAACAGTGACAGATATAAAGATTCCAAGGCTCTCCTTTAGTTAACTTTTTTTTAAAAGTCTTAGATTAGCAGGGGCTTAGAGCACAAGAACTCAGCTCTTCCCTCCTTCTAGTGAATTTCTGCCTGTTAAATTAAAATTATAGTAGTACCAAACTCTTCTTGCAATTCACAGCCAGTAAAGAACAACTGTTTTTTCCCCAGTATTTACTTCGGTGGAAAATATGTCACCTAAGAAAATGAAGTTTTAACTACTGTTTACTTTTCTTTTCCTTTAGGGCTGACAGAGAAAACATGTAATGCCTTAGTCTTTTAATGTTTGGTAACAAAATTTAGCTGCTTTATTTTATTTTCCTTGGAAATAACTCTGCTGGAGTTTCACTCAGGGTAATTTTTCTAGTTTGCTTACCTGTACAGCTAGTTGCTGTATTTCTGAGCTCCATTCCTTCTGAACTTTAGGAATTGTCCTCATGGTCTTCTGATGAATTAGACACATCAGGCTCAGTGAGTCCTGTATCTGGAAGAAGCACTCCAAGCAGACAGAGAACGGTAATTTCACATCATTTATTATCTTCCACCTCTTGGGTGGGAGCTCTAGATGTCTACAGCAGTTCTAGCCAGCTGGAAGTCACCCCTTCTCACTTGTTAGGAAAGGAAATGGCATAAACCAAAAGCAAAACACAGCTGCTTTCCCCAACCCTGCTGCATATCCCATCCTGCATGAAATCAGAAGTGGTAAATACTATCTGAAACCAGGGCTGTCAGTGTGGTTGGTTTACCATGGTATGGCATGTCGTGTCTCTTGTATTTTGCTCTAGTGATGGCAGCACCCCAAAGTCTGGTCTTGTCTGGTATAATCAGTCCTCCATTTCTGTTTGGCCTTCTCTTCAGAGCTGCTTCATCAAGAATCTCAATAAGTTTTTTTGTCATTTCTGATGCAGGTTGCAGATGGCCTTATTGAGACTTTGGATGAATGGCTAAGTAGAGCTGAAGGGCACAAAACATTATTCAAACCAGCTAGTTGTGCAGGACCTAATCAATGGCTATGGTGGCAACTCTGGAGTTGTCCATTTACATCGCTGGCACAAAATTCAAGAAATAGAGCAATACATGCCTAGTAGTTAACACTTCCATACTCTGAGCCCAAACTGGAACTGCAATTATTTTGTCTTTTTCTGCAATTCTATTAGTTAATTGATTTGCTTTTTTCCTTAGTTCTTAAGACAATCAGATTGGTTTGGTTTTGTTTTGCTTTGTCTTTCCATTTGCACTTTTTTGTAAAGCCTCTGAGTTCTGTCTTGATAAATTTATGGCTCTTGAAATTGATTTATTTTTTTAATTTTTGTTTACATTCACTAGTTTCCTTTTAGATGCTAGTATGAGAATGTAAAGGAATACTGGCTTTTCCAAAGGAGAATATAAACCTTAACATTCTATTTCAGAGGTCAATGCTTTCGTCTTTTAAATTTAAACCAAAGTAATTAATAATAACTCTGATATCACAGATATAACTGAAGGTTGCTTAACCATTAAGGGAAATGGAGAAGTATTTTACCATAAAATCTTTGTCTAGAGAGTATTTAGAATTATGATAGGTTTCATCTTAATATTTTAATAAGGATTTGTCTATCTCTAGTTTGTTATTGTTCTTGTACGTGACTAATTTTTTTTTTTGTCCATAATTCATAGCTAAGTTGTATGATTACATAAACTTTTTCAAACATTACATATACATTTTTTTACATTTTCAAACTTCTGGGTTCTGCACCCCCACAATTTTGAAGACAAGTGATACTGTTTAGAATTTCAGTGCCAAATATGCTGATGCTAAAGAAATAAATGCTAATACAAAAAAAAAATCAATCAGAATTATAAACATCTAACTGCATTAAATAATCCAGCAAATAGCTGTGAGTGCAAGAATGCCCTCCAGTTATTTGGCCTTCAAAATTGTGGGGTGGAGGAGAGACAAAACTTTTTAAAGAAGGGCCTTGGACCTTCTTTCCTTAAGAATACTAATTTTTCTGCATGTGCATTTTTAAATCTATATATTTTTCCATATCCAACTTAATAAGATTTCATCTATTTCATATTACAAATTATTTGAACTGAATTTCTAGAGACTTTTTTTAAAACCCAGACCTACTGTTCATAAACATAATGTCTAAACTGTTATTTTTGAGTTCCCTATGTACCTTCCAATAATTTTCATACTCGGCTAGGTGCAAAGAAAAGCCAGTTTCCTTGGTTCATGGGTATTGGTCACTTCATTTGATTTTTTTTTTTTTTTATGTTTCCTTTGCTGCACTTTTAATTTAGTTTCATCAGTAGCTTGTCTTTATTTGCCTGGACTGAACATTCTTCTTTCTTTACCCCCTGTTCATTGCAAACAGCCACGGGGCAAATGTAGTCTCTCACAGCCTGGACCCTCTGTCAGCAGTCCACATAGCAGGTACCTTATTCTCCTGGTTTCCGCACTCTGTTCTAGAACACCAAGGGGATGATAGAAATTGGCCATGATTCCTCTCAGCCCACACTGACTCCATCAGGTGGTCAGGGCTTAACGCAAGTGGCAACTTCCCTTTTGTTAATCCTTTGGCAAAAGGGACTTTTCAATTACTTCAAATTCTTTGTTAACTAGAGATACAGGCTAATCCTTGGACATCTGCAGCTTTTGCGTCACAGAAATCCCATGCAATCAACATTTATTTTTCATGTGCCTGAACAGGGTGATTAAGTGTTTACGCTCATGACATTTAATGATTATTTTATTTAGGCATGATTTAAGAGGAATGCTAGTAAGTTCATGGCAAACACTTTCTATCATCCTCTTTTCCTCTAGATATTAAATTAAGGCAGGTAATAGGCCAATATCATATTCTAGAATTCACAAAACCCACAGATCTGGATGAGACATACTAACATCCTTTTCTTTATTTATTTATTTCTTTTTTTCTTCCTTTTTTTTTTGTTGTTTGTTTTTTTTTCCCCTCTGAAACGTTTTGTTCAGTTTGTGGGTTTTCAATACTTTAGCCTCAAAACTAAAAGCCAGAATTGGAGAGTATTGAGACTTGGGATCACTTTCTGTCCCCCTCCTCAGGCGCTGCAGTGTATCAGGCGCTAACACGCCGTGGCTGGCGCGGTGCTGGCGTCCCTGTGCCGCTCCCTAGGGAGCAGCGCTGCCCCATCCCTGTGTGGCCAGGAGAGAGCAGGCTTGCAGCTACAGCTCCTCGCTTCCCGCGGTGTCTCCAGCAACCTCTCATCTCTGCAGCTAACAGTGCTTCCGCCTCCTTGTTGTTGTCAGTGTGATGTGTGTACCTTTGCTCTTTCACTGATCGGTTTACCAGCCTCTACAATTAGGAAGTTAAGAAAAAAACAAAAAAAAACCAAAAAAAAACCCCCACCAGGCAGATGAGCAAGCCGACGTGTGTAAAGAGGGCATCTTTTGCTAATTCAGCATCTTACACACTGCTAAAATAATCGGGAAATGCAATTAAGGTATATTTGTTCTCATTAAATCTAATAATAAATCTCATTTAACCTAAATCCCCTTTATTCTCTGCGTATCAAAAATGAACTGATTTGTTTTTAAAATAGCTCCTGTTAGAGTCAAAGATTTTATGTTGGAAAGAAGAAAATACAGATTAAGTAATTTTTTTTTTTTTAATAACTCCTGTTAGAGTCAAAGAACACTGGACTAAATAGAGTGCTTGAGCCACAAACAAGCAGACAAAAAAATACCTTAAGAGTATTGTTTTTTTCATGAGCAAAATCAAGACTTTAATCAGAAAAATTATTTTCATTATAAATGAAGTAAAGAGCAAAACTACTTACCACGTAGATATTTGCATAAGCACTTCTTTATAAAAGTTTGTTGTACGTGTGTAGTTAGGGACTGTGAGTAAAGTGGCAGAGTTGTAAAACCATGTAACAGATAGAGCAGGTAAAGTATCTTTTCCTGTTTCCACACTCACTAAGAAGCTGCCTATTTTAAAGGATTTTTTTTTCCCTTTGAAACAAAAGGAAACCACATAGAAAATAGGGGATACATGTAAACTCCATCTTTCTGTCTGATACAGAACTAATTATTCATCTCCAGTCTGCTATGAAGCTTGGCATTTTGTTTCTTATAGGAAGGAAAAACAAAGGGATGAGAGGGGCTTTACTCTGCAGCCGCTCACAGTGAGGAGGAGGGATGATGTCTCTGAGAGATCAGCATGCTTGCACTGGCACCATTGTACTCAAGAAACACATTGTGTGCGCTTTTCCACTCTCCCGCATAGTCAAACCACTTCTGCCAGCCTTCTGAGGTTTCTGGTTGTAGGTGTTTCTGGCTGCCCAAAGAGCAGCTAGCAGTGCTTTGCAGCTTTGGGATCAGCCCCTGTTGTAGCAGTGGCACTGCTGCGGCGCCTTGCAGATCAAGGCTTTCCAGCACTGTTTATTAACGCATCTTGTAGCAGCACAACACAATGTTCAATTTGTCATTCAGACAAGCATGGAATACAAATGAGTCACTGCTGAATAGGAAACTTAATCAAATGCACAAGCCAGACAGGTTGTGGTTGATGTATAATGTGGTTTTAACTGATAATGCGGTACAAGCTGTCACTATGTTCTTTAATATTTTGACATGCCTCTGATCAGAGTACTTTGTGTTTGATCTTGCACTGGATCAGCAAACCCTGTTAGACTTTAGAATAAAGGAGAAATAAAGTCAATCCTAAAAGGTTTTTCACACAAGAAGTTGTGGAGAAAAGTTCATCTAAAAAATTAGAAAGGTCATGCTTTGTGTATAAAAAGTTTCATATCACTTTGCTTTCTCCATTGTCACCACAAAAAGACAGGGATAGATAGTGTGATGCTAGGCAAGGTGCAGCTTAGACTAGACATTACATCGTGGATTTCACTGGAGTCTCATCCAAGCGGTGCTAGTAATTGTGTGCTAGGTGGGAAAGCAAGTCCAAGAAGCAATTCCTCTTTCTTCATCAGTTTAATAGAGCTGTCATAAGTGCCCACCTGGATCTGTGCCTGTGAATTTTTTTGAAGTGATTAAAGTGTTAAAAGATTAAAATAGTGGTTCATTTTGCTCAGGGTTGTTTACATTTTCTCTCTTGAGCAGATCTATTCAAGTCTTGGTGCCATAGTGCCAACCTCTCTCCTGCTCTCCTGAAGCCTCCCCAAATGACTAGTGGGATCTTTAAAGGTCACTTGCTGTTCCTGAAGCAGACCAAACTACATCACTCTTTGTGTCTTTGTCCTCAAAAGGGTATTCGTGGCTACACAGTAGCTCAAACACACAGTTTGGGTTTGGCTTACCATAATTCTTTTCCCAGTTATCTCCCTCAGTCTCACTTGGAGCATGTTCCTTAAACATCGTATGTAACTGCTGCTTCTTAAACTTACTGGATTCACCCACTTTTTTTCTGTGCAAGAAGCCAACCCTGTCTGGTATTTGCAAAGACATTCAGCATCTGTCATCATAGAGATGAAATTACTATTCTTATATTTTGTGCAGTAGTCTTTTAATAAAGCTATTAAATTAAGGCCCATTCTTGATTAACTGCAGTAAATAACATCCTACTGGGCCAGCAGTGCCTCTTTCAATGTAAGCCTGTTTTCTCCATTCTATTAGTCACTTACCACTGAACTCACTTTATTTCTATCAGCTTCCTTTGAATGATAAATTCCTTTTTGAAAGCTTTCAGATGCTTACTGCAATACAGATAGGTTACATCAACCATATTTTCCTTGGGGAAAAAAAATAGCAATCATCTTTACAAGAAGGTTCCCCTCTGAGTTGAAATTAAAGTTCACTTTGACCATCCTATCTATAGCCTGGTAAATTAGCTTCTCCACTCTTGAAATGCTTAGAGAAGAATTCCAGTATCACTGACATTACAAACTCTCAAAGTAAGGGCAACTATTGCTTGCACTTAGTAATATATAAAATTTCTTGCCGTGAAGAAGCTTATTGTTGGCCACGACTGCAGCTGTGCTTCCATCTTTCATCCACTAGATAGGAATTGTGTAGTGGAGTGAGTAGCAGATGGCCTTACCTCCTTCCCTCCTCACGGTGTGACAAATGGTGGAGCAGTCCAAAGAGACAGCTAAATACTTCAGCTTTCCCTACTCCTGCCAGACTAAATAGGTGTTCTGTCCTGAAAAATAGTGAACTTTTTTTTATTAACAATGTATATTTTTAACCATGTCTCCTTACCGAATCCACAAAACACTCTAAGCTGACCCATTTCATTTTTCAGCCAATTATGTAGATTGCAGAGGTGTACCTGCCATAAATACAGGCAGTACAGCACTCAAACTTTGTGTAACTCCCCTTCTGAAAATGTTTTCGTAACATTGCATTTTTTGCTTGTTTGTTTCTGCACATTATTATTCTTCAATACCCTACTTCACTGCAGAAGAAATAGTTTGCCGTAAATTGTTTTAATCTTTGAAAGAAAGTTGGTGTTTCTTTTTGAGATCAGACATACAAGCTTACATATACCATTTCTCTCTTTTTTTCTTATTTTTTTCTTTTTTTTTTTGGAAAACACAAAGCCAGAAGTGCTAGATTGTGCTGCTGAAGGCATAGGAAAAAAGAAAATAAAAACTGGGTATTAACTTTGCTTCCTTTTGATTCAGCCTTTTGGAAATTCCCATTCTGACACCCAGTGTTGCCCCAAAGTATCTCTGGGCCAATGAACAAAATGACACTTTGCTCATTATCAAACACCAGTTAGCAGCCGCAGAAATGTGGCCATTTTTTAATTTGGATTAACAACATTTATGCAATGAAAGCCTTGTAAATAGGTAGGCTGTGCAATCAAATGCTTGGAAGGTAATTAAGCACTCCTTGTTCCCTTTGTTCCTACCTCAGTCCATTAACTTTGTGTCCTGGTATTCTCAAACAGTAGAAGTCCTAATCTAATTGAACTTTATATGGAATGCTCTGATGCTGTTCAATGTGCCATGTCCTTTCAATATCTTCTTTATAACATGTGATCCTTATGCGATAAGCAACTTTCCATCTGGGCTACAACAGTGTGGATTCAGAAACCACAAGATTTGATGTTTCCATCATCACTGCTTCCTGGGATATTTTGTTCAAGTCTTCATAGTGGGGTACTATACATATATGAACAAGAAAATAAAAATAATCTCAAGCATAGAAATAATTCTTTTCTGAACATGTGGGAAGGAAACCCTTGCTAAGCCTGGCATTGTTTTGAAGATGATATTTTCATTTTTGGATGCTTCCCCACACAGATTCAGATTTATTAGGGAGACAGGATCAAAAGAACAAGAGGAAGTCAAGGAAACAGTAAGGAACCTTCACCCTGTTCTTACTTTACTGGGGAGCATTTGACCTCAGCCAATAAGCCTGATTTCTGGCATCTCCTTATGAGCATTTTTATCTCTTAAACTCTAGGAAACCATAGGTTTTCTGAGGCTACATAATCATAGCAACCATTCAAATGTGTTACAGCGACACAACTGAGGCAAAATTCATGACCTAATGTCCTAATGGCAGAGTTCTTGAAGCAAGTTACTTGAAGGCTCTGAGTTCTTCCATTTTTGGCTTGTGCTGAAATACAGTATTTTCCCATGCCATTTAATTAGCACCTGAGACCATCATATTTAATCTTTCCTAGTGACTCTTTTCAGCTCTTGACAGTTTCAGTCAAAAAGAAGAATGTGAAATTTATGTCTTTATCCTTCATTAAAGTAATAGAATGGATTTTTGAAGTGTCCTTTTGGAAATACTTTATTAGATCTCTCCTGCCTCACAGATACGTGATAGAGATGTGCCATTTCAAGTCAGGTTCATCAACATAAGGGAGAAAATCACTTGAGAGGTGATGGTGTCAAGTCAGCTGAGCAGGTAGATTTTAACTGCTGATTCTGTGCAAGAATCAAAATACAACGTGCTTTGTAGAAAATAAGTCCCCATTACCTGCATATTGGTGTATTGATTGACTGAAGATGATGTAACTGAATCTCAATGCATTATATCCTCATGGATACCTTATACATAAACAAATTTCTGCAAAATCAAGTGCAACTGGCCATTTTAAACAAGAAGGCTTCCTTTTTAGACAGCATGCATTGAACAAATATGAGAGGTATGGCCCACCTTTTATTTTCCCCTTCTCTATAGCACAGTGCTTTGAGTGGAGAGTCCTCCCCATAAATGATAGAAGGGCTGTGGGGTCCCAAAGCCCCTTCTGTTATGATCATTTGGTGTTTTCCTACCCAGTCGAGAAATAGGGGGTCTCTTAAGAGTGTTAGGGAAATAGCATGTTCAGTGAAAAATACCTCTGCAGTTGTCAATCAAAGTCTGTGCAAATTGTAAACCAGCCTTCTGGGGAGGTTGAGTGCCCAAGGGCAACCTCTGCTGCAGTAATGTTTTAGTGTGTTCAACTGTCCATCTTCTTTTCTCAGGTCCACAAGAGGTGGCTCAGGTTCCTCCCCTTCTGAGGCTGGGCCGGCGTGGCAGTGCCCCTCCTTCTTCCTCAGAGTCCTCAGAGCTGCTCTGCCACTTCAGCTGCTCTTGCTGCTCCTGATCGGGCTGGCCTGCCTGGTGCCAATGACCGAGGAGGATTACAGCTGTGCTATGGCAAACAACTTTGCCCGCTCTTTCCACCCCATGCTAAAATACATGAATGGTCCTCCTCCGTTGTGAAGGAGACCTGTGAGACAGCGGGAGACCTTGCTGGAGTGCTGGCTGGGAGCAGGATGGTTTCAAAGGGTGGCAGGGTTTTCAGCATGGCAGCTCTGCCTGTCTGCTGTAGCCACCACTGTGCCCAGATCGTTCTGCGCCGGCACTCGGCTCGGAACGCATCAGTGTATCAGTATCAGACTGCACGAGGTATTACCTGAGTAGCATCATTTCAATACTCACATCCTGGGTACTAAAGAGGATGCGACATATGTGAGGGAAACCTCTTCTGTACAGCTTTTGAGATCTTTTAGCCACTTTATATCCAGGTCATTGCCCTGTACTATGCATAGCCAAGGACTTGATACTGTAGATCCTTTCCTGTGTGCTGCTCTAAATGACCCATTAGCCAGTCTTTGTTAAATGCCCTCTCAGTATCTACAGTATACAAAATAACCAATGCTTAAGGAATTTTAGAGCATTTGTAACACACAATTTTAAAGAATCTTGTATGGCAATGTATTATTCCCTGTGGTTTCTGTTTCAGGCATGGTGTTCTAACTTTTGCTTTGGATGCACAAGGTGTAAATCTGAGAAGCACTTTTTTAAGGTGTAAAAAAAAAAGGATGTAATAAATAAGATTGCAGAAGTTTTTATGAGGAAAAAATGTTGAATGTCAAGTTGAAAAACAAAGAACATATTTATGTATGTACAGTTTGCTAAGCCAAGTTTTGTTTGTATTGATTTCTTTGCATTTATTATAGATACCATAAAATATTTTGTCTACGTGCTTTTTAATGACAACTATGAAAACCTCTAAGTTTAGAATGAGATATGTATGGTATAAAAAAAATAGAAGACATCCATATGCTGCACTTCAAAAAATAATTAAAAAATTCTGTAACAAATTAATGGTATTAGGTATATGTTTGAATGAGAAGATCTGGAAAACAACAACTGGCAGAATACATGGGAAGGTATCACATTAGAAGTTGTGCTGATATTGAAAGCAGTACATGTTTTGGATTAATGATTCGTCTCTCCAGGGTTTTCTTTTTTCCAAGCTGCTTTTTGAAGTTGCCTCTCACCTGTGTGGTGTTTTTCTCTCTGTGTTTCTGTGTCTGCATCCTTATGCAACCTTTGACCATTGGGGTTGTACCAGTCCACGCTGAAGCAGATTTTCTCCTGTGGGTGTACTGGAAACTTCCTAATATTCTCCATAGCAACTATGATTGCTACATGAAGATAGATATTTATGTTTTACCCATCATTATTTTAGTGGAATAGACCCAAAACATAAGCACAAATAGCAGAAAAACAGAGCAAATTGAAAACTCGTTACCTTTCCAGGACTATTGCGAAAACTTGCAGTTGACTCAGTGGCACTTTGCCCAGCTAATCTGTCAGAATCAATTTTGAAAGAACAGAATTCTTCTCAATTATGAGAAAAATACGGATTATGGCTCTAAGTTACTGCTCTTTAATTAGTTCAGGGGTTTTGAAGCCACGACACACACAATGTGAATTTTTCTTCTAAGTAAGATGGTTTTGTGTAGAATATATTGGCTTGCATGACAGAAATAAAAAAGCCAGAAAAAACTACAAGCACATTAGTTGATGTTATGTAGAATTACTTTTCTGGCATGTTGTCTTTTGACCTGTTATGAGGAGAGGGTGGTCAGAGGTAGGGAATCACAATCTGAACTCCAGCATTTAGAAGAGCCAAAATAAAGCTTCCTTTTCAGATAAGTGTAACATTAGCATTTTTGTGAAAAAGATTTTGTAGGTTTACAAAATAATTTCACTGTCTGAGACACAAATCTGGACTGACACAAGTACGTGTTCTTTTCAAGGCTGAGTTTCCTTCATTGCTATTCAGAAGTTGTGCTAGGCTAGATTAATATTCAAAATCACTGATTCTTAGTAGACAAAGATAAGGAGCACACATTTGGGCTACAAGGAAGAGCTGTTGTTTGAAAAAGGCCTGAAATATTACATAAAATTGACCTCTCCCCTCTTTTCTGGTATTGTTCTCTTTGGTGACATAATTTAATCAATGGTAATCAGTGCACCTAAGTGAATAATTCAGTAGTTTGCTGGGTCTATTAGCCTAGGTCTGTGCCGTTTCATCAGCCAGTCTGGGTCTGCTGGTTAAATTTTTGTTGAAAGATATATTTATTTTCTTTTTAAAAAAATACTTTAAGGAGAATTAAGGATCAGCCTGACTGTCTCCTATTTTCCAGGAAGGAAAGAATGTGGAAGATCAAATCATCAAGTGTCAGTGCATTTTTGGCTGACGATTACCTGCAGGACACACATGCACTGTCTCTCCTCTGCCTTGCTGAGGAACTGATTGTAGTGTCCCTGCTATGCTTTGCTTCTTTCCAGCTGCTTCAAAGTAAGGTTTCTTGTGTTCATACCTTCAAGCTCTGATCTGTAGCCATAGATCTGCCTATCAAGGCACTGACTGTTGATGTAGAAAACTTTGTTTTGACCCCACAGGATCCACTCACAAAAAGCAGTCCCCCCGTTGAAGAGCAAACTCTCTGCGATGTCTGTGAATAAGGCAGTCACAGACAGTGACAAGAGACCCATTAGAAAAATGTCATAGACAGGAAAAATGCCTGTCTGTAAATCCTAAATTTCCCATACTTTCAAGGACAGGAATGTCAGTCTGTAACATGATGTGTCAAAGGACTCACAGACAATTTGCGTCACCAGGTTAGAGGGTCCTTTGAATGCAACTTTGGAGTTCTTTTTTTGCTACTTTCAATTTCGACTGAAAATCAGCACCAGACCAGTTAAGGTCGTTTGATCAATACGCTCCTCCAAAAGGAATTTTCTGGCCTTGAACCAATCCATTATAATTTTAAGTGTTTTTGCAGAACTGGATCTTGGTCCCAAAAACTGATACAAACAAGGCAAAACGTAACTAAGTGGGCAGGCTCTTTTCAAGTTCCATCCCAAGAGTGCCAGTGACTTGGAGGTCTGCCTTGAGCTGCAAATCCCCGTGAGGTATCAACATATGCATTTATCACCACAGCATGAACCAGGTTAAATTGGGCAACTGTAGGGGGGGAGAAAACACACCAAGACAGCTGTCAAGCATTGCAGCCAGTGGCATTAGCCATCTTGGCAGCCTGGGCATATTTCCTGATAATGGGATGCTAAAACTGTTTAAGAAGTGCACAACTTAGAGTGTGAGATGCCCTGTCTCTGTGCCTGCAACCCAACATCTCTCCTCTTTATGAAGCATCACCTACTTGGGCTTTGAAAACACAAGGGACTGGTTTCTGGTAATGCACCTTGAGCCTTGGCACGAGGAAAGGCAGTGCAGGAGCTGCCAAACTCTGGGTCTGAATTGAAGGCATGTGTTCAAGCATAGAGATAGTAGACTCTGCCTGTTGTGGAGCTCAGGTCATTACTATGTTGTATCTTTTCCTGTTTTCTACTGTAAATAAATGCAGTAGCCTCTGTAGAGGTGCAATCATCCCTGCAGCTTGACATACCTTGCAACTCTGAACCTTGCTTATTGGCCTGTAGTCTTCTCAGAGCTAATGAGTGATTAAAGATAGCTGATTGCTCAGTGACTCCGGACTGTAGTATCCAGGCACTGTCTCATTATGCTTGTATTGATAACAGTGAAAAAAAATGAGCACTATTTACCCTGGACTTCCTGTAAATGTTTGTGGAGCTTCATTTGAGATTGTGCTTTGCAAAATCTGAAGGCAGGATGCAAAGTGGTATTTAGAGATGTCTGACAGTCTTAGGGGTATGAATGATCTCGACTTGACAGGAGTAATGTGGCCTTATTCCTCATAGCTGTGAGCATGATGACAGCCATTACCTATTCCCCACCCTGCTCCAGCAGCAATAAGAGTTTCTTTCTGCAAGAGATCAATTGTTCCTCATCACTGGTTTGCCACCCTTCCAGCTTTGCTGCAAATGCTGTGAACACCTGCAGTATTGCTCTCTCCTTCCTTAGGACTTTTTTTCTGCATCTGGTTATTGAATGAGAGCAAAGATGTTGGGATTGCTTATGAGCAGTCATCCCTGGCCTCAGTCTTGTGTTATTTGCGGTTGAGAGATCTGTTTACAACTGATAGCATCTCTCAACATGCTCATCATCATCATGTGCATCTGAGTGGATGTGTGTCTGTGTGTTCAGAGGCATAACAGAAACTGGTTACTCACAGCCTTCAAACTACAGATGCTATCAAGACAGCAACTGTAGGAGGATTCTGAGAACTAAGAGCAAGTCAAGGAGAAGAAATACAGATTCTGAAGGAAGAGAAACCATTGATCTGCTCTCTTCCTGGCACTTACCATATTTTATTTGGTGTTTAAAGCAATGGATTATGGAATGGAAAAAAGCAGAATAGTGAGTTTTGATTTAAGATGGGTGTTTTGGCAGCAGTCAAATGCAGAATTCATCTAAAACAGTGTTTGTCTAAATTGAGGGAGGATAGGGGAGTGCAGGAAGGGGTCATTTGTTTTTTGGGTTGTAAGTATTACAGGCACAGAGTTCCCTGCATAAGGGAACTTGTCTAGATACTGGCTGAGTGGTTTTAACCTTGGCAGCATGTTGTGAAATGCACTACAGCCAGCTGAATTCTATTGTTGCTGCACTGTTTGGCCATAATTCGACTCAGAGGGACATAGGGGTGCAACCTGTATTTGGGAGAAGTTATGCTGTGGTAATGATATTAAGAACTTAAAAATATTCTGATAATATTCCCCAATAGATAAATAAATAGGAATGATTTAGAGAATTGTGTTCCCAGAAAGCAGTAGATAAAAATCTGTGTAACAAGATAAAAGGAAATGAATAACTGCTAGCTGAAGCACTGAAGATTTGTCATAGACTAAAGCCTGGTTAAGTGATAGAAATCTGAATTTTGGTAAATGATTGCTCTAAAAGCAGATAGGAACTGAAAGCTGTAACCATCTATTGTTTTGTGCCACCTAATATGTCATTCCAGAAATGAACTGGTCAAAGCTGCTTTGTTCAAGTAAGAATCTATTTAAAGACCTGAGAAGCAGCAAATGGATTTGACCACAGTGAGGTCGGAATAACACTGGCACATTTAACCTTTTGGAAAAACAGAAAAAGGAAAAGTAAAGTAGGAAAGTATTGTCCATTTGTTGTATCAAAGGTGTCCTTGATGGTGGGGGGGGAGAGGTGTGCTAGAGAGCTCTTCTGGTCAGGGATTATGCAGATGTGGATGTAGTTTGTACACAGGTTACTCAGGTCAGGCTTTTTTTGTATTCTGGCATGTTGTAATTCCTGGGAGACTGCTATTATGGATGTTGTAAATGTGGATTTTTCCATTCCTTTGTTTTTAGAAAGGATGTTTTAAAAAACAGCTGAATTAAACCTACCAGAGTCCACTTTTTTATGTAAGTGCTCACAAGGCTATCCAAGAAGTGGTACATTCATGGCTGTAGTAGTCTCTTCATAAACAATTCAGAAATTGTCTGGGAAGCTCTCCTGGACATAGAGCTGCAGATTAAAATGCATGGTTGCAATTTTGACTCTTTTGCTAAGCTTGAAGCATTGTGCAGGCAGGTATGCAGACTGTGGGGGAAAGGGGAGAAAAAAGTACTGAAAGAAAGCATGATGCTGTAGCATTTTGGTTGAGATGGAGATAGATAAATGATAGATAGATAGATAGATAGATAGATGATAGATAGATAGATAGATAGATAGATAGATAGACAGATAGATACAAAGAAGACATTTTTGAGCTGTAGTTTCTTCTATTTTCAGATTTAATGTAAGCAAAAATTAATCCTGTACGGGCAGACTAGAATTCAATCTTTTCTGCTTTCATACAAATGCGTAAACTTTCAAGCTTTTGTGTGCCCTGTCACCACAAAATGGACAGCACTTTTTGCTCATCTCTAGAGCCTAACATAATTTGTTCACCTTTCCACGGATGACACACATTCTGAAGAGGTAAGTGAAAAATAAGAAAGATTCTGACAAGAAGCAAGTCTTTCCATCTCAGACAGCAGAATTCAGTCTTTATCTGTAGAGGAGATAAATATGTTAGTCCCAAAAGCGTTGCAAAATCTGGCTAAAAAATGCCTGTAAACACATCCTTTTCTCACGTGCACATTTTTCACCTGTTTAACATTCTGAAGCTGTGCGCAGATGTGTAGGAATGGAAGACAGCAGGAGATAAATTTCATATCACCTGTATGCCTGTAGAAATAAAGACATTAGCAGAATGACACCTAAATACTGCAGCTCAAAGTTCTTAAAGGGACATGAGAGCTAGTTAGCCTTGTTCCTGCTGAGATAAGTGCCAAATGTTATTATTTTGATGGCCAATTTTTCTGAAGACTTCATGACCATTTTTACACTTGAGCCCTTGTGACTGCAGGATGCCATGGAGAATGGTAGTAATTGGAGCCTGGCTGGGCATAAGAAAAACCACATATGCAGTGCCCTTCCATGGGCATTCTTTCTATGTGAGCACTCTGATGAGTGCTATTTTATATGTTTGGATTTTCCTCTTCTCTTCACTGTGTGGGTGGTGGAGACAAGCAGTGTAATGCAGAGCAAGGAGATGTCAGATTTTCCAGCCTAAGAAGCAGCTGTTTCATGGGGCTTTTAATGTTGCAGTATCTGGATAAGAAAAAAAATTAAAAATTCATCATTTAATTTTGAGGAATAAGCATGGCCAAAAGGCTTTTAATGGGAGAGGGTGCCCCACTGACTGCAAACACCAAGGCTTTAGCCCCTGAAGAAGCCACTATCATTGCATTATGAGGATTGCCTTAACTAACAGAAAAGCAGTCAAGTATGTTCTTTTATGATGCCTTAACTATGTCATACCTTTCTAATTAGTTAAATAGAATAAAATATGCTGGAACAAGACAGATGTCACTTACACGTCAGGAAAGAGAGAAAGGAGGGTGTGGGGGATGCCAACACATGCAGCTGTGTGCACGTATATAGGATCCCCTGGGGCAGCTGCTCTGTGAAGTGCTGTGTGTGCAGTGAGGGTGATGGGCCCAGTGAAGGTGAGCCAGGAGTTTTAGCTGCAAAAGCTCTGCAGTGAAATAGATAGGCATGTCCTCACTGTATCATTTCTCTAACTTCTTCACCCAACACATGTAAGAAATTGGGAGTGAAGCTGGAGTCCTAGATGGCTCCCAACAATTGAAATGTGGCCAGTGCCCGGCTGCAGAGACCCTCATTCTGGTGGGTTCTGGGTGCCTGAGCAAGGTGACATCTCATCCACCTTCTCCCATCACAGAAGTATCATGGGAGGGAATGAAGATGAGGGAGACAGACAGTTTTCAGTTGTTCCCACTGTCAGGGCAAAAGGCAATGGGCACAAATTAAACCACATGAAATTTCATCTGAGCACAGGCAAAATATTTTATTATGTGAAGATGGTCAAACACTGGAAAAGGGTGCCCAGAGAGGTAGAAGGGTCTCCTTTTGTGGCTATTCATCTGGGCACAGCCCTTGGCAATCATCTGTAGGTGATTTCTCTGAACCAGGAATTGAACCAGACAGTCTCCAGTGATGCACTCCCAGCTCATTGCACTGTGATGCTGTGTGGTCATGTGGTGCTGCAGAAAGAGATGGGCAAAAGAATGCCTGATCTCAGGTAGTGTGCAATCCCAGGCAATGTGCAATACTTGGCTCATTCAAATTGTTACAATTTTTGCAGAGGTAAGTATGTTCAGACTTTATCTGTGCAGTTTTTAATTTAGGAGTGTCATAGTTTTGATTTTGCAGGAATATTATCCTACCTAGCCGCATTTTTTTTTGTTTGAGTTCAGTATTATGTAGTAACTGTCTTCTTAAGCCATTTCTCCATGAAGTGTAACTGCTTATTTGCTCCAGTGGTTAAAAAATTGTATAAAGTCATGGAATGGTGTCATATTTTGAGTCAGCATTGAAAATTAGTTTATTATTTTTAGCACATGTGCAGTTAGTTCCTATTGGTCTGACCCACCCTTCGTGGCCAAAGAAGCAACTTTCAGTCAAGTTCTTTGTCATGGAAGCACATTGCAAAACAATCACATTATTTGGAACCCTTGTTTAGTTCTACTCAGCACTTAGAAATCCCAGCAGTCCTCAGCTTTCTTTTGGAGTCTGAATAGGCTATTTGCTTTCATATTTGACAAACAGTAAGGCGACATGAACATGAACAAAGTATATTGCCTATTTTTTCCTCATCATTGAGATTATAGGATTGAGGTAATAATCTTCTAACTTCTTCCTTGTAAGTTAAGTACAGTGAAACATCCCATAAAAACAAATAGCTTTTACATATATATTCAAATAAGAAAAGAACCTATGAGCCAGCAGTCCCATGTTGAACTAGCATGGCACAGCAAATAGATGAAAAGAAAAATCAACATAGGGACCACATTCTCTCCATTACTGATAAATATATATGCTGTAAGTATCGAAATACCTATATATGTATGCATATGCTACAGATCACTTGTTTGATTCTTTGCAAACGCCAAATATGATTTTGAGATTATTTTACAGAATAGAGTTGAGATCAAAATGGTCCTATGTCAACAAAAGTATCTTTCATTTCTTTTCATCCCTTCCTGATGGCTTAGTAAGGACTTTTTTTTTCCTGAGGACTAGTTTCACTTGGGAAAGGAGTCCTATTTGCCTTGATATAAGCTAGCTCATGGTAAGTGGCAGCCAGCTACAGAAGGCTACATTCACACAATTTCTCTTTTCTGCATTAATCTATTTCCCAACCCAAAATAAGGAATGTAAAGCAAAATACTAAGAACATTAAAGCACATAAAGTACTAGGTACTTACATTTCTTCCCTGGTGTCATTAGGATTACTAGAGACTACACCTAGCTTGTTGTTCAATCTAGATATGGCCACATTCTGATGTTTTTCAGGGAAAGTGAAGAAACTAAGAAATAGTTTTCACTTTCACTTAGATGCACAGAAGCAGACACATTCTGATTCTTTCAAAAACAGTGCACCATTTTGCTGTCTACTGGAAGACAATAAGCAGAGAAGCATATTTTTAAAACATGCAAAAAATAACAAATGAAACAATGTGTTCTGATTAATTCTTTATTTTCAACATCAAATACATTGATAAAAATCTTGCACCAATCAGGTACCCTACCAGATTTTTTTATTTAGACTTTTTTAGAACTTTTTTAGGTGCAAAACAAAGAAAAAAAATACCTCACCAAAACCAAAGACGTCAATAATTTCATATGCATCAGTGAAAGAACAGAATACTTTGACAAATACGTTATGACAGTTGAGCCTATGCCAAAGAAAGGACTTTGCATTGACAGACTACATAGTGCACACAAAAGCATTGGTTTCATAGTACATACAATAAGGTAATACATAAAGTGGCTTGATAATGCAAGTCTCGTGACCAGCAGTCTATCCCTTCCTTTTTCAATGGGCACTTTCTGAAGAAACAGACTTCTAATCGTAGGCACACAGGATTACAGAGTTTACTAATTTGCAAGATGGCAGCATATAATTTTTTTATAATTTTTTTTTATTTCTTTAGGCACATTTGAATGCAAAAGAATTTAATTTCTTTTTAACACAGTGCAAAACCAAATACCCTTCATGGGCAACAATCACTTTGAAAACAACTTTCAGGATATAAGGCTACCTACATTTGAAGGATGAAAGGGAACTGTGAGTAGAAAGAAGGACATTAATATTGGGAAAACATTAATTTTAAACTCTCAGATCAATTTGAGATTATGCTACAGGTGCAGGTGACAGCAAAGATTGGTTTGTATTATGATACCATCATTAACATCCCCCTTCTATTACATGTGTTGATGTCCTATCTGTAAAGCTGTATCACGGTTGCAGATAGCTTTATTCAAAGTAAGAAATGCACTTCACGCATGTTCAGCTGAAAATTCCTTATATACAAAATCCCATTATCTGTAGGTTGAATTGCACTCTAATTTTAAAGCAGGATATTATATATACAAGAGGGGCTTGCCATGTTCTTACCTAAGCCTGTATTACGACTAAAGACCCACTGAGGCAGAATTTTTACTTTGTTGGTAATTTGCTTATTTTTAAACATTTGACACAGCTTTTAAGGAATCAGTTGGCATCAACTGAAATGGATGGAGGCTCCAATTCAAATCCTGGCTTTTATGAAGGGTTATGGTTTGAGGGTTTTTTGTTTTCTTTTTTTCAGCTTAAGGTCCAGTGATCTGCTGACAGTCCTTGCAATATCCTTGGGAGCTCAGTTCGGATTTCTTTAATTACATTTTTAAACACCTCAGTGTAGAGAAGGAGAAAAATCATCAAGTGATGTCACTGAAACACAATAGGAAATTTACCACAACTCACACCAAGAAACTTTCATTAACCTATTTTATCCCAGTACAAATCTTAGTACCCTAACTGGGAGTTTTACCTGAGACAAAGTCTGCAACATTGAGACATGGCTCAAACCACTATAAACCAGAGTATCTTTCACATACTCAAACACCACATATTCTGACACCACTAAGTGCTACACATTTCCCTATCTCCTCTTCTACCTCCCAAGCTTTTTGCAATACTTCAGTAACAACCATGTTCTCAAGCAAAGCAAATTCACCTGGTCTGTTTATGTCTGCCTTGTGCTGGTATTACATTGCCTATGTTTCTAGAGGGTTTTTTTTGGTTTTTGATGTTTTTGTTTTTTTTAAAAAATCCATGTATAAACGTTACAAAATAATTCTTTTGTTAGCTGTCCAGAGACATCACTATTAATGTTTTGGTAAAAGCATAATTAGCTGCCTTGAAGTTTTCTTTCAATTTTTTTTTTTATATGCTATATATTTTTATGTAATATCCAGCACCAGATATTCAGGTAGTACTGGTTTGTCAAATATAAAGTATATATGTATATATATATACACACACATAAAATAGCATCTTGTGAAATAACAACTACCAATAGTCAGGCACAATTTTTTGCATACAAGAGAGCATAATTCAGAATTACATATGAAAAAAGTTGCCATTTTTTATCATAGACTTTATTTAATCAATTGAATAGCTACATTCAGCTGTCTGATATGGGGGTCATCTTTATAGATAACTCTGGGAACGTTACTATATTCATTAAGGTGCTGCTTCAATTAAAATCTCATTTAAAAGTTAATGACATGGATCTTAAATCTGCCCCGAGGTAAATGAATGCATTACTGGGAATCACTCTTACTCTTTCTAGGTTGCCCTTCACTGTTGTCACCACAAACATGGGAGAACCAACTGAAAGCTAAATTGCTTCCTTGCAAGGACTAAGCCTAGGAAAGCATTCATAATTATTGCAAGCTGACTGATATTATTCTGTATATTCCAAGACACATTATGATACCCTTCTGCCTGCTGCATACCACTTGAAATCGTGCTTTTCCATCTTCACTGGGAAAACCTGCTGAATGTAAAGGTCCTTGCCCTATACAGGTATGATCCAAATCTGACCCTCTGTTGTGAACTGCTCTCCTTGAACTACCTTTTATCCTCTAGGTCAAATTTACACTTGAATCGATGTAATAACCTATTCAGGGATGTAGGAAGGGAGGCATTCATTTAAACCAATTTGCCTTCCAGCTTATGAGCTTGATCTGTGTGCTCTGTCCCAGAGAACACCAAGTTGCATGTACAGTGTTTAAAGAGCAGCTCTAATGCACACTGGGCTACGAGTGAATGATAATCGTGTGCGCGCGTGAATTTAACTACAGGGATTCCTGTGCTCCATTCAGATCTTAGCCTGCACTCATTTCAGTGAACTCATGGTTTTTCTAACACATCTGAAAACCAGCTACTGAAAAAACCCCAGAATGTCCATTTTCTTTCACGACATTTAGGAGCCCTCAAAAAGCCCTTAGGTACCAAATGAGTGTGCGCGCACGCACACACACACACAAACACACATGCTTTTACTGAATACACAAAAAGACAAAATCTTCAGCACATTCAGAAAAAAATGACACTACAATATGCATCAAGAAAAGGCCTATGAGCTTAACGGTGACTGCTTCACATGTTTAGGCTTGAACAGTTTTCGAGCAATCTTCTCAAACGTAGGTAGCATCTAGCTTTAGACATTCAAACTGCTCACATCCTCAGATATGTACATGAACTATTATAGACACCATTATGTACATTCACTAAAGAATTGAATTCTTGACTTGAGGCACAAACCCGTCCTATGCCTTGCTGTCTTCACAATTGCTGTGAAGTTTGATCTCACTGCACACAGACTCTGCCTGCGTGACAAGGAGCGTAATTAGACATAGGCATTCCTGGATAGCATTACTTGCACTGTTTCCTATATTTAGTTTCTACAGGATGTTCCAATCAACACAAAGGTTTCATCTATAGTAAAAGATGCATCCCTGAACCCTTTCACTAGCACTGTGGCCAGCTGCTATGGAGCAGCCTACACACATGCTAGGAAATGTCCTCACTGGCAGGGTGGTTGCTTCCAACCAGCTATTGGAATAGTCCCTGGTCCGTGCTAACTCCCAATCTGCACCTGTCAACCAGAAGTGCAGATAGCACAGGCAAAGTTTATCATTAGATTAGTAAAATATCCCCGGCATATGTAATAATCTCATTCCAGTACCCAGCAAAGTTCCCTGACATTTAATTTGCTAACATATAGGCAGTCAAACAGCAGCACTAACTCCTACTTTGGATAGCATATCATGTGGATTTCTTCAGTCTCTTTCATGTCTTGTTGAAACTCTTGATGTCATTGGACCTTTTGTGTATTTACAGTTGGTCTGAAGAACCAGACTGATCCTTATGAATGTCCTTAAGAGCTACAGACATCCATGGAGAAAGACAGATTTATCTTTCTGGACATGCAGTCCCAAAGTCTACACCATGTCTGAGCCTCATTGCCCAGTTTTAGTGTCACAGGTGAGCTGGCTCTTAACAGTGATTTTGAAACATGCCACAAGAGCCAAAGAAAGCCAAGGCAAGGAAAAACCTGCTCTCTGACTGTGATGCCTGCCCTCCCACACACAGCTAGACCACACTCCGCTGAGTGGAATGGGACAATCCCACTATTCCGTGCCATTCTCGCACTGGCATCTTCACCCCTTGCTTTGTAGCACAACAAAGCACAGAAGAGGGGGAGGGACAGTTCGTAAATAGTGCTAGATCCTCTATGTGTGTGAAGACCTTTCCTTAAGACTTGTCGTCATCTGGTCTGATTCAAGAGTATTTCTCTATGTTATCACTTTTTGCCATGTTGCCCTGGATTTACACTCTTGGGCAACAGAACCATTTAGCTTTCTAGGATCAGACAAGATAGCATGCATGCAAAGCAATTCATCTAAAGGATACAGTAAGGGTACCTAAAAGTTTGGTCAGAATGAGCTTGAGAGGGAGTTGTCTGGTGATGTAAGCCAGCGAGGTGAAACAGTGTAATTCTCAGACAGCAATTCCTTTATACCGTAGGAAGAAAAGAGGCAGGAATCTTAACTAAACTACCAAGGTGGTCCCTCACAGTGCAGCTTTGCTATGGCACACTAAGATGCCAGTCTGCCAGTTTCTGTTTACGCTGCCCAAGAAGTCATCCAGAAGCTCTACCAAACTGCTTCAAAGTTTCAAGCAAGTAAAGGATTAAGGGAGCTCAGGATTTTGGGTGGATATTAACAAAGACTACCTCTCATGAAGATGCTGATATGCATGTGTGGTATGGCCTATCAGTTTATAGTAAAATGAATGTATGGTTTAGATTAGGACTTAGTTACCCAAATAACATGCAAAATTAAATAAAACCACTGCAAATTTTAAATCAAGTTAGCCTGACAATCCTTGCTGGCTGTCCATGGCAATGAAATGTCTTCCATTTAGGATAAGCAATCAATTTAGGCAAGCGCTTGACAAACACTCATATGGAAAATGCTGGTGTCTGTTGTCACTGGAGTGTTTTCAAAGGTGGCACTACAGACAATATGAAGCATGAGCTAGGTAGTACACCGCTGGGTTTCTCATACCATTGTACATGCTGACTCCTCTTTATATCGTATTCTGCATATTCTCCTCTTCTTTGCTGTTTACATAAAAAGACTGCAGGGAATGAGAAGCAGCAGATGCTGTTGTCAGCTGACTTCGGTTCTCCTCTTCCATGGGTGCAGCACTCCTGGCTGCTGGGGCGTGCAGTCGGTGAGCGTCCAGCATCTCCAGCAGGAGATCGTAGAGGGGAACGACATTCTTACACTTCATATTGTACAGGTGCTCCATTCCTTTGTTGCTGCGTGTTGTGAGGAAACAACAGTTACTTTCCAAATATGCTATGGGGGAAAAAAAAGCTACCAGCTAATAGTATTTTCTGGGTTCATATAAACCCTGTCTTGTACAAAACAACTGACTTAGCAGTGCATTTGGTATACAAGGCTGCTACAGTATAAGCAGAAGGCACAACTTCAAAGAATGTTGCAGACTGTCCGTGGTCAAGTTGCCTTCTAAAGGTGTCTCTCTTGCTCTTCCTTTCCTAAAAAGTAGCCCAGACCACACAGACTCTTAAGTTAGCCACTGTGACTTAAGTGGATGGGATGAATTTTGCCTTTTCCATAATAAAAAAAAAATCAGTTTGCTTTCCTGGAAAATAAGTTCAACCAATTTCTTAGCAAAAGCTCACTTATAATAGCATCCGTTCACAAAACTATGAAACAAAAATTAACTTTACTATACATCTGGAATTTCCTTGATTGTAAGAGTTGTTCTTAGAGGGAGTAAAAAAAAAAAGATCATTAACAAAAGGACAAAGAAACTCTATAAAATGACACAAGTGAAAAAAAACCACATGCACACATCCCTTGATGTTTTCCCAAAGATCTGTGTATCAGTCCAGGAGGTAAAATCTGCATGTTTCAGCTTTAGTAGCTATGATGTGTTGTTTACTCTAATTTAAATTTTATTTGCTGAAATAATGAAAATTTAAATCTGTGTGGCATCTCCTGTGATTTCATAATTATAAAATCTATAGCGTATCTTTGTAGAAATTTATCATGTTAACACCTCATCCACTGAGCAGCTTCCTTAAGAGGTAATTTGGGAGAAACATTTGCTGCAATTACTAACAATGTGTCAGGCAGCTTACCTCTGATTAGCAAAGGCATGGTCTTCTAGATTGGAATTTAGTAGCTCTGCATTTATCCTCATCTATACAATTTGCATAATGATCCTAATCTCTTTTCTAAAGTGATTTGCAATCATGACACTTGGGAAAAGTGGCTACAAAGAAGTGATAGTTTATTACATCTCATCTTAGAAGAGACTAAAGTTTGCAGAGCTAGGCTACTTTAGCATTAATATTCTACTCAGTACTTTTCAAACACCTGTGTCCAGGTCTGGGATCCTCACCCTGAGAAAAACTTAGACCTGTTAGAACAGCTTCAGAGCAGGGCCATGAAGATGATCCAAGGGCTGGAGCACCTCTCCTGTGAGGAAAGGCTGAGAGAATTTGAGTTGTTCAGCCTAGAGAAGAGAAGTCCTTGAGACCTTACAGAAGCCTTCCAGTACTTGAAGGGAGCCTCAAAGGGAGCTGAAGAGGGACTTTTCACAAGGGCATGTAGTGATGGAAAAAGGGAAAAAAGTCTCTCAAACTGAAAGAGAGTAGGTTTAGATTAGGTACTAGGAAGAAATCCTTCACCAAGGGTAGTGAAGAAGTAGAATAGGTTGTCCAGAGAAACTGTGGGTCCCCCATCCTTCAAGGCCAGGTTGGATGGGGGTCTGAGCAACCTGGTCTAAGTGGAAGGCATCCCTGCCCCTATCAGGAGAGTTGGAACTAGATGATCTTTAAGGTCCCTCCCAACCCAGGCCATTCTATGATTCTAAGACACACATAAGATTAAAAGTAGATACTTCTTACCCTCAAACTATCAACACTCTCAAAACAAAAAGCAGAGGAAATGACATCCAGAAGAAACAAATGTGGTAAATATTTTCATGTGGAAAGCTTTTTTAACAGCCCTTCACACAGTTTGCACTCCCACCCGTGAAGGAGAAGTGTGCATGTGCATTTGTGACACATCTCTTGCATGGGCCCAGCACAGAAATGCTGAGGTTCTC
The DNA here is from genome assembly GCA_013396875.1 of Vireo altiloquus. NCBI lineage: Eukaryota > Metazoa > Chordata > Aves > Passeriformes > Vireonidae > Vireo > Vireo altiloquus. The sequence continues at coordinate 512,330 of VZRF01010165.1, forward strand.
ACCTCATGTGTCTGATGTGAGAGAGGATGAGGAGGAGCTGAGCCAGTCTTCTGTGTTGCTGCTGCAGAGAAAGGCCTGACTTAGCCATTAAGTGTATCAGAGTGTCTGTGATTTTATCCAGGACACGGTGAATATAGTCTTTCTCTTCCAGAGATTTCAAGGTGCTGGAAAGAAAAGTGTACACACCTAGAGTAGGAGGGAGAAAGAAAACAAACAAACCACAGACAAAAATTACTTTTGTGTACTCAGAGTTGCCCAAGATAGGCCTTGTGGTGCCTCTTAAGCTGTGTTAAACCATGGGATCTGACTGTGAGCCAGCTCTCCTGCTTGGTAGCCAGGTCACTGTTTTGAATGACCCTGGAGCATGGATTTGGTGGGCAAAGCAGGAGGAGGAAGACAATGCCTCTTCCCTGCCTGGGTCCCACCAAGGTGTGTAGCAGGTGCTAGGTGACACCTGCAGCTAGATCTACCTGTGGGCTGTGCTCTTCTCTTGGTCACTCTGAAACCTTGAGGAAATGTGGTTCCCCTTGAGAGCTCTGTAATACTTACCAATCAACCCACGCTTTCAGCAGCTTTTGCCATTTTTCCTGCTGTGTAGTATTTGATTTTTACTGACTTTCTAGTCAATCTAGAACTGAATAAAATTACTGCAAAACATGTAAACAAAATCAGGGTTTGTTTATGGACATTTGCCTCAACAAAATCCTCCCAGCCAAGCAAGACCCATGAAAGGTGTGCCCCTTCACCTGCAAACCTGACTCTCCTTTAAAAACCATGTTCAAATCAACTTGTGCAAATTTAACTGTCTTGAACAGCTTACTGCTGACTGCTCAGAGTAGCCTGAAGGTTTGGACCAGATAGAAATTTTTCCAGAGGACAAAACACCCCCTCCAACAGCCCATCTACATCACCTGTGAGAGTCTCTAATCCAGGCATAAGAGCTTTTGCCAACGCTAAATCCTGGGAGCATCGAGCACCACAGCTTTCAAAATGGGAAAGTCTAAACTATTTTGGGCTGGTTTATCTTGATTTTTTTCTGGACAACAACACACAGCCAATGTGAATCAGGTCACAACAACACTGTGCTGCCAAAAGAGAGCAGTTGCATTCAACATCAGTTTTTAAATCTTTTGGATTGACCCAAGAACTCTAAACAGGTTGTATTGCCATAATCCAGTCCTGAGGCACCAGAAGTTTAAATGTACATATGATAATACAATCGAATTGGCTCCACTTTCCTGCATCTGTAAGAGACAACAAACCCTGTGCTTTGGCCCTTCTGCATCAACTCACAGAGCCAAGAAGAGATCTGGATTTTTTCCTAGGAAAAAAACGGCTTCTGGAATTATGTTTCGTTCTACTTTTCTTTCAAGCATCATGTAGAGCAGAATATGGAATGCAATTAGCGTTACTAAGAATAAAAGACACACAGACAGTAGCAAGCACACACAGACAGACATATATGCTCTAGCTTGTTTGCATTGTTTGCAGCCTTGGGGCCACCACTGGGTTTGAAGATAACAATACTTTGCTTCATCTGAGCAATCAGGGAGTTGAGATTTTTTTTAACATCTTCTTGGCCTACCTCACCTCCTCACATCATCTGGGTACTTTAAGGACTTGACACCTAGAACTACTGTAACCTGAAAGTAGCTTTTATGATTTGGGGTCTTCTGTACTAAAAAGAAATGTAAATTTGTTTGTGAATGTGTCTCTGGGAAAGAGTAAGTAAGAAAGTGCTTTAAAAAGCCAAAAGGATAACTCAAACACAGCACAACTTCTGAAAATCATCAGTCAGAGTTCTTAATTTTGGTAATGAATATTGCTTCAAATTTGATATAGGTAGTATGGCGGCCTCTTTTCTCATAGAGCTTTTCATAGCCATTATTATTTTCACTGGAATTAATTCACAAAACAGAGACTGGTCCTGGGGCTTTTCTCAGCTGAACCTTTCTCAGCTGACTCTGAACCACTCTCACATGTGCCCATTGACAAGACAAGGCTTGACTGCTTAACAGGTACCTGTAGGGGTAAGATTGTTAAATATTACTGACAAAACACAATCCACTAGAAGGAAATATTAATCTCATAAATGCACAGTGCCTCCAGAGCAGTTTACTTCAGCCACAGGAACCTATCATGCTCTCGCAGCAATACCCCATAACTTCATATTACTGAAACTAGTAAAAGAAAATAATCTTTTAGGAGGACTTTTTTCTCACCTAGGTCTACTCTAGAAGCTATTAACTGTAAATCAAAAAAGCACTCCCCAATAACTTTAGAAAACTCAGGCAATTGTCAGTCAATAACTGCCAAGGAAAATTATGTTAGGTTTTCCTTTCTACACCCTCATGGAGATTGCTCCTGCCCCAGGCCACTGACCAGAGATTTCCCAAAAAGAAATGCTGGCTATCACATACTCATACACATCCAAGCAGAGTTTTCAAATGAGGGTGCAGAAAACTGCCTTAGCAAAGTGAAATTTAACAGTCTCAAAGGCCTTTCCAAGCCTAAATTCAATAGCTACCAGGTTGTTTTCCAGCAGTTTCTGTAGGTCAGTATTGTAAAACATAGCAGGTGCAAGAACAGAGAAAGCACTACCCTACAACAAAGCAAGGTCCATGCCCATAACACACACCAGAACAGGATCCCTTGGGGGCTGCAGTGCTACCATGCCAAACCGTGGCAAACATTAATATAATTTTATATCTTTCACCACATATAATTATTTATTTGTTGCGTGATACTGTAGAAGAGAATGCCCTCAACATCTTTTCTGTCACAATAAACCCTAGTTTAAAATATTTTTACATTTAGAGTTCAGGCTCACAAAACAATACCCAAGGCTCTTCTTCTTCCACTATGCCCCATTGCTCTGAAGCTGTAGCAAGACAGGCTGAGATATGAGGAAATTCATCTCTGTACCATGCACTCCTGGAATCATCCAGCCCCCAAAATAAAGAAATAAATAAGGACAATTTAACAGGAACTGAAAAACATCAGGAGAAAAGAACACCAAGCACTCATGTGGAACAATGTATCTGGAGGTCTACAATATGCATCAAATCAGCCAAATCTCTCCATCTCTATGGACTAACCAGCTAACTAATTAGGTCAATCAGCTGCTAAGGCAGCTGTAATCTGCATCTTCATGTCCAAAATGAAAGCCTGTTGCTTTGCCACATAGCACCACTCCTCTTCTCCAATACACTCAAAAGTAAAACATCTGGCATCATGTTGCCTTTTCATGTTTCTAATACTTATTTTCCAATGTTAAGTAACAGCCCTTTAATACTGAACTGAATGTGGTTTTCAAAAACAGAACGTTGCTTTTTTAGTCAAAAGATTTATTGCTGCAGCCTTAGAGGGGTACCTTCAGGTTTGTTATTTAGCAGGACACAATGATGTCACCTTGATATCTCAGGAAAATTGTGGAAGTAACAAAAGAATATACCTTGGTTTATAAACAAAACCTTCCATCCTTTCCACATGCATTGAGCAAAACTAAAAAAAATTGCATTTTGTCCAAAACCACATAGAAAAGGAGTGCAAAGATATTAAACAGCCTTGAAAGATGTTGCAAAAACAGAAATGTCCAACAAAGACAATAAACAACACTAATTCATGTGAAGAGACTACCAGATGTCCAAGGATTTAATAAAGAAATATTTGTGTACACTCAGTTAATTAAATCCACACAAAGCTTTAGAATGAAAATGCAGACTGCTTTTAAACATGACATGTAGCATAATTATTCCTATTTGTTTAATTAATCCACTTGTTTAAATCATTTTCAGATCTGCTGGTTTAATCACATGCATATATAATACAGACAGCATAATAAGCCAAAAGTTTATGGTGTGTTTTTCTGCTGTTTCTTTAGTAGAAGATTTGTGAATTTTTACATATGCACTCACAGAAAGAAATCAGGTTATGGTAGGCTAGGAGGTCATCTAGTTCATCCTCTTGCTCAAATAGTGGTAACTTAGGGCTTAGATCAAGCTGTCCAGAGCTTTGGCCAGCTGAGTTCTGAGTATTTCCAAGGACTGAGATCCTACCATCTTTCTGGTCAACCAGTTCCAGTGCTAAACCTCTCACTGGGTAGAGTTTTTGTTCTGTTTATCTGGTCAGGATCTGCCTTGCTGTGGTTTGTCTCCATTGCAGATTGTCCTTTCCTCTGGCACCTTTTAGAAGGGTCTTGCCCCAGCTTCTCCATAACCTGTTCATCAGGGCTGCAGAAAGACCCTCTTTTAGCCTTCTCTTTCCCAGAATGAACCGACTCAGGTCTCTTAGCCATGTGCTTCAGAGCACATCGTGTTTCATATCTGTCCAACACATTATGTAAGGAGGCTGGCTACATTCTGTGAAGTAAAGCTTCTCCAGAAGACATTTTAGATCACCTCTGCCAAACACTTACACAACTCTTACACATAACCCAAATTATGCTACTTATCTCTGTATTGCAGTCTCTTAATTTGAGCATCTAGAGGGTCTGACAGTGAGAAACTTGTACCCACATTCCCACTACCTAGTTATAAAATTAATTTGTTATAGGAATACAAATACTGAAATGTACCTTTATGCATAAAGGTAACAACATGCAACACACATTCTGTGGCTATATATACACAGAGTTTACAGTGTACTCAGAAATACTGCAGTGAGGGCAGTCTGCAAAGCACACTAACATGATGATCTGTGGAACAATGGTATAGGTTGCTTTCATTATGATCCTGTAGCAACTCAGCTGAACCACGTCCTCTGATCTATCACCATCAAGTCTCTTGTAAAATTGCCAGACTTCTGAGCAGCTATAAACTTACATTTAGTGTAAAAAAAAAAAAAAGGCCACAGCCAAAATCAGATCACTCATCAGATCACCAGATCAACTCTGATGCTCTGCCATGAAGAGCATCACTGATTTGAACTTGCTTAATATGAACCTTGAAGGAATGAAGATCTAGTATCTCCTAGTTGCACTCAGCAGTACCATCTCTCTTACCCATCTCTCTTATGTGCATAAGAAAATTTGTCTCTGATTATCACCGACTTCACTTGCTGTATTTTTTTTTTTTTTTACTATTTTTCCTTTGGGGAATCTTGTAACAAAAAAATCCCATTAACACAGTGAAATGTGCTTATGAAGGATAAGTGGTGATGCCTGGCAGAGCTTTGTCTAAATAACAAATTTAGCTTTCTGGATCAATACTAAACACAATAGCAGCACTAAATTTCTCTGCAGAATGAAATTATTCATGTTCAAGACATGAACATCTAATTTGTTTTATTCAAACTTCCAGTTCCATTTTTAATAACTGAAATTCAAAATTTTTATAAATCAATTACATATTCTAGATTTATTTAAGAAGCTAATTACCTTTGAATATATTAGCTAAAATTCTGGAGGACCATCACTTTCCAGGAAGAATATTTAGGAAATATTCTGTTATAATTAATATTCTGTTATAATTATCAGTGCAATAAAAGGAAAATAAAATGTCAAACAGCAATTACAATTGCCACATCCAGGCAACTAAGGTAAGAACAATAGCCCTTCATTCCTATTACGCTGCTTGCTGGCCTCAAATGTTACTTTTTGGCAATTGATTGCAACCACAACAAAACCTGAACATATCTCATAGAATATACATAAAGATTTTTATATTAGATTGTATAAATACATAATTTTGCTTCAGCTTTGAGGAGACCACATCCAAGCTTCCATAAAGGTGCCTGAACAATAAAGCCAAGTCTGCTGTGTTTACAGTTAGCCTTTGATGTGAATATCCTAAATTTGTTTTTCCTGCAATTTGGGCAAGTGATCTGCGAGACAACTGGATAAAAAGGACACAGAGTCTGCTTTCTTTAGAGGGTGTTACCATCTACGAGTTCAAATGCAACAGGAAAAGGGGAAAACAAGTGGGTAAATCCTCAGCTTTGGGAAACTCTGGCATCTTTAGTGACCAGGTAACAGCTTAGCAGATAATTGTGCCTAAAATTTTTACTTTGGTGCCTACATTATCATTTTAGATGTCTATTATTTCCATGAGAACACCACTGGTCTCATTTCTGCATATACAAAATAAATTTTTTGGAGCTTTTTTCTCATTTCAAGCAGAAAAGAGTCCTCTGGTGTGCAACAGAAGTTTTCTGTCACATGCTTCAAGTTAAATATGCTTGTTTCAATCATCTCATGTAAAATTCAAATCATCTAACCTTACATATTTATATCTGTATCTTTACTTACACTTGTTACCTAGTCATCTGTTTTTGAAGTGTACTTCAGGATGAGATTTACAGCCAAGAACTATAAAGCAAGTGGAAAGTGATTATATCAGTTTTACATGCCTATAATTTAATATAAACGAAACCATGATAATCACATTTTGGAGCTTATTTCCTTTTATTTTGCCATGACCTAAGCACTGCAGTTTGGCATTGCCTTTGGGTGCCCTGTGTGTGGTTCCAGCTACTTCAGTGACTTGTAAGCAGAGTTTTAAGACCCACCAGCATGTGGTTCAAAGCACTGCTCTGATCACCCTCCACGTCAGCTGCACACAGTGTCAGCTACTCACTGCATCCATTTGCTGGGCCCCACCTACATCACTGGGCAGGCCCAACCACTTCCACTCCTGCCTCGTGGTCCTACCTGCGGCTGTGTGGAAAACCCACTTCCATCACTGCTGTCTCAAAATAAGATTGCCACTAAGGACAGCAGGCAGCGTTCAACCACATGCAGAAGCAGCCAGAACTATCCCAGTGAGAGCAAAGCACACAACTCACCTGAATTGAGCAGGATGATGGACTTAAGGCACACAAATTCCTCCCCTTGAAGGTTCATCATGCGAAACCGAGCAGCAGTAGCCAGCAGCATGTCAAAGATTTCCACCATGCCCTCTACACATTTCCCTTGATTCCTGTGTGAATACCATCAATGGGGAGACAACACTTTTAACCTGGTGGTACCATGAGTTTTTCACCCCCTTGGATCAGTACCCTCCAATTTGATTTCATCAGCTCATGAGTGAGCATGTGACACAGATTCCTACTCTGTGCACATTTGATATATGAATGATTATAAAAGCACTGTTCTCAGTATCCCAAGTAAAATAAATAAACAATTAGGAACCATATTTGAAAAATAAATATTAATTTCAGGAACTCATCACAAAGGCATTACTGTGGTGGAACATTTGAAATTGACTCAACTAAATCTTTATATTGAGGAAAAGATGTGTTTAAAAGTACATTTTGATTTATTTGTGTGCATGTGTTCTGCTTCTGTTACTTTGCTTCCTCTTTCTTTTCTTTTTTTCCCTTTAATTGAAATAGTCCCAATTCTTTAACCCCCTCCCTAACCATGTGCACTTTTTTCTAGCTGGCCATGCAACCTTTAATGTTCCAACAGACTTCTCTCAATATCTAATGTCAACATAATGCCTACTTAAAGAATAAGCTTATTCATGAGCTCAAGAAAGACCAAGGAGGCAAAAATCTTATCTGTATGACTAATTAAAACTATCAATTCACTGCAAAAATCAAGTAATTTTTAAATTGCAGCATTAAACAAAGCTGAAGTTTGGGAAATCTCAAAGTGTTCATTAGTAATGGCAATTAACCAGCTCCTGCTCACAATACTAGACATTCCCACTCACTAATTTTCATCTTGCCCATCCAACCTGCAGCTGAAGAATTAATGCAGATTGTAATTTTTTTTTTTATGAAAATTTAGTCTGCAGATCTTTTGGACATTTCCATTACTACCTATTACAAAAACTACCAACTTTTATTAGACCTCCCTGAGTGAAATTTTAACATATAACACTTAATGAGTGATCAGATCTGCAGTTTAGAAATATAATAGTTTTTAGATATGCCTTTCAATAACAAAATGATGAAGATCATTGCTATAGGAAAATGCAAAAGAAATTTCAAATTAACAGACTGTAGTTTATAACATGAAACATACAGTGCATGTCCTAATTTCATTGTGACACGAAACCTATCAACATAGAGACATCTGCCTCAAGTCTTAATACAGACCTTATTATTATTACAGCACTTAGCTTAGAGCTGGACTTCCATTGTGTGGCAGGCACCTGGTGACTGCAACATTTGGCAATGCAACTTTTATGGGCTTCTCCTTCTTTAAAAAATTTTGATGAAGAAACTGTGGTTTAAACTATTGTAGCATTTTGTGCATGACCAGCAACTTTGATAATTTCACATTTTAGGTTCCCACAGATAATGGTAACAAGTGCATATAAACGTAAAATCTGAAAAACTGGACTGGTTGTATTCAAGTATATTCTGCCCCTTTTTTTATACATCAATAAAATTAACAAGGTTAAAGTATATTTAATAGCATCACTGTCAAATAAAACACTTAAAATCAGACAGAAGATTATGAAAATTGCTATTACCTCAAAATAATTTTTATGTGCTAAATTTTAAATCCTATGGAAGTAAAACACACATAATTTTTACATTGGGACAAGTTCTGATGCTTCTGATACAATATATTTGCCTACAACTAGAGAAAAATTAATTTCCGCTCTATAGAGTTTAGCACAGAAGACTAGAATCCTTTACACTAACTTAAATAATGCCCCAAAAAATTTAAGAATTTAGTATTTCGGGATTTTGCAGAAATGAAAAGTTTCTGTGGACCATAAGACAAATGACACATATCAAAAAAACGCCACATCTTCATCTCTGACTATTTGTTTGGTTCTTAGAACACACAAAACTACTGCAGCCAACTTCTGAAACACTTTAAAATATTACACAGTCTGAACAAATTGCAAAATTTGTATGCCTAAGTTAAATCATTTGAATTAAAGGTCATAAGTGACTGCATAAAAGTTCTATGTGCCTTAACTTTAGTAGGTCTACAGAATCACAGCATCATCCAGGCCCGAGGGCAATTCAGGATTACTTTAGTCCAACCTCCCACTCAAAGTGGGGTCAGCTCACTCGAGGCTTTATGCAAGGCTGGAAGTCCAAGGATGGAAACTGCACAACCTCTCTCAGCTTAATTATTTTCAGCATCATACTTTTTTCCTCCCCTATATCCACTCAAAACCTCCTCTGCTTCAATTGATTACTCCTGTTTCTCAGACTCCCATCAGGCATTTTAACAAAGAGCCTTCATAACCTCCTTGTAGATTGCAGGTTAGGCAGACTTAAAAGCCCTTTCTCCTCCAGGCAGAACAAATCCACTTCTCCCAGCCATAAGGCATGGAGATACACTGGCCTTGGTGGCTCCACTATGTTTACTGAATTTTATTAATATATTTCCTGTAAAAAGCAGCACAAAGATGAATGTGGTATTCCAGATAATGAGTGCCAAACAAAAGAATGGCTTCCCTCCCTCTAATGCCTCTGCTACCACTGATACTGGCAGCAGTACCAGGGCTATTCCACCATATGTAGGAGTAAGAATCTAGATTTTATTTAAGTCTTGGGAAAAACCTAGACACCAGGAATGCCTTTTACAGAAGAACAGGATCAAGTAAAAATTAATAGTGAAGGGTGCTTGGGTGAAGGAAACAGAGACTCAAGGACTCAATGGATGTTCTCATCAAATTTTCACTCAAAGAGAAACGCTAAAGTAAGACAGATGCTGCCATCAAAACAAAGTCTGTGTATTTATCTCTCTTTTACTGTGGTCTTCTTTTACCGTGGTTGTCTTTTACCATGGTACTTCATTTGACGAAAAGGGACTTCCAAGAAGAGATGGGATTTACAAGGCTAGGAGAGGGAATATCACCTTCAAAAATCAACTTAGTAACTTGGTGAAAAGGTCTCTAAAACTTGGCACAGGATGTGTTTCCTCAGGAAATGGGGGAGGTATCACTGAGAGGACAATATTCATGCTCCCAGTCAGGAAGGAGGACCTTCACTGACTTAACTCAAATGCCTGTGCCCTGACACAGGAGGAGAATAGTAAGTCTGTACACAGACTTCTAAACAATAGATGATCTTTATATACATTAATGTATTCTATATAAACCAGTTCTATTAATAGACATTATAAAAGCTTTCTTCTCCAATGTAAAGCAGTGCACTAAAACAGAATGAGGAAGTGGGATGTCAGGAAAGCTCCATCTGCAAAGCTTAAAGACCAAACCAAGAACATCTATTAGGATGCTTTTAATACTGCCAGTCTTTATAGGGCTATTTAACTAACAGAGGATTCCACCTTTTCTCAATGATCTGCTTTATCAGTCATTAAAAGATAAGGAAATTGTTATCAGCAGAGAATTTTACTTCAGACCATCCTGCATTTAACCAGTAATACCAAGGGATTGTGGAAAAGGTTATGGGAAAAGTAAGAAGTAAAAATTTAAAATCTGAAAAATATTAACACCAAAGCTCTAGAACAAAACAGCAATCTGCAAAGAACAAGAGTCAAAGAGAAAAGCAGAAGCTACCAAGTGTAAAGTAAATCACAGTATCAGATGTAAATCCTGCTGAGAAAGAGAAATGCCTGTTGTTCTGTCAGTATCCAGGAGGTTAAACAACACTTTGCTTTGGAAAAAATGTTGTTTTAATCGCAGCAATCAAGCTTGTACCTTCACACAAATCAACCATTAAGTGGTAGGTGGTCATGAAGTTGTGAGCTTCAGAAAGGAAAAAATTAATTATATACAGGGCTTGTCCTATAGCTGTGTTGTGCTGTTTTCTGTGTGTTTTTGATTTGAGGGTTTGGGGTTTTTTTAATCAACTTGTTCATAGGCCTTTAGAGGTAGCAACATCTTTTGCTCCTCCCATTTCTTCCCGAATACTGGCTTTCAATTAACATACCCTGGGGAACTTTATAAACTACAGACAATGGCTGGTATTACATTCTGCTCTTCCTGGAGTGTACTGTTAAGAGCCCTTTGTTTCTTATTCAATAGAAGCTTAAGAAAAAAGATTTGTGTCAATTGCTAGCTAAAACGCATTCAAATGTTCTAAAATTAGGCCAAGATTTAGAAGTCATCATTGATAAATATTGGGAATAAATATGAAGTAGCACATTTATCAATAAAAAAATAAATTAAAATCTATTTTAAAATTATATCCACCTAGAGTTAGTCACAGAATACCAGAGCTGCTGATATTGCACTAATTGTCTGCAACTCATCTACTTCAGTAGCCCTGCTCAGGCCTCTTGTTGGGTTTTCAGCATCTCCAAGGATCAAGACTCCAAAACCTCTTGTCCTTGTCACTGAGAAGAATCTTCCACTGCCTTCTTTACTTCCCCCCTCCATCAGATATTTATCAGATCTGAGTCTTCTCAGACTCTCCTTGTATGAGAGTTGCTCCTTTGTGGCCCTTCACTGGCCTCAGTCCAGTGTGTACATGTCTGTCTTGTATGGGGTAGCTCAGAACTGGACACAGCATTCCAGATTTGCCACAGAATGTCTGAGCAGTGAAAGAGCATCACCTACCTCTAGATGCTGCTAAAGCTTTTCCTAATGCAGTCTGCAGCAGAGAACTGCTGGCTCAGAGGGCACCCAGCTGTGTTGAATTCCCAGAAAATTTATGGAATTTTCCCCACCATGGTGTCCTGGAGGCAAATCTGTATTTATGTGCATGCTCATAATTAGGGAAGTTTCCTACTAAAAAGTTTTGATGATTATGTCTTTCCTGTCCACATCATCCTGGTTTAAAGCTCTCTTGCCAGGTTGGCCAGTCTGTGGAAAACATGCTTTTGCCCCAATTCATGGTATCAATTTCATCCTAGACATCCTTGATCCTCACAGCAGGTTCCATGATAAAAAAGTTGAATCCCTGTTGTTGACACCAGCCATGCAGGATCTGTCTGTTCTGCCTTGAGCCCTTTCTCCTCAGCAGCCCCCATGGACTGGACCACCTGGGCATCCACATGCTTGGCACTTGCCCTCAGAGCCAGGTATCCAACCAAGTGTCTTTCCTGACTGGACAACCAGACCAGACTTACCCCACCCAGGCAGATAGTACACTATCTGAGTGTATCAAGAGTAGTACACTATACATTTGAGCAGCAGTCAATCAGGTCTGAAACGCAGAGACAATGAGCTACTAAGTACCTTTAAAAGATTTTTTCTCTTTGTAAAATATAATGTGAAGTCCACAAATATGCCAGATAGGAAAAAGTCCCTAAAATGCTGCTATAGTTGTTCTAAAAAAACCTGGCAATTTTCTGGTCACATTTAAGGCATTTAGATTAGAAAATTATTATGAAGGCTCTCCATTTGGGAACAATTAAGCTACAATAATTGGCCAAAGAAAATTTATTCTGATTTAAAGGAGAGCCTTTTCCACTTTAGTTTGTATTCAGTATGAATCACCATAAAGCCAAAATGCATTTCAAAATTCTCTTCACATCAGACATGCAAAGAAAGTTTGATTTTGGAATTAAACAGCATCACAATACAATGTGACTCAGAACTGGGGCCTGAGCTTTCGAGGTCAGGGTTCTTAGATGAACAAGTCATCTCACAATTTGTGTAGGCACTATCTAGAATCCAGAACTATTTCCTTTTGTCTGAGAACTTCTTTCCTGTGCCTATAAATCCCCCAGGGAATCTAGTAGCTGAAAACTGTGAAGATGTGAAGATCATAATGAGAGAGGGCTTTCTTTTTTTTAAGAATTCATCACTTTGAGTATTACCCAGCACTTCCCCAGACTCTAAAAAGATCTTCCTGATTTTGCATTTAAGTTGTTCAAATTACAGAATTGCGTAGTCTTTGAATTTTGCTCAGAGACAGTAAAGACTGACTCCCAATAAACAGACGTTCATTTTTCATTAAGTTCTATAATTCTGTCTCTTGTAATAGTAACAGTATAATAATACATCTCAAAATCCAACCATGAACTGAAAGATGAAAGAGAAATTTAATTATTTCAAGAGGTTCCTTAACTTTCTACAAGTTAATCCATTCAGCTCTATCAAGTCAATAGTCTAATGACAAGATGATTTTTTGAGCTGGGTTTTCTGGATGGAATCTATTGCTGTTAAAGACATGATGAAAAGTAAATGTATAATTGCTTTTCAAATCCATTTTGAAGGGCAAATTTGGATACGCTTGTTGTCTGTGGACTTTTCCCATTTGAAATAAATACAAGCAGAAGGTCACTAAGGAGGCATTCTGGGTAAGGCACTTGTGATCACTTTGCTTCCATTTTTCTAATAAATCAATGGTAATTAATGCATCCACAATCACACTGTGCCAAATGAAATGTTGTGCATTTACTCAAGTGGCAGACAAGTGTGGTGTCCTCAGACATTTGGAACATTTTACAAGTTGAGGGACTAGGAAAACCTACTCAGATTTCATCTTGATGCTCTTCTATTGTATCTAATTTTCTGTCTATCAAAATATATGCATAAATAACTTAAAAGATTCTTTTCAGATACAGCGAGAAAAGTTCAGAAAAAGAGCCAGGAAAGCAGTAAATTATATAGTTACCCTGTCACACAGTGAATGCTGTAAGTCTTTTTGCTATTTGTGTTAGTTGCCGTTTAACGACCTCCTGCCACTGCTCAGTACAAAAGCCAGTAAAAGGAAAAATCTTCAATTTATTTAGAGAGAATGAAAAATCTTCATCAAGCACTGGAAGCGGAAGTAAGTTTCCAAACTAAAACCATCCCTGAAAAACAGACTACCTTTCTCCATAAAAAGAAGGAGAAAATCTGATAGAAACATGGAAATAATGACTACATTGAACTGAGATAAGTCTCTAGACAGATTTTTTTCTCCAAGCGATTTCTTACAATCCCTATAAGAAAGTAACAGTAGAAAATAACATGAAGACAGCCATGCTGTCTCATACCAAAGGTATATTTAGCTGTGGGCTAAGCACACAGGCATTTGGATCTACAGGTTTCAAGTGACTACCTCTAGTACTGGACTGGAAGAGATAATGACTTCTGGATTATCACATATCTTCTCAACGTGCTCATGACTTTATACAACTCCTATCATCTTTACTTTGTTCCCCCTCTTCTAACGAGCATCACAGGCAGACAAGTCAGTCTTAGTTACTTTTTGCACCAAAGCACATATCTCTGTTTAATTGCCTGTGCAACACCTCTGGGTAACTCTTCTATTCTTTCAATATTACTGTCAAGACAAAGAAAATCAGAAAGGTTCGGTTTTCCAAGCATGGATGAAACGCAGAATTAAATAGAGGAATAACAATGATCTGTATTATTTCTATTTCCTGTTGTAAAGATTCCTGGGGGGAAGGAAAGCTGCAGTCTCTTTACTTTTAAACTACTGGCAGCAAAAGAACTGATGGCTCTGTAGAACTAATTGCTGGTAACACTGAGATGGAAAGATAACTCAGAATGCATCTTAGGAAGATCAGAATTATTATTCTCCTATATACATTAGTTCACTTCTGTCTACATAAAATTTGGAACTTGTTTAATACTTTTTGGAAAACCAACAAGATGTCCCTCTTCTACTTGCTTGTTAATTTCTTAAAGGACTTCAATGTATTCATGGCTTCCTCTAACAAAATGCTGAGGTGACTGTCTATGTCATATTCATTCACCTTCAGCCAATTCTCTTCTTTAGATGGCATTCCATCAGTTTCTTTACTGTGGTCACCAGGCTTCCTTTTTAAAATGCAGCACTGCATTTCCCATTTTGCTGGTACTGAGAATGTTTCAAGTGAGATTCAGCAATCCAGCTACTTCCATCATGAGTTTCTTTATAATTACGTTTCAAGTCTTTGAGTAACCTGGGATCAGCATGATATGTGAATGCAAAAAATCCTGTAAAAATATAGTAAAATATGACTTTCTTATTCCTGAAGAAACATTACATTTTCTTCAAAATTATAAACAGCCTGCTGTCAGGCCTGACAAATTTCAACCCTGTTCTAATGACATTTTTAAAGCCCAGTTTCTTGGGAACCCTCCAGACAGGAAACACCTGGTTTGTCCCACTAGAAACCTAAGCCTTTACTTCTAAATTTGCCTTATACAATATACTAATTTTCAAAAACAGAATATAAAAGACTTGAAATTTGTTCTTTGATTTTATTAGGTACTGTACATTAACTGCAAGTACTGTGAGTGTGCCATTGTATTTCCTGATGGAGCCTGTTTTTCTAATCTGTAATTATTGTCATTTGAGCTTTTTTAATAGCAGCAGTTGTACATTGTAAAAATCTACCAGTTCTATGTAACTGGCAGGCTCTTAAAATTCCTGAGTTTGAACCAAGACTCAAGTGTTTGGGTAATGCATTAACAGAATAAGAAAGGGTGCATAACCTCATGAAATACACTGTCTAATTACAATGCAGACTGGGAACAAGAAGAGATAATACGATGATATTCATCCATACAGAAGACAGCAGTCTACACATATTGGCAATTTAATTGTTGTGTATTAATTTTCTTATAGGCAAAGAAAAAATTTTAAAAGGAACACAGAATTAACAACTAAGGGCTGCTTTACAGATATTTTCAAGGAGTCTTTCAAGCGTGAATTGTTGCAATGGAAAGTTTAAAAAGTTTTATTTGAAAATTTAACTGGTTGAATCTCATGGAATTAGAAAAGACAGTTTCTAAAAGACCTTCAGAGGCAAGACAAGCATATGTGTAATATGACCCAAGTAGGAGGAGTGAGTCAGGAGACGAAAAATCACATTTTTTCAAAAAACCAGCAAAGCTGAAATGTTATTTTTAAGACATTTCAGATAGATGTTAACAAGACAAGACTGTATTTATCTAGCCAAAAGGCAAAAAAGTTGTATAATAAAATTTGGTGTGACCTAAGCTTTATGAACAGATGTATATAAATGACCACCTATATCTAAGATCCTTGACAGAAAGAACCTGTTAGAATCAGGATAAATCTGAATACAAAAAAAGGAAAGGGATGATCAAGTCAAAGAGGATGTCTGCAACAGAATGATCAGAAAGACATACACAAAATGTGTATATATACAAAGCTCCGTATTAACAATACTGGATTTTCACTAAATATAGAAGTCTTGGAAGGAAATCTGAGCAACCTGTTCTTGTGAGGGGTGTCCCTGTCCATGGAAGGGGGGTTGGAACTAGTGATCTTTAAGGTCCCTTTCAACCCAAACCATTGTACGATTCTGTGAATGTAGGTACTATTGTGGTATTTGCCCAAATACTTGATGCAGTGGAAAGAGTCCATTGAGTTAAGCAGTCTTTGAATCAGTGTCTGTCCTGCCCTCTCAAACCCGACAAACAATGTATTTTTGCTCTATAACATTCTCAAAAGGCAATTTGCCTAAATCAAATTAACACATCAAAATATTGTTAGTACCAATTAACTAGTAAATTAAGAGCTGTTTAACTGATTAGCATATCACTGCTTCCCTGAGTAAAGTAATTTATTATTTTACTTTCTGCAAATATCCCTACCAAGTGGAGTGAGGCAAGTATATGATGACTTAGAAACATGTTTCTTATTATTTGAAAATTAGAAGATGTAATATATCTTCATTTTTACAGTCTTGATTAAAACTCAGAAAACAAAGAGCCCTAAAGATTACTTTCGATGTGATTCTAGTCGCATGCAATTGTTTTTTTAATACAACAGTCGGTTTTAAACTGTGTGAATCAACTGCTCAAACTCCATTTTACTCAGAGCATGGGGATTTTATGGTGAGGAAGACCAAAATTTCAAGTGTTTCCGTAGCCGCTTTGTTTTTGGTTTGTTTGGGGATTTTTTTTGTTTGTTTGTTTTTTTAGCTAAGATCAGGAAAAAATATAATCTGGCTACCTCTGCTCTTCAGTTTTCAATTTTTTCTCACAATCCGAATTATGTAATGTGGAACAGGTGTCTTGGTCTTTAGAAGTTATATTGCAATTTATAGCAGTTTTCAATAAAACACTATACTTGCTTTCCTAGCATTGTAAATTTTAGCACTTCTGTTCACTTAAAATTATTTTTAAATGGTTGTGGGTTTTTGTGAAGACTATACCTACATTTATACAAGCAGATATTTTCTGTACCTAAAATGAGAATATATTTTACACTTCTCTAGTTCCACAGCTCACAGATCATGTGCTTACACAAGTGGAACACGGTTTTTCCTAAGGCAATAAATATTTCTCTGTTACTATGAAATATTACATATTACCCTGTTAGGTATTATCATTTGCATTTTACTAAAATGCTAGAAGCAAACCCTGAGGGTTTCTTTTTGCAAATAGAAGGCAGGGAATCAAAGGAT
The DNA here is from genome assembly GCA_013396875.1 of Vireo altiloquus. Taxonomy (NCBI): domain Eukaryota; kingdom Metazoa; phylum Chordata; class Aves; order Passeriformes; family Vireonidae; genus Vireo; species Vireo altiloquus. The sequence continues at coordinate 529,530 of VZRF01010165.1, forward strand.
TAACACTGCACAAATGCAACCATGAAAACTTAGTACCCCACAGTCAATAGAGCACGTTGATCATAAGACCTTTTTCTCCTAATAAGAATTTTGATTAATTTACACAGCTGGTGGCTGCAGTAGCTGAAGGCACTGCCCATGGCTTTCTGTTGCCACCCCTCTGCCCCTGCAGCCACGTGGTGAGGTCAGGAGCTTGCCCAGCTCTTAGCTGCCTCACTGTATATTCCATCTCAGCTCGGCTCTTCTGCCACTTCCAGTTTAAACCAAGATGCCAAACCCTTCCCTGAAGTGACTGGTGGGCACACAGCAGCTCTCCCCTGCCAGCTCTGCTGCGTGGGCCGTAGTCTCCAACTAAAAGGACCACCAATAGCTGAGATAACTCTATTCTAAGCAACTTTTTCTGAAAATTTTAACTGAAATTTTTCATGAAATTTTCCCCATGACTAGGAAAAAGAGAGCTTTAGTTTATATTAAGATAGTAGAAAATATATATTAAATTATTGGTCTTCCTGCTTTTATTGCGAAAACTGCCAGCTTAAATCCAGGATATTGTTGTACGGTAGAGATGTATATTTTTCTCTCTCAGAAATACTGAGCATATTAGTCATAAAAAAAAGGCTTAGTGAAGGAAGCATGTATTTGTCTCCTGTTTTCATGAGGAAAAAAACCCCAAACTTAATATATTCTCTATAAATAAATAAGATTGCAATTGAGATTCTGTGATGAACTTTTTCCAAAATTTTGGCTGATCGCTTGGATAAATTCATTCTAACTAAGAAAAACTAGGAGGATTTCAAGTAAACAAAAATAATTATCTGAATTAAATGAGCAATGTTCAGCTTTTAATTTAAATAATTTCTGCAACAAACAGTATAGACTGTAAAAGAAATTTACTGCTGCCTTTGAAAGAAAGTACTTCAAGCAGCAGATGAATTTCAGATGTGTTACTCATCTAATAAATGACCAGTATCACATTCATGAGCATTTCTAGGTTTTTTAGAGTTTGTTTTCTAGTCTCACCTACTTGACATATGAAGTACTGTCAAATTTTAGTATCAGTGAGATGATATCATGAAATAAAAATTAATCTGATTGCAGCAGAAATAAATTAACTTAAATGATTCACAGCAACATGCAGACTGACCTGTCCAATAACAGGTTAGGTGCAAACAAAAGCTTTCCTGGGTGTTCCATGGAGCGCCAGACTAAGCCGATCATCAGTATCTCTAACCAGGCACATTCCAGTAGATGAACCTGATCATGGAGTGTTAAATCCACAAATCCTGAAAGAATAAATAGGAGACAGTAAAAACACTCCAGTTTTGTAAGTGGAACATTATTCAGAGAACTAGGTTAAAAAGTGCATTACAGCTGAATAATAAAAAAGAGCAATAAAGCAGACATTTGTTCTCTTTGTATTTTGGGGTGAGTTTTGTCCACTGAGGTTCTACATGCTAAAGAACAGTCAGAACTTTGTAGCCTACTATTTTTGTGCTGGCTGTACTCTTCCCAAAAATCAGGGCAAGAGCCTGACACAGCATCTCCATCCCCACACCTGTTTCCAGAGGCCTGGGAAGCCAGGTGCACACTGCAGAAAGGGACATCTGCTCCAGCCCCACACTGCCTGGGGCATGGTGGAGGCAAAATGGAAAAACGCCTGCTATAAAATGAAGTGACAGCTCTAATCAGCTAACCCCAGACCAGTTCTCTTGGTGGAATGCTGTTTCACAGACTCAGGGACAACTGACTGTACTGCAGGGACCAACAGAGCATTTAAAATAAACTAGGGAGCAAATGCTTATCTTCGCACAATCAGAATTCCCTGATGAAATACCTGTTTATGTTCCTACTGGACTACAGAACATGGAGGAAGGAAGTACTTTGTATTTAAACACTAGAAACAACAACTGCAAAATGAGAGATGGCTTAGAACAATCCTACAAAAAATGGAAAAGAAAGAATAATGATGAATGTAGATGTGAAACCATAATCATAGTGGTCCTCCCTGTGTTCATTTCATGCAACAGACTGAATTACTCTCTGTTTTGAATTCTCACTTTTCATCAATGTTATTTTCAATCCAAAAACATAACCAAAGTGGAGATCGCATAATACAATTTATTAGATCTTGCATAAGTTATTCCTTGAAATTAGAATGAACTTCTTAAAATAAAATGTGTAGAAGATTCCTTAAAACAGATCTTATTTATCTTTTGCTCAGTGTTACAAAACACATTATTGAACGTTGCCATAAATTTTTTTGGCAATTGTAATGATTTATACTAATCTCCAGAATACAGGTAAACTACCCTACTAGCCCTAAAATGACATGGATTTTCCTTCTGTGTTATGTCCTCTCCATAGATATAAACTGAGTCAGATTTGAGGAATACACATGACATACACTTGAGTATTATCTTGAGAAAAAGGAAGAAAAAAGGCACATATTTTAAAAGTTAAACGCTGTGATAGGAAATACACTTTACAAATAAGAAAGAGGTAGAGAATAAACAAAGTACAGTTCACATTAACTTAGAAAATATTGTTAAGTTTGGTAAAATAGTCGTTGATATAATTATTTTTAATGAAAATATCTGAGAGAGTGAATCAATCTAGTGGTAAGAAATCATCCAAAAAAAGGAAACAGCTTTGACACATTTGAAATAAAACCCACCTATCAATCACTGGAAGTGAATTTAGGCAGCTGCAATATCTGCTGTTTTTATGGAAGTGGTAACAATAGAGGAAAGAAATAATTGCTTTTTCCTGTATTTTTCCTTTATCACCAAGTACAAAAAATTATTTTCCAACTTCAAAGACTGATGGAATGGCACTTGCCTGAGTCACCAAGCAGCTTGAACAATAGAGCTGAAACTTAAAAGAGTAACATTCTTAACTACAAAGCATTGGTTACAGCACTCAAGAACAAAATTGGCAGAAAGAAAATGGCTGTATATGGAGAACAAATAATAAACACAGGTGTCCTATTAAGTATTGCCTTAAAATGATAATATATAATAATTGCCTTGATGGCTTTTTAGGTGACATTGTAAATTTATTATCTTGCTGTTGATAAAACTAGCTAGTTAGTTTAGTTGGTAAAACTAAATGTCGTGCCCAGAGAAGCTGCGAATCCCTGGAAGTGTTCAGCACCAGGATGGAAGGGATTTTGAACAACCTGGTCTCAGCTGAAGGTGTCTCTGCCCACGGCAAAGGGGGTGGAACTAGGTGATCTCTAAGGTCTCTTCCAACCCAGATCATTTGATGATTCTATAATCATTCATAAAATTCATAAAATAATACATTTGATGAAACAAAGTTCAGTAAGATATTTGATACTGTAAAAGCATGCAACACATTAACTGAAAGAAAATATTTTCAATTTCACATCTCAGCATGGGAAAAGGATAATGAACTGAAAAGGAAGGACATACGGTTTACTTCATTATCACAGACAATTTTTAATGATGACACAGAAAAAACAGAAGTCATAATTCAGCTGTCCTGTTGGCATGTGGGAAACGTTTAATGAAGGTAATGAACTTTATAAAAAGCCAGGGAAACTCTGAGAGTGTAAGAAAGTTGAGTTACCTCAGTGTTACCTGAATCTGATAACCATACTGCAAGTGGGATGAGAAGTTAGAGTGAATGGCTGGGAAAGGTGAAAATGAACAAAGCATTGAACAATACACCCTCAGGTGAGGAATAAGATGAATTTAGTAACTCTCTAGTAAGCTAAATAGTCTCGAGGGGTTAAAGGATTGCAATGGATAAATATTCTAAGAAAAAGAGAATAGCATTACAGAAGATAATGGCACAGCAGAGAGAAGCCCATGCTGGAAGCTAAACCAGCTCCAAGTCAGACTGCAAATTAGGGGGCATTGTTAACAACAAAAGTAGTTATTATCTAAGCATCACATTCAATTTCCTTGAATTTGCTCTTATTTGAAGCACTAATCAAGATTTAATGATTTTTTTAAAGACATACTCTTCGTCAAGTTAATTCAGAATAATGTTACAGAGGGTCAAATTAAATTATGAATAAATCATTAGTCAGTCCATCACACAGAGCATGCAGCACTTCAGTGTTGCTGAAATTATGTGTAGATGTGCACATAATTCTCAAATTTCAGTACCCTTTTAATGTTGGAAAGTTTTGAAAATTATTCACAAAGTATTTTCTAATTCTATATTTTTGATTACTGTGCTTCAAGGAAGAAGAAAGACATTCACTTCACTGTTGATAAATTAATTGCAGTTTGGATGTAACCTACATCTCACTCCATATACCAGACTGACCAATTTCATGATCTTATATCAATCAATATCAATAACATAGATTGCCACTAGTCCATTCTATCCAACATATATCATATGTTCAGCAAGAGAAAGATGCTAAGAGAATAAAAGCCGTGCCTAGACCATTCCTTTTTCTTTCAAATACAGATAAATCCAAGTGATTGCCAACAACGAACACAACGAATGGTCCACAAATCCTCGTATGAATAAGGAAATCTGAACTTCTGAAAAGCCAGAACGATCTTCAAAGTAAACTCTTTGTAACCCGGGAGTTTGGGCAACACAAGGACTACTGGAAATAGCATTCAGTAAAGCATAACACACTTGAGGAAAATGGTTTATGCACTAAGTTGTTTGATTGCAGCAAGGAACAATATATTGCTCAGATGATTTTCATTTATTGCTAATGTAACATACATTGTGCACCCTTCAGTTCTCTGACATAACCACTACCAACACATGTATATGTATATGTGTGAAATTTTTAAAATCATTTTTAAACTAATAAATTCATCATTTGCCTTAGTGACTTTTGACCAATTAAGTAGCTACCTGTTTTATGAGAAACAACTTCCATAGCAATTACCATTCTCTGAAACCCAGTATCCAGTGTCATTGCAGATTCAATCCTTTAACAGTAAGTCCTCCACTGGGAACTTAATAACATTTGAGGATTATTATCATAATTTTGCAGTTTGTACTAATAAGACACAACTACAGGGTTTCCAGACTGCTCAAAATCAGTTAAGTAAAGGTGAAAACAAATTATAAAGTAACCCTTCTTTTTACATCTGATCCAACTCTAATCCAAGTTATATGCTTATACTGTATCTCCTAATTACCATGATGTGTACCTGAAAGACGAATGTCAGGCAATTTCTGCAAGAAAATAAACATTATTGTGTCATAAAGAATGACTGTCTCCAAATGCTTTGAAGGAAAGTAAAGTAAAAGCAATAAACAGTTTTAAAAGCAATAGCAAAGATCCATCTATCAAAGTATCCCACTTACAACAGCAATTGATACCAGATGTTTATGGCAAAACATATAGCAGGAGAAACTGTTTCAGTCTGCCCTTATCTTCATCACATTATTCAACTTCGTAACATCCATAATTTTTACCACTATCATTCACACCCTTTTTTTCCATCAAACTTATGAATATGTTGAACACTATAGTCTTAAACCTCCTGCCAGCTAGTCTGCAATGTATTTGACTAAATAGCAAGTGAGATTTTTATAATACCTCCTTATGGCAAAAACCAGGATCTTAAAAAACACCAAAAAGTGGTGGGAAATCAGAACACTCTTACATTTTGTGTCTTAAATGTGTCCAGGCAGACCACTGTTTTTTTCTATCTTAATGCCGTGTTTTGAAAGTGGCAATAGCCAGTGAAAAAGGCTGTTGTTTACAACTCCATACTGTATCTCAGTCACGTGACAGTCATGTAATAGACCACATTTGGAACAGAATGCTAATTAGGTTGGCAAAGACAGCAGTAAAGTACTGGTGGGTGCTGCAACCTGATTGCCAGCAATAAAGCAACAAAATAGAGGCTTGTATAGAAAAAAATATCTTGGTAGATGAAAGGCAAACAACAAAATAAATCCTAGGTCAAGTTCTGTTCTCAAAAAAATCATCCACAGAGAGGAAAAACATCTATTCCTTCTAACCTAAAGCATGTTCAAGGACCAATACCTTTGATCAAGTGGTGAAATCTGTGACTGTTTTAATGCCACGAGCTTGGTACCCAACCTCTCCACTTTAAACAGAGTGGTGAGAATGCATCTATGCATTTATCTAGCACATAAGATGACATTCTGTTCTGAAATTGCACGGATCACTCAGCCTCTTCAACCTTTAAGGCTGAGCCCTGAAACCTCTTAGTTAAGAGGTGGCTAAAACCCACACCTTGACTATAGCCTTGTTCATAAACAACAACAGCAGAGCAAAACAAATTCTGAGGCCAAGTGAATCAGAGAACCACAAACATTGTTTTCCTTGAGCCTCACTATTCACAGAGCTATTTCTATGATGCTACTTATTCCTAATTCTTTCCATAGATCTTCAGACAAAAATTAAAGGACACTTTTATTAAGTTCTCCCTCCTAAGGGCACTTACAGTATGACATGGACATATTGATTTAATTGTTTACACAACACCAGTGTTTTAAATCAAGACTTATTTTAAAAACCAAAAATCAAAGATCTCTAAACCTCAACATTTTCAATCCAAATATTTTTCTAGAAGAGTAGTCTTGTTATTTCATTTTTTTAAAAGGACATGCTTTTGTTTCTGTAAGTGTGGTCAGAAAAAAATTAACTACAATTTACTGAGTTCCTGGGAGGAAATCTGAAAGGCAAACACAAAGCAAGTGGCACAGTTTTAAGAGCCTTTAACGACTTTGTCTGCTCTTTCACAATTCTCTGGTTTTGCTGCCTGTATAATTATAATACAGCAGCACACCAATCCAAGCTCACGCACTGCCTCGTCTGAGTGTAAACAATCTGACAGAAATTAAATTTCTTGAGATCAAAGAGAAAAGCATCTGCTCTTAATTACTGTTAATTCATTTGGAAAATTATACTTCTCATTCTGCCATTTTCAGCTCCAAGCTTCTTTCTTAAAAAAAAAAAAAATTACAATTTACAGGCATAAACTTAATATAGATTAGAAATGGTTCGGGTTTTGGGCAAAAACCCTAAAAGTCAGAAGGATGATGGGGCCCTGCTTTCATAGTCTATTCATACTGAAAGTCAAGATCAAGCAAGCTTTTGCTCTTCCTCTAGTGGAGGTTTCCATCCTCCCTGAGCTGGCCTTAGGGAAACTACCTAACAGTTTGGCAGGTAGACCACCCAGCCAAAGTCCCTACCTGACAACAGGATGCTGCACAGATGTCACGTTTGTCACTTTTATTTCAGATCCCATTTCTAGGAGCTGGTCTGTTCTGCCTCCACTTAAAAGTTGCACTGTGATGATTCTGAAATGCTTTTCTCAGGTGAATGAGAACCATTCCTGGTCCTTTCCAGAAATACATAAAGTTGCCACGACTTCTCTGAATGCTTTCTGCTTGGACAAAAAGTACATACTTTTTCAGACCTGTCCGGTCCATATCTTTTCAGTATGAGAAGTCTAAGAAGTTCCTGAGGCCATTCCTGGTACAAGTAGCCAATTCCTTGTTCAGTATAGGAACCTCTCTTTCCCTCCTCAGGTACTTATCAGTCTAAACTATAACCAAGTGCACCCTGCCTACATCAGATATATTAAATACTGTCCTATTTCAAGTTTCCTCTGCCAGAACGAGCTTGTAAATAAGCTAGGCAAGTAAAAGTTAATCTACTCAAAGTAATACTTTGAACCAAGCACAATTAGAATTTAGGGCCATGGAAACACTTCAGAGGTAGTGACAGACAATTGCTGCTGGGTGCATTTACATTCTCTTCTCCTGACAAACTCTTGCCACATTTTTATGAAATACTGATGCATTGCCTGAGAGAAACATGAGAATTCTCCAGCACAACACCAGCTTGGCTGGCAATGCTCCCAGGGAGATGGACCATGCCCTGCCCAGGGGTCTGCAGGAACACCCAGAATGAGAGCCAGCCCTTAGTTGTGAAGTGCTCCTGTGAGTTTTAGGGACAGCAAGTTCTTTCTACACAGCAGCACAAGCAAATTATTCTGTAGGACCTATTTGCTTGCCTGAAGATATGTCCTGTGCTGGTGGATGGTCAGGCTACATGTCCAAACTCAAGACTTCCTCCTTGGGGAGAAGACAGGTTTGGTAGTGTTGTGGCTCAAGTCCATCCCAGAGTCAGGACACAAATGTACCCAGCAAAAGCAAGTGCTGCCAAGTCCTGACTTTCACGCACCTGTCCCTGTGTGAGCCTTTACTTAAACACAGGGGTTTTTGTGCAACTCTTTCACTTTGTTAAGCAAAGATTATTCCAGAAGTGCATTAGCAGTAACCATTTAACACAAATACATTGAGGCCTTCCATCAGGGAACATAATAAAAGTAATTGGCACTCACATAGCACTTTACATTTTCAAAGGGCAGTAAAACCATTAAGTATTATTAAATGCATTTTATAGATAGAACACAGGGAGGTTAAGTGTTTCATCCAGGAGGAGGCAGGATTAGGACAGAGGTGTCTCAGCATACTCTGTCATCCTTTCAACCACAAAAATCTTTGAGTTGAAGACTCCTTGAGGCCAAATGAAAGATCTGTTTCTTGCGATCAGTAAAAGAAACAGAAGCAACTAAATTTTCTCATAGAGAAAAAAGGAAAAAAAGTTTTGCAAAGTTAGATTTGAGGGGGAAATTGGTTAGAATGCGAGCAGAAAAGCAAGATGCAGGGAAGTACACAACATTAACTTTAATCGCTCTCACTAATCTAGGCAGGGTAACACCTGGTGCAAAACAAATCTTAGGCCTAAGTTTTCCTCATCCTCTTAACACACAGTTTTCAAAGTTATTTTAATAAGAACAAATCTTGCTAATAATAACAACAACTACTGTATAAGATTATTGTAAGTGAAGGCTGCCTGCCAGTTTGCAAGTGAAAGCTTATCATACTTGTATTGTAAAGCAAGAAGGGAGGTTAACACACATTTTCTGTACAGAAAATAAGCTCTTCAACTAATCAATAAAAACTGATGTTCTTTATCACAGGGAAAATTCTTGCAGCACTATATAACAGTTATTTAAAGCATGCTAACGATAATTTCTTCCTGGACTGTAATCCAGAAGTCTGAGACACAGGGTACACTTTGACAACACTAAGATGTTACTTTATGGTTCTTTTACCACTGAGAGCTGTGCCATTTGTCAGAAGTTCAGGTTTGCAAATAAAAACCACAGAACACTGTCTGTGTATTGAGAATGGAACAACAGCAGCTGTTCCCTGTGATTCTGAGTGTAGGAACAGCCCCAAATGTGAAAGATTTTCTTTGAAGATTGTCCTCTGAATTTTTCCCTGGACAGGTGAAGAAAGACACTACTCAAAATTTATTAGATGCTGACTAACATAGATGGTATGAGGTAATACATCTTTTATTTATTGTCTCTGCAACAGTTAATTACATTATATTAAACTTATACCAGTACTCAGGCCAGTTCCAAGTAGTTTGGAGGGATTTTTGGGGGATTTGTCATTTTTGTAAGAGGTCACAGCTATGCAAAATGTTTTCCATCAAGAGCAGATGCAGCTAAAATAATTTCTGGGGCTGGTTATGCATTCTTAACTGACTTTTACGAACTCAAAAGACAGACTCATAAATACAAGCTGTCCTTTCCACTTCATTCTTTCCCCTTCTCCCCTTCCCCCACCCAACTAGGGCTGCCACACTGATGGTCTCTTCCGCTGGTTTAAGTGTTCAGATAATTGATGCAATACCTGTCAAGAAGGAGGAGCATGAAAGCGACCTACGGGCAGTTAAGGAGCACCAACCTCACTGGAGAGTTTACACTTTGTGTAAACCTGCCCTAAGACTTGAGGTCATATCCAGCATGACTGGGAATTATTTTGTCTGTTCGGTTGCATCCAAGACAGTATGAGGTTTTCAGCATTCGTTTGACCTCCTTACTAAAGTACCAGGCTACACTCCAATCACAACCTAAACCAAATGTAACTGATGGTTTTGCGGCTGTCAAAAAAAGTCATTCGAGGAGAAAGGTCTCATTAAGCAATCACTCTTTGAGCAATCTCTTTAAGCAGCCACAGTTTTCAAGCAAACATATAATCACTGGCGGGAGGAAAAGGAGGCAGACTGAGGTAGACTTTCAGAGGTTTTTAAATGACCCCAACATGCCCCTGCAAGGTTTCAAATGGTTGTTTCCATACACAATTACTGGAGGAGAATTTTAAAACCAAAGATCAAAGACTTCCCAGTGGTTTTCCTCCTTTGCAGAGTGCACCTACATGCTTTTACTACATCCTCTTACTGTTTTTATAAGCACTGTAGTTGGCAAAGGCACTCTGGATGGGGCAGTACCCTAATGGTGTCAGCGAGAGCAGCAAGCCAGGGGGTGGTTCACACAGAGCCCTGACTGGAGCTGGCTTGGGCAGCATCGCATGCCTGGCCTTCACCGTGGCACCGGGAGACAGACCTTGCTAGAGAAGAGGCTCTGGAAAACCTCAGGGTGGGTAAAGGCAATGCAGATATGCCACATGGTTGAACGGTTGTAGGGGGGACAAGATAAGGACGACAAGTGAACAAAACTAGGTTAAAGGGAGGCTGGAGAACAACTGTACCACAGGCAGCTCATTTCTACTGCTCTGCATTTCAATTTTTCCACAAATGTTAGAGTGTAAAAATACCTCCATTGTTAAATTTTTTATCCTTTTTGTTCCTTTAATTATAAGAGCTATATGAAAGACTTATGTTATATGAAAGACAATCAAGAACATTTTAAAAAAGAGATAAAATTAGATTTGCAAGATAACACAACCAATGGCCAGCTTCAGCAACTCTTCTAAACTAACATTAGCTATATAAGCTGAAATTAAACCTATTCTTTCTGATTTTCCCTAAAATCCTGGTTTTATATTCTTATTTCCAATAATTCTGTTTAATTCTTTAAGAATTAAAGGTTCACTGTTTCAATTTATATCTCTGCCTACATCTGGAGGCTTTCCAAGTGTCACTTTTTAAATTTAATGCTTTTTTTGACTGCAAAATCTTTCACATGATGTAACTGGGAGGACTATGCTCTCCCCTTCTTCATTCATAAACTCAGAAAACACAGCACTAAGCTTTTTGCTCCAGTCTCTCCCACTACTGTGCTCACTGAACCAACCAATTAGCATTCATTGCAGCAGCATATGGAATTAGCAGGAAAGAAGATTATTTTGCCACCCAAGGAAAAGAGGGGAAAACTGTCAAGTTTGTAGTGTACTAGAAAATTAAAACTGCTTCAATACTACATATAGCAATTGCTCAGAACATAACATGCTGTACCCAAGAAAAGAGACATAACTTCAGAGTTCATGGTCTGGTCATTCTTTATAGTCACTCGGATATAAAATTAGCTTGACTAATGCACCTGCATCCATTTTATTCCTTCAGATTGTTCACATTTGAAGTATTATTCTGTCTATTGCACTTATACATGAGTAACAGAAGCTATATGTTTACATGTGTACTTTAGCATCCATTACACTTCCTGGTACCTACATCGAAACAAAAACACAAGCACATACAAATGAAACATCGAATGTTTCTTTTTCCTCTTATTCCTTTCACCCCTACATGACTGGTTTTGAACAGAACCCAATCTCTTAAAAATTATCCAGGAAATTGTAGGGATACATCAAAGAGAAGAAAGACAGCAAAATTAATTGCAGCAATTTCCTTTAACCACTACAACAAGAGGACTATTTCAGCAGCTGTGTGGGAGTGTCATCATAAGACAGAGCAAAGGAATACTTTACAGGGAAAGCAAGACACTGGAATGCAGCAGGCAATTCGTATTAATTTTCTGGTCCAAGGAGACCTAGTAAGTTATCAAGCAGCATGTTTCCACAAAACACATCATTGTCTTAAACCCCTTTTCTTGCACTGTCCTTCAGTGGGTGTCAAACGCAAGGGACCCTCAGGGAACTGTCACACATTTCATGGAATGGGCTCAGGTGTGCACACAAAACATGGGTGTTGCACTTGAGTGACCTTGACTCAAGCTCCCATACTGCCTGCTGAGACATGCTGAGGCCAGAGCTCAGGAGCTGAGCTTGGAAGCACTCTGACAGAGCATTTTACATTATAAAGTGACAGGCTGACATGTTTAAAACACTCCGGTAACACATCAGGTTTCACGAAATGAAAACAAACAAATAAAAAGAGGTTGGTTTCTATCTGGAAACATGGTGTCCTTGTCAGTGCCTCATCTTTCTTTTCAGCACTCTACCAGGCACCTATTCCTACTCATCATTGAAAAAGGTACTGAAACTTCTAAGAAATATACGACTCTTCTCCCCAAAAATGTCTTCTTTTTATTTTAAACAGGTGCCTGAAATATTTGAAATTGTATTGAAGTCTACTCTTTCACATTGAAAAAAAAATCATTTCACTCAAAAAGGTTATTATCTAGCAGACAGTTTCAAAAATTTCATTTGGTATGAAGTGAGAATGTTTTGTTTTTACTGTTTGTATCTGGCATGAAACAAAGAAACTAATTATTTACACAACTCTAATGGAGACATCTGGAAAAGCTTTGGAACAGTGTACAAGCTCATCCAAAATGACCGGACCTATAAACTCTATTTGTCATCCTTTGACAGGACTGGAAAATTGCATGGAATCCCACTACATTAAAAAAAAAAAAAAAAAAAAATCACTGTAATGTGTTGTAGTAAGTACAATAGCAGAAACTAAAGATTAGAAGAAAAATATGTAACTTAAAATTCAGAGTTTCCCTGGAGTTACAATTTGATTAATTATAACTTGTAAAAAAGGTGGTAGTTTTAACCTTTCTTATTTTAGACACATTTTGATTTATTTTGTTTTTCTATTTTCTTTCACTTGCATATGAAATGCAAATTTGACAGACTGCTTACAGAGGAGAATAGAATTCTATCAGGAAATGGAGCCACTTCACGCAGCTCTGACATAGTCTGGGAGAGTGTTTTGTCAACAGCATCACCATACTGATCCTTGAGGCACAGCTTGGATCATGTAAAGACTTTTTCAGGCTGAAGGCTCCTATCCTGAGAGACAGAAGAACTGGGTTTGGTGCAGGATCCCTGAGGCAGCAAATATCACCTGATTGTTACCCAAATGGTAACTTTTGATGATATCCAGAAGGTTATGGGTTCCTGTTATATAGTTCTACAGCTCATATATGTTGATATGCTCCCATGGCTACACTGCTGCCAAGAGGAGAGTTACCAGGATGAGATGAAGTCACGCAGCAACTGCAATATGGACACAACCAAAATAGGTCACACAGAACTGGTGCTGCACTGGGACGGTAAAAGACAAACTTTTAATCAACTGAACAAGAGACAGAAAATATGAAGCAACAATGTGGTGAAAACTTGTCAAGATGACACAGAATTCTAACTTTCATTATCCTAAACCTGTTTATTAACGATCTGACAGGCCAAGAAAGCAATGAGGCAGCAAAATATGAAGATAACGGAAAATAATTTAACTTAATCAGAACACATAAAACATAAATTTCAGAGATACTTAGAGTAGTGAGTCACCTCCTAACTGTTTGTGCTTAGTCTGGAATTGTCTCAAACTGGTACAGGAATCAACCTAAATCTAAACCTAAAGCATTTTCAGGCTGCATTTTTGCACAGATAAACAATCAAAATAATGAACCGGGAAAGAGGGATGAACACGGAAATTCAAAAATAGAGGAAAAAAATCTTAGTATTATTGTCTTACACAAAAAAAAGGTAATTCTGAGTATAACGTAAAGCATCTACAAACACATTTAAATATAGTCCTACCCCAATTAAACATCAAGTATTAAGAAGCTGCTCAGAGACTCAGAAACCAAGAGACTCTGAGGGCTCAAGAGGCTGGCAACTTGCTAAGAAGGGGGAAAACAGCTCATCAACATTATACTCTAAGTACTTCTGACATCCCAGTAGTGAATAATTTCAGTCTTCCACCAACATGAAATCAGCATTTACAAGTTACTCCACATTATTTGTAAACAAAATAACTCAAGGAAAGCTGGTAACAGTTATTCACTGTCAGCTGAAAAAAAGCAGATCTGGATTCATCAGACTGCAGTGATAGATTTTTACCAAAACCTCTCAGAAGCCCTATTACTGATAAACAAGGTAAGAAAAAGCTCATCTGGAGTCTAAAGAAAAGAGCACTCTGACTGCACTGTCTGCTGAAATAAGGTAGTAAAGGAAATGCGTTTGTGTTGCCTGGCACTGTCTCATTCAAATATTCAAATGTGTGTCTGTTTGAACACTTGATTAGAAGTGTCCCCTTTAAAAAAACCTAAAAACAACAACTAAAAAAGCCCCAAAAACAACCAAACCAAGAGGACAAGAAAAAAAACAAAAAACAGAACAACAAAAAAAAAACCTTAAAAACTTAAAGTAGCATGTAAAAAATTCTGCAAAATATAAGCCACTCTTTTTTGAGAAGAGAGGCTTACTGGGAAGGCATAAAACAGGAGCAGTATAAAAGAAATAGAAAATTTAATTCATATTTAATTCATATTCATAAGAACTTTCAAATTGAGAGGTGGGGGTGGAGGCGAGGGGTGTCTCACAACAGGGATATTTAGTGTGCTTCACATGTTTCCCATACAGCAAATAAAATCCTGAGACACCAGTTTAGGAACTGATTCACTGTGGTACATTTTAAGAGAGCTCTCCATAACTGACACAAGGAGCCATTGGCACAGTCAGTGCTTCCCTGTGGTAAAGCAACATTCTTCCCGAATGTATAAAGGAACATAACCCTACGTGTTCACCTGGGGAAAAAAAAAGTGCATTTGGTATTCTCATTGGAGCCAATGATCCTTCATAACTGTGTTTATATGAATACCAAGTGGGGGAAAAAATGATAAGTTGATAATTGTGCTGGATTTTCACGGGCAGCTCTTCTGCGTCAGTTGAGAACTACTCCATGTATACTGGTTTTAAAATGAGTGAGATGTTAACCAATTAAGACCAGTGTTTAATCCCGTCACCATGAAATAAAGTATACTAGAGCTCTCCTTTTCCACAGACATTGCAAAATCCCACCCTGCAGAAGACTAAGAGTCAACTGCTGATTCCAAAAGGCTGCCACATGCTTCTGTCACTTCAGGTCACTATTTACTAGCTGTACAGTGCAAACTTGGCCCAAAGAACTTCCAGAAGAATTTACTGCCTTCCTGGAAGAGAAAGACAGAAGAACAACTTTCAAAAAATATGCACTAGAATTGGCAACCAACCAGACAGTCTTTGCTTCCCGGGAAGTAAAGTATCTTGTACCCCCGGGATGAAAGCCAACAGAAGACCCTCTGTGAAAAAGGATGCATCTTGAGTTTGGGGGTACTACCTCCTGCCCATGAGTCTCCAACCCCTCACAGCTATGGCACAGCATTATAGAATATGTTACAGATTAAGCAGGAACATGAAAAGTAGGAGCTAAACATCTACTTAAGCAGACAGGATAAATGGTGCCAGGAACTAGAAGATTCTTGCCCTTTGTACATGAGAGAAGGGAAAAGCCCTCTCTGCACAAAAATAACGAGAAATTAAATTAGAAGAAGGCTTGCTCTAGAGCTGTATGTTACTATCGGCAGTATAGATACATGAGTATTTCTTTCCAGCACTATCACATCAATACTTGCCTATTCATTCCTGGTACAGTCACTCCCACATTACAGTTTTCTCAACTATTTTGCCATGAACTGGACTGGGGAACTCACACAAGTTATTGGCAATAAAAAACACACACCCAGAGGACTCATTTTTAACCCAGATAAATGCCTGTACTTGCACAGCCACGCCAAGACAGGGAGAAGCAGAAAGGTAGGAACCGTTCTAGGCAGCACTGCAACTGGAATAAATACTTGTGAAATTACAATCTCACAAAGTACATCCTAAAAACATATGTGATACTCATAAGAAATACTACCTTTGCAGCAATCAAAGGAGATTTCTCAGCTAGATCAGACATGCAATATAATAGTTGATATAATACGGCAATATTGCAATTTTAGCACTATTCCAGTCAGTTGTTTTTAATACAATGAACACACCCAGTTAGAGACTGTTCAAGGGTTTGAGCAAACACCTTGCTCTCATGCCAGCAGCCACTTCTCTCTTTGCAGCCATGTTTTCTGAGGGACAGCAGCTGTTGCAGAAGATCCTTCATTAGACTATTGATAAGAGTTAACATTCTCTAGGAACATTTTAATTAGCCTACTCTATCACTCCCCCTTTGCGATCTTTGTGAATCAAAGTAAAATTACATTTCTTCAATTATGACTTTCCAAATCAACCTTAACATTCCAGAATATAATTTCACAGGGAACACAACACATTTAGCCTACAAGCAAGATTTTGAATGGTACTTTTCCCCTTGTCAGTATATTAAATCTGATTCTGGGTCTTAAGGCTTCCTACTGGATTTGGTTCCAAACCAAAACCCTCAAGCCGCAGAGACAAAAATCACTGAAAATTCTGATGGCACTTTGTTTTTCTGAGATCAGTCTGCTCGCAAGGAGTACCAGATACCTGTAAGAATCACTGGGTGCCTCTGACAGCCTGAGCAGTGCCCCTCTCTGGTGGGCAAAGGGAACTGGACACTGAATCAAAGTCAAGATCTTGATTCCTCCCTTCTGTTTCCAGGACTCCTCAAGAGGCTTAAGAAGCTTTAGGTCTAGACCCAGAGTTTAAGCACGGTGATGAAATATTTCATCTCTATCTCCCTGCTCCAAGACTGTGGCAGACAGTGACATTTCTTACAAGGAACAGAGCTTTACATAAGGAAGGGAAGGCAATAGTTCCTTTTGGACACTCTTAGCTGAGAACAAACTCCTGGAAGAATAAGGCAATTGCAGATTCCTCATCTCCCACTCCACTGTGAGATATTCCTTAACTTGCTTTCACTAGTTTAAATTCACAGCAGCCCATAACTAGCACATAGACAAAACAACATACTCTTTACACACATAGTTCATTTCCCGGAGAGATAATCAAAGAAAACAAATGAGCTGCGTAACAGATGTGTCATATAATGTACCACTGCAGTGATACAGACGGGGTAAGAGCCCATCCAGAAGTCGTCTGCAATAAATCTTTCCTAATTATTTCTATGTAACTTAAAAACTATATACCTAACATGAGGTTTTAGTGAGTGACTCACTTGAACAGAAAACTAATACACATTATATTAAAATAACCTCTAAACTGGAATCACAGCTGATTGTACTCAAGAGATGTAGTACTAGAGAAAACCTAAAAGAATTAGACGGAAATTATTAAAAATCAAGTAAAAAGGGCCAATTTGTGTGAATTATGTGAACAAGAAACAATGGATATGTGCACATGCACATACATATCGCATCAGTGCTTTCCAACAATCGCATATTCTTTTTGTAAATTATTTAAAGAAATAAATAAATCAGGAGGGATCATTACTTACTGTTTACTTAGAGTAGAAATTAACGAGCATTTCTTGGAAAGCTCCAGGGTTCAGCATAGCTGAAGACTCTAAGACAGATATGTTCATCCAAGAGTGTAAATTACTTATCAGCTAAAGAAAAATAGCAGGAAATGCTTTTATAAAAGGATCATATCTTTTAGAAATAAAATATTACCGTTTAAATATTTAATTTCCTAAGGTTTTGGCTAAAAATGTATAAAGATTATTACTTTGGATGCTCATTTTTGCCTTTTCATTTGCCAAGACTGACAGAATTTCATCTTCAGACACTTGCTATCAATTGAACTTGTATGCTAATGAATGCCCAATGAATTCCAACATATAAGTAGTTCTTGTTAAAAGAATTTTAGCTCCTTCTTCCCTGTTTAGTGTCATTTTTTATCTGTCAATATATGTCAAACAGGTAAAATGATTACTCATAGGTAAATTTTGATTACTAAAAATATTTTTTTGAGACAGCTTGTTGGGAAGCCCCAAAATTCAATCTTTTGAAATTCAAATATTTCTTACTCTGAAAAGGTCTGATTAGGGGGTCAGCCTTGTAATAGCACTGTGGGTCTTGATTTTAAAACCACTGTGTACAGACTGAACTATAACTCTATAATATGTGGAGTAGCAGTCTTAAAAAAATTTTTTTGGCTATGTACTTGCATAATGGCATCAGCAGCTGAAGCACTCTTCAGAATCTCTCTCTTCTTCTGAACAATGAAATAAAATCTGGAAATCTATAGAATTAGCTTTAGGAGTTTGCAAAAAAACTGGTAAGTATGAAAAAAAAACAGAAATGTTGCAAGGTAAGTATTAGAAAACTCTTAAGGATTTATTTCCGAGCTCATCCGAAGTTTCTCTAAATACTCTAAATGATTCTCTAAAGAAATATTCTATGTGGTTCTCTAACTACTTCTCCTTTACACTGTTTCCCTTGATTAAAACTCAATGCAAATACAATGATGCAGTTTGAACACATTCTTTTAATGTCTACTGCCAGGAAACTCCTGGGGAAAGAGTGGGACATAAGCAAGATCACTATGGCTTTGAAGATGAAATGGTAAAGAACAGTGAGCAAATCACATCCCAAAGCTCTTCCTGTGGCCACAGGAATAGGAACAACCAGACCCTTCCACTTGGAAGAGCCCCTGAACAAATTACTGCCTTCAGCAGGAGCCCTAGCAATAAGTAAGAAGCCCAGTATCAAACTTTTGAATTTACTGTTGGCTCATCTGACTGATTCACAGCATCTTTTTCCTCTGGTCCTCTTGCCTGTGTTCTTTACTTTTTCTCACAGTTGGAGTCCCCTCATTGCTGGTCAGCTTGTCCAGAAGTATTTCTCTCCTCTTCTATATCCCTAACTCTAGCGACCCCCTGGAGTTTGAAAACCATTGCATTAGGTTACCTCTTAAACTTCTGGTATCACAGTTGTAATTCAGACCTTGATACTTTTTTATTCTGCTAAAATTTTCTTCCAGTCTTCAGCTAGTGAAACCACTGCCTGTATTTTTGCTTTGTTTTGTATTGTATTGTTTATGTTCCTTTACAAGCACTTCTGCTGAATTGTTCCTTCTCAGCTTTGGCTTCTTCCTGTCTGACACAAACTCCTGGTGCACATAACATCTCCCTGTCCCCTTCAGAATCAGCACCTCTGCCCCATCTCTCAGCAGGAGACCACTGTGTCACATTGTCTCACCCATTTCTCTTTTTAGAAGTTCTGCTTTTCCTGAGGAAAAAATTTACCTCATCCTTTTTCTCAAAGCACTACAAGACAATTCTAGAGATAATTTAAAAAGTTACTTGAAAGAGAGAGATTTTCTCATACAGCACCCAGAACCTGGAGGAGAAGGAGGACAGAAAGGAGTGCTATTTTGGTTTTACAAATATAGACAAGAAAAACTGAAGATGCTTCCCAGACTAAGAAAACACAGGGATGGAAAGCTTTAATTTCATATTGAATGATTTTAATTGTGTTGCTGTTCATAATCATTCAATTGAATTATACATCTCAGTCTGATGTTCAAATTGAAATCGTGTTTACTTTATTCTACTATAAGCTTTGATACTTATCTCTTACATTGATGGTAATTAATTGAAACTTCACAGGAAAAAATAAGCAAAAAGCAGCTATAAAATAAGATCCAGATGCCTATGTTCATTTATCTTTTGCTTAGAGATTTGCTTCTCCTAAGCAGGGGAGCAGAGAGTATCACTTCAACAGGTTAAAGAGATAAGCAAAGGGGTGGGTTTTTAAACAACATTTTAGAAATCTCCACATCAAGGCTGTTAGAAAAAGGAGAAGAGACGAAACAGGTATTTTGAAAGGGTTATTAAAAATTATTACAGGAATTGAAAGCCATTCCTTTTTTAAATAAGTGCAAACTATTGGCAGGAGGATCACCACACTTAGAAGCTCTATGAACTTTCCTACACCTGAAGGGTTATAGACACACACCACTCTTATCGAAGACTCCTTCCACTGAAAGAAGACTTAATTTTTTTTCAAGGTTTGGTGCTGCTAAAGCGCAATGCAAAATGTTGGCTGTTGGCCTCTTTGCACACTGTTCCTAATTTAACAAACAGAGCCGTTTAGAAGGTCAAATAGGAAAACAAGATCTTAAGAAAACAGCAACGACTGTGGCTTTGAAATAAAGAAAGAAAAAACAAAAAAGCCCCAGTGCCAAAATGTTTATCTCCTCGGTTCATGAAGCCATAAAATAAGTACAGCACCGTGAATCATCTCAAAGCTTCAAAGCCGGTGTGCCCAGTGTACCATTTTAGGGCTATTAAGTTGTACAGCTACTGTACTTGTAGTAAATAGTTATACAAGATTATAGCAGAGCTGCCAAGGAAAAATTGCTACAAAATTTCCTTAAAGCTACACTCTTTACCATGAGCTCACTGCATAAGCTCATAATGTCTCTTACCACCTCAAGGGATTCTGCACCAAAAATAGATTTGGTGCAGATGATTTCTCTGAAAATGGTGTAGTTGATTTCTCTGAAAATGCCAGCTTCATTTAGAAAATACAGTACTCCATATATGACATTAAACTATACACACAGTAAGTGAATAATGAAATATAGTCAGTTAACTCCTTTGACATAACAGCATTTCTGTAGAAAAGCAGAGTAATGATTTTGTTCATTTTATCAAAGACCATTCTGAAGGTGGTACTATATCCCCGGAATGTTATGCAAGTCAAGGACATAAGAAGGCATATCTTTCAGGAATTTATGGTTCAGAAATGATTATTCATCTACAGTGATACCTTGCCTATGTGTGATTTTTAGTGATTTGTCCCAATTAAATAGTAAAAGGCTCAGTTTGCAAAGTCTAGCCCACCGCATGGTGTTTGCACCCACCTCACGTGCACTGCCAGCTATTCCAGCTGGCTGGGGTGATCAAAAGGCACCATCAGTGTCTTACAAAGGCCACCCGGGAGGACTGCAGCCTAAATCCCCCTGGACCCATGAAAAGAGTAAGGCATCCTGAATTTTTCGTTATGTTGTAGGACACTGTACAAGATTTTTGTTCATTTAATCTGGCAAAATAACTTGTATTAGTGGCCAAGGTTTAAAAAAAATAAAACAAGCTTTTATATACTTGGCATATTATGAATTGCATTGTAGTAGGGGAACTTGGTTCTGAACTCAGATAAAAATCATGCTATATTTAAGTACTGAAGCTATTTTTTGAAGTTATGCATAAGAAGATACCACAAGTTCTTTTCCCCAGAAACTGGTTAACATCACCATTTGCAGAGCCAGTTTAAAGCAAGTCTGAACTAATGCTGAATTAGTTGCAATAAAGAGACCAGTCCTCACCTTCCTAATCAGGGCATGTCTGCAAAGATACTCATTTTATTTTGAAGACTGTGCTTAGCATGTCTTTATAACAGATCTCTGCCTACATTATTCTACACAGTCCATCACAAATTACATTTTATTACTCCATTTTGCAGTATAGTTTCCCTTTTATCCAGTACATCTACTTAGCTGTTTCTTCTTCCATGCCCACCTATTTATATCATCAAAAAGACCAGCTGACCAAAAACTATTCTTTACAGCCTATACACCAAAATAAACTCCAAAAACATCCCTGAAAGTCTTTACACATTTCTGTAAGCTGTATCTTTGTTGTTTTTCTGCTCCGTTGATATAAATTTCTTCCTTCCTCAAATAATGTAATCTTTTTGGATTTCAGTAAAGCTTCCAATACACTCTCACAGTATCCTTCTAGACTAAATATTCAGCACAAAGCTGTTTTCATTCTTTAGTTCAAAGATGAGTAATTACTTTTATCACTAAAAGTTCATTTCATTGATCAACATGCAAAAATAAATATATGAGGATGTTCTTCCAAAAAAGTATTCGGGCTTAATTAACCAAGTTAATTTTGGGGTTGGGGCATAAGCTAAAGTGTATGTGTGTGTTTTCAGGGATTGTACAAAGGAATTATTTTATAACATCATGCGATGGGTGAGCACCTAGCTCACGGGTCGGGCACAAAGGGTTATAGTGAATGGGGACCTGTCACTAGTGGGGAAACACAGGGCTCCATCTTCTGCCCTGTGCTCTTCAAGGTTTTCATAAACCACTTGGATGCAGGGCTGGAAAAGGTACTGAGCAAGTTCCCAAATTATACAAAACTGGGAGGAGCTCTTGACTACCTCAAGGGCAAGGTAGCCCTGCAGAGAGACCTAAACAAATTAGAGGGCTGGGCAATCACCAGCATTAAGAAGTCCAACAACGGAAAGTGTTGGATTCTGCATCTGGGATGGGACAGCCCTGGATGTACAGATAGACTGGGGAAGGAGAGGCTGGAGAGCAGTGCCATGGAAAGGGACCTGGGGCTCCTGGTCGATGACAAGTTGAACACGAGCCAGCAGTGTCCTGGTAGCCAGGAGGGCCAAGTGTGTCCTGGGGGGCATCAGGCACAGCATTGCCAGCTGGGCAAGGGAGGGGATTGTCCTGCTCTGCTCTGCACTGGGGCGGCCTCACCTCGAGTGCTGGGGGCAGCTCTGGTGCCACAATATAAGAAAGACGTTAAAACTATTAGAGAGTGTCCAAAGGAAGGCCATGAAGATGGTGAAGGGCCTTGAGGGGAAGCCATATGAGGAGTGGCTGAGGTCACTTGGTCTGTTCAGCCTGAAGAAGAGGAAACTGAGGGGAGACCTCATCACATTCTCCAGCTTCCTCATGAGGGGAGAGGAGGGGCAGGCACTGATCTCTGCTGTGTGGTGACTAGTGACACCGAGGGACCCGAGGGAAAGGCCTGAAGTTGTTATAGGGGAGGCTTAGGTTGGATATTAGGAAAAGGTTCTTCACCCAGAGGGTGGTTGGGCACTGGAACAGGCTCCCCAGGGAAGTGGCGACAGCACCAAGCCTGACAGTTAAGGAAGCATTTGGACAATGTTCTCAGGCACATGGAGTGACTCAGGGATGTTTCTGTGCAGAGCCAGAAGCTGGACTAAGTGGTGCTTCTGGGTCCCTTCAAACATGGCATATATCATGTGATTCTGATTCACTATGAAATATGATTTCAACAGAGCTGCTCATGTAGACTTTGTTCCTTGCTTTCCTACATCCTGCAGGTAGGTAAATTAACTTGCATAATGTTTCCAAGGCTTGAGAAGTGTGTGTAGGAGAAGCTGTCTCCTGCAACTGCTTTTTTTCGATTGCTAAAAAGCACACTCACTTTTTAGAAAACCAGTATATTTTTCCCTTGATTCTGAAGCTTGAAACATTAGTAAATTAGCTGAAGAAATAACTGAGTGGATTTCCATAATGCTGTTGCACCAAATACTTCATTTAATAGAGAATTTATTCAGTTCCTCTGTTTATGCATAAAGTATACAAAAATTCTCTCTGATTAAGCAGTATTGTATAATTCCCAGTAATAATGGAGTATTCAATGGCAATGTACTGTAGAGTTGAAAATATGATTTATATTGTCAGACACATTTTTATTAATGTACATGTATTCCCAATATATTGCAGCAGAAGGAAATTTTAGCAAGCAAAGACCCAGTCTTTGAAAGGTGATCAGTATTTCTAAAATTTAATATCAGCAACGATCTATATTTTTTCTATGGATCAAATGAGAAATTAGAAAGATATGTATATTCAAACACCTAGATCCAAATTTCCTACTCTCAGAGGTCCCAGTTTTAGAGGCAGGTAAACAATTGAGCCTGAATTCTTTTAAATCAACTTTCTAAAACACTTTAATTTCTGCATATTTTTTTGTACATGCATACTGTTCTCCAAGCCACAACATCAAGAACCAACTAGGTGTCCAGCACTTTCAAGATCCCCAAACTCCTTTTATTCTCTCTCTCCTGCTTTAGGACTTTCCTTTGGTATAATTGTTTGTATAGTGACCAGTACATCAAACTACGACTGGGAAATTTTTGGTTTTTAATTTTAGCCAAAGTTCAACAATTCTATAAAAAACCTCATCTGTTGGAGTACTTATTTATGCATATACATGGAGTCATTAGGCTTGGTTTCTCCTTAAGAGCTATTTTGACAATTAATGTAAATTTAAATGTAAAATACATTGGATATACACAAATAGTTGATAACCCCATACATTTGATTTTCTGGTGTCAAAGGCTTTATTTAAATTTGAAGCATATATTTGGTAAACCAGGCAGTTTTTTGATCATTTTTGATCATTACAAGTTGTAATCATCTTATGACAAGCAGTTCTACAGAGATTTCTGAATAAAAACCAGATCTGGGTTCTCTGACAATGTTGCTTCATTTCTAAACATATTTCTTTCTAAACACATTTCCCTTAATTATACTCTCAAAATCAAAATCATGGAAACCAAATGTTTCCAGTTGGACAACACAATGAATTTAGATTGCGGTATATTCTTGTTGAATGTAAATCATTTAATTTTAACAGATTAATTATATCTCTAAAAATCAGTAGAAAGGTAATTAGAATTTATCTGTTTTGATAGTGAATAGCTTTAACACTATGCACATAGGTTCATTTCTTGAAAGCATTTTTGTAAAGGCATGATGCAAAACATACCTAAATTAACAGCAGAACCTGACCGTGACTTGAATAGACTTTAGATCAGGCCACAACCACTGCGACTTTGTCAAGAATAAAATTCTCAAGTGATTTCTTACAAGACATGATGAGAAATGAAACACACACAAGTTCTCATTGATCATAGCTGGAGTCCACAAAGTGACATGTGAAAAGTGGTTGAAAGGGAGCCCTTAAGGACTGGAAAAGACATGGTTATTGATTTACCAGGTACAGTCTTGCCAAGTTTAAATGAAGGAAAACAGAAAAATGGCATAACCTGTGTGTAATTCTTTTGAGGTAATGTAGGTGAGAGGTGTGTTAGTTGTCTTTAGCATCCCTTCCTAAAGCAGCCACAAAGTTTTAATTAAATAAATGGACACAGTAAAAACTTAAAAGATCAGAATTCCAGTGAATTATGAAGTATAAATTACTATTTGTGCCAGTATTTTTACTAGGCTAAAACTACAACATATGCAATAAATGTCTTACAAATTTTTAACTCTTAACTTATGAAGAATATTTTTGTAGACGGACACTTTGAATGGTGATGAACTTTAACTACAAAACTACTCTCTCATTTCATTTATATTGATTAACTGAACTACATGAATGAATATGTAACATACAGTCAATAAAAAATGTTACATATTTCTCACAGTTCTATAATTCCTTTTGGGAAAAGAGGGAATCATAGTGTACCAAAATGGTAAAAATAAAAACATCTAGTTCTACTACGAAAAAAAATCACTCTAAAACTTTTATTCTGGATTTGTTTTTCAAATCCAAAATTCATGAAAGATCTGTAATTCACAGTCAAAAATATAACCCAACAATTAAATAAATTATAATAATACTTATGGGCTTACTAGTGATGCTGAATTTATCACTTACATTACATATATAGGAGTAACCCATTACTAAAGGGATCAAAATAGTTAACATAATTTGATTAGACCAAATTGACTAGATTTGACTAATAATCTCTTTTTACCTTTAATTTTGCTGAGTTTTGTCTGGGAAAAAAAAAGTTTTTGCAAACAAAAAGCTGCTCAACATTCTATAGAGCAGGGAAAATACCTTTTCTTGAAGAAGTCTTTCCTCAAACATCATTTACATTGCACTGTACTATTTTATTGACAAATATAACATAAGATTTGTTTAATGTTGTAAATTTTGTTAAGGTATTTAATACATTAATGTAATACATGTTAATGTATTTAATGTACTTAAATAACCAATTTTAATTAAGTAAGAATAGGTAGTCAGAAAATCAGTATGTGGGGGTTTTTTCTGCTGTTTTGTTTGTGATAAACAGGTTTGATAGCTGGCTAGAGTTTTTTTTTCCTTACCTGGAACTCTCTTTGCCCAGTTGATCATGTGCACTAATTCTCTGTCTGCAAGGTTGGTCAACAGGGTCATCATAGAGGCTTCATTGAATGGTCTGTTTGGGTCATATTCAGAATAAACTAGTGGCGGCTCAGCTTCCAGCAAGGCACTGACCATCTGCTCGGCCGTCAGGGACAGGGCTGGGCTGTTCTTCTTGCTATGTTTAACCACCAGTGGACTTGTCCAAAGGGTGGGAGCCCGGAGCTCCGTTGAAGAAGCCTCCCCATTCCTGGAATCCTGCTCATCTCTTTGGCGTTTTTGTTTCATCACTCGCCCACCTCTGCGGTCTTTCCGAATTCCTAGAGACATACAAGAATATAATGAACTCCTTTCCTTGAACTTAAGTATTACATACACTTGGCTGCAGGCAACAGCAGATGCTTTTGATAGACCCAGGCAGCATTGACTCTGGATTTATTTTCTGAAGACTCCTTCCTATATAGGGAATCATACACCAGTAGTTGGACAGAAAAACTGTTTTTAAAAATACAGTGTCAGGAACAGTGAACTCCTTCCTAACACTGAGATCAGATGGGTTCACACAGAACTCCAGGCTACTGACACTGTACAGCTGCCTTAGCCCCACAAAAGGAAGTCAGTCATTGGGAATAAATAAATATTTCTTTACAGCCCAAAACTTCAAAGTACCTCCCAACCTCTAGCAGACCCTTATTCTATAAATGATCAACAATAAATTAATGATGCTGGTGGGTCAGATGGATCACAGAAGTAGCTCTCAAAACTACCTAGAGTGTTTTGCTTAAACTCACCAATTATTTTAAATAAACATCATCCTATTACTGAGCCTGTGATCTTCATAATTATATAAAAACCACTTAAGAAAGTTACCATTATAAGATGAGCTTATACAGCAATAAAGAATGCCCTTTAAGTAGATAAACATAAGTACAAAAAGGAGAAATAATTGCAACTTCAGATTCTAACCTACTGTCAAAGGTTGAAATAACCACAACAGAACCATCATTGCCATTACTGCACATTGCTGCAATGTGCTTTGCACTGTCTGACCCTGAACCTTGGGATATTATCAAGTCAGCCATACCAATTCAAACAACCTAAGACCTTTACAGTGGAACAAAATCTCCCTTTGGGGAAAGGTTACAAGAAAAATATAGAGATAAAACCCACATGGACTCCAGCTATAGAGGAAAGGTTAAGTCTGGCTCGAAGTGGAGGAGTTATGGGCATTTTGAAACCGAGTCCAAAACTTAAATCCATCATCAAGTGGAGGCAAGGGAGGACAATGAAGTAATAAGGAAAGCACACAAGGAATTGAGATATGAGGAGAGGGCAGCTATGATGCAGCTTACTCTGCAGTTCTCATGCAGCATGAAAAGGCAGCACTAATCCCAGTTTGAAAAGCAAAAAATGTACAGAGAATAAAGATGTAAAGCATTCAAGAAATAGGGAAGAGAAAACATTCAAAACGAAAACATTTGCAAGCAATCAGTACAGGTCTTTCTTATGGCTGGGAAAAAGGAAAAACACCTTTAGAATCTCAGTGTTTGTTGGTAGCATTTTCATCTCACATACAGCATGGTTTCATTTAAGTGTTGGATCACATCAGCAGGTGTATTTTCCAGCCACAAAGAAACAAGGAGAATCTTTAGATCTCTTTTCCTCTTTCTTCAACTATGGTGAGACTGCCACTGAATTAGTATTTGGAGATTAGGCATTTTATGATTAATTAATTCAAAATGTAGTAGGCTTTGTGATTCTATTCCATTAATCTGTTCAGATAAAGGGAGTTCAATAAATCTTTCATCACTCCTAACCTATCTACATTTTCCCATTCACTAAACTATTTCTAAGTCAAAACTCACAAGTGCATTGCTGTTCCCATTTTTCATTCAGCAATACCACTCTTTCCTACCACTAAAGAGTTTCTATTGGAGGGGGGGGGGAGGGGGTAGATTCTTGCTCTTCAGAAAAACATGGGACTTCTTCTGGCAAAACGTCATTGTGAAGATATTCTCATTGGTAACTTACTTCCTTGCAGTACTCAGTAGCAGGCATGCTCTATCTGTAACAGATATTTTTGTTGTATGCTTTGTATGAATGTAATGTTTCTGAATTAAAATTGCTCTGTGAAACATGTAGATATAATCACATAAACAAGCCCACATGGCTCACAGAAGCTAAAGCATTTGTTAACTTTTTCACAATCAAAATTTTACAGCTGCTCATATAGAAATTTTCTTTCAAAATTTTCCTTGGGGTCTGTGGTGTTCAACATAATCATAAATAGATGGGCTGACATAATTCATAAACAAGAAGTTGGGGTTAGAAAAATACTATAAAAACATCAGATAAGTTTAGAAAGAAAATAGAAGGCTAGAAATTACTAGGAAAGGAAGGGAGGACAGAACAACTTCATAAATCAGAGTTTATTATCGTGAGGCACACTACAGTGAACACTGCATGCAGTTCTGTTCTTCCCAAATTAAAAAAGAGATACAAAAATAAACTAAAAAGGGATAAGAGAAAAACAGAAAAGATGATTTGAAATGTGAAACAACTTTGGTAGATAGCTATTTAAATTGACTCTATCTGCTTGGCCTGCAAGTCAGATACAAGACTACAAAATGAGGAAGACCAAAAAGATGAATAAGGTACAAAACATTAAAGCTTCTCTTTTAATACAAGAAGGTTTCAAATGAAAATACCCCATGAAAGGTTCAGAACAGGCAAGATAAGGTTCTCTTTCACACCATGCAGAAAAAAACCTGACAGTGTGAATAAATTAGAAGGTGGTATAGTTAGGTGTAGGCCAAATGTGATACAGAACAGAATCCATTAAAAGTTAATAAATATAAGTAGGGTAACTTCAGCATTAAATGTCCATCACCTAGATTACTGGAAGATTAGAGGGTTTTTGGTTTTATTTTTTACCTAGTCCAGCCTGCCTTGTTAAGTAAAACTAGGATGTGATGCAGATTTTACATAAAAGAGGAAAGGTGGTAAATGTAAGCATATTTAGCTGTTTTCAAATAAACTAGATGTTAAATAAGAACAATAGTTTTATTTTTTAATTCATCTGAAAGCATACCACTAGCTTTACTTCACCTTAGAACAAAAACATGGTGAATTAAACAAAGCTGCACATAACCAGTTTGGAGGAGATGCCCCACACAGATTTATGTTTGCATTTTTATTTTGGGATTTTAAAAAATCAACCAACTGTAGCAATTTTACTACTGGATTTTGTAGAGACTAAATCTGAAAAAAAAGTCAGTAAGAGTATGCATTCCTTCTGCATCACATCACCAGCTTTTATGATCACAGACAGAAAGGTCTCTGAATCTGTGTAAGTATCATATTCATCAGAGATTTACAGAACTTAGTAGTAACTCTTTACCTAACCCCTAGATGGACAAGCAACATACTTATTCATTTTCTTGGACTAAATAGGAGTGAGGATCTCTCTGAAAAATGCAAGTGCTCCCAAATCTCCTTCAACTTAATCAAATTTTATCTCTGTTAAAAAGAGATAATAATAATGCACACTCACTAATTCCAAAAAAGGGAACTCCAGCAAGCTACAATTTCATTGCCAAAAGTGCAATGATCATGTAAGGATTTTTAAATACATGAATGCATCAATTTTGATTCAACAGTTTACCCAACAAAGGGACCTGAATTGTCAAGTGTTATGAAAAACAATAATCTAGCAAAAACTGAAGTACTATGCATCTTGCAAGAGCTCTAAAACAATTTCCACTTGAGTTTTATAGCTGCAAGAGCCAGGATTTTCAAAGGCAGTTTTATAAAGCTTCATCTGTAAATTCAGTCAGACCTTTAGACATGGAGACAGGTTTCAAAACTAAGTAATTATATTATCAATTAGAACCCGATCAGCAATACAATTGCATCTGGAAAATAAAATTGCATATGACACTCCCATGGCAGGGGAGTTGGAACTAGATGATCTTTAAGGTCCTTTCCAACTCAAGAGAGTCTATGAGTCTATGATTGTGAAAGAAATGTTAACTATATAAAATATTTCACCAGTCTTTTCCCACATGTAATTAAAACAAAACAAAAAATAAATTCCAGATTGTTAAAACAAAATATTCTAAATTAAAAATGCATTGAATGAGCATTGAATCTCAGCCATACAACAGACTTTTTCTTCCTACCTACTGCTAATAACAAAGCTCCACTTTCATATCTTCAGTATTATATAAAATATTCAAGAATATTTAGAAGAAGGAAAGGAGACCAAATAGAATCAAATTTGCTTGGCTGCGTGTGAACTACAGAATAATACATTTTAGTTTTGAAGATATATGTATAATCTCAAATTCTATTCTAGTTAAACATATTCCTTGTGAGCTGCTCTATATGATAGTCTTCAATTTCTTTCTTAATAGAAATTTTGACAATCAACAGTTTGTAGCCACACTTGAGGGGAAGGGAAATCATGAAATCATGGCAGGAAGAAGGCTTTTCTTTTCTTTTTTTTTTTTTAATTCACGAGGTCAACAAAAAGATGGATCTATGATTGGTTTTGGAAATGGTGACAGATGAATGGTTTACTAGCTAACTTCCCAGTCTGGAATAACCTTTGAACGTGAGACTCTTTGTCCACACTTCTGCTCCTTGTCAGCAGACCCCAGAAGAGAGATATTTGACACTTCTATATACATGCACAGTCTTGTAGTATTAACAGCTTATAATTTTGTCAGTTTGTCAAAAGAGTGTTTCAAATGTGTTTGTGTGAAACACCTTCTCTTCTAAACAATGTTGTTGCTCTTCAAGACCAACCTACCTCATCAGCATCCTGTGGGAAATTGCCAGAGAGAAAGAATTTCTGTTTTAGAGAGAAAGAATCTCTAGTGTTTTGTAAAACAAACCCTGCTTTGACAATAAAAGACAAAATGTATGTGGTAAGTAAAATATACTATAAATAGGATGTCAGAGAGGCAGTGTGCCAATTGCCTGGCTGATGATCAGTTTTAAGGGAGAATGCACAGAACAGGCCATGGTAAAGATGCCACACAAATCCTTTACACCAGTGCTCACAAAGGAAAGAAATCAGATTTTCCTACAACATAAACCTACTTTTCTGATATTGAAGTTGAGGTTGAAGAGGCCAGAAATTCAAAACCCTCTCTTCGAATGTCCAAGTATGGGAAGGATATACTGAACTGTTGGGAGAAGGCTTCTGGGGCTCAGTCCAGGCTCACTTTGGTGTCGTTGCTGCCATTAGCAAAAGTAAGGGACTGCAAAAGTAAAACTGTGAACAAGCCAGCAGTTCCCTTACAGACACAAACCTGAGTGCCTAAGCACAGCTGGGTTTAGTGTCCAAAGGGTAGATGCAAGCAAGGTCGCTGTCTCCTAACGGCCTCTTATGCAATTTCACTTTAAAGACAGGCCTCATTAGGCACACCTCTGCTGCACTCAATAGCTTTACAATGCTTCTTTGTAAATAAAACAGAATCCTACATCTTCCTTTAAAACTTAAGGTCACTGTAGCTGCTGTACATAAGTCAATAATATAGCCTCATTCTTGATTTATAACAGAGGGAGATTGCTGAAGCTATGACTGCAATGTAGGTTCTAATATTGTAATGTATCTCAGCATGATGGTCCTTCCAAGGTGATTTTAAATACCTTTGAGATTTTGAGAACTTTTCTGCTTGATTCTCTCTAAATAAATATATTATTTGGTCACAGAAAAGTAACCACTTTCGAAATTCAAATTTTATAGCCTAATAAATACTTCTTTTGAATATGATTCAGACAATCAGTCCCTTATTTAATTCTCACTTCTCTTTCAGAAAATGAAACACAAATGTAAATTGTGCTGAAAACCCAGGTGAGTTGACAATTACTTTAAATGAGAAACATTGTCTGAAATCTTCTAAAAAGATTAATCAGAATTTAATGTCTAATCCCAAACAGACCTGCCCCAAGTGACAGTGCTTAATAGCCTGGCTTCTGACAAGGATATCTAGACACTCAGTACTATAAATAAATAACAGATTTGTGTTCAGTCTGTGCACCTGGATGTCACAATCATTTCTACTCCTGAATGGATGAATGCTGTATGTCTATTTATATGAGTGTTTCTTCAAAAAAACAAATCTCTTATCTTTTTCCAAACTGGGGCTTATTTCTCCCCTATAATCAATTCCTTCTACTGGAGACAGAGGGAGAGAGAAGTCATAGTTGGGGTTTAGATGCAGATATTCAGGTTCAAGTCCTGGCTCAGCTATCAGTTTGCTCAGTGACCAAGTCACACTACATATGTCAGTGCCCCAGAACTCCGATCAACGAAAACGCAAATCATAAAACTGGTCTTCCATGTAAACTCTTAAAGACCTGGTGACAAAAAAAAAGCTGTTAACAAGCAAGCAAATGTCATTTGGTGTCTCTAATGACTATTCATAATGCACAGTTTGAGAACCAATGATCTATTAATTAGAGATGAAGGTGCAAGGCATGATTCATTCTAATCTGTATTTTTGAATTCAATCTTTGGCAGTCATAGCACATGTTTTAAAGAGCATCTGAGGACATGTAGAAGTGAAACAAGAGAAGTTCCATTAATCCATCATTCAAATGAATCCTTTTCAATGCTGACACTCCTGATAAAATCATACAAAGTTTTTATTACAGTAAGTATGGCAACCACTCCATTTCTAGACAATATTTACAATGAGCCTATAGAAATTTCAGGGATCCCAATAAAGTGTTTATAGGAACATTCTCTACCGTTAATCAACCATGATTTAGGAAAGGCAGTTGTTTTAGGACAATCGGTCCATTGGTATAAATCTCAAAGACAATGAGAAATTTTAATTGCTCCATTTTAGAAATTAGTTAAACTAATTTCTTGAGGTTTGTTGGCTTTTAGTGGAGTGGCAAGCTGCAAGCAGTGCCAAAGAGCATTTCTGCTCAGCCCAGGTCAGCCCCTTGTGCTCCAATGCTTCCCTTGGGAAGGCATGGACCACGGAGTCTTCACCAGCCTGGGAGCCACAGGGCCAGCTCTGCCATCTTTGCTCTCCACAAGAAGGCAGCAGTACAGGAGATGAGAAGAGGTCTCTGCATGGGGACCACATCAGATCTTTATTCACATGGTAGCATGCAGGTCCCCAGAAGCAAAGACCCAGAAAGGCAGAGGGTCTGAAGTTTTATGGGGACAAGGGGGGATGGAGTTGGGGTCTCTCAGAGACCTATAGGAGGAGCCCAAGGGAGTGGCCAGGACCAGCAGGGAAGAGAGGAGAAAGGGGGTGGGGGAACACCACATTAATGGGGTATTGAAGGTGTTTGGCCTGGTATCAGGACTGACTGCCAGAACTGAAGTGTAAATGTCTAACCAAGAGAAGAACCGGAATCATACAATCACAGAATCATGGAATGGTTTGGGTTGGAGAGAATCTTAAAGATCATCTAGTTCCAACTTCCCTGCCATGGGCAAAGACATCTTCCATTAGACCAGGTTGCTCAGAGTCCCATTCAGGCTGGCTTTGAATACTTCCAGAGATGGGGCAACATGTCTGAGCGACCTGTTCCAGGGTCACATCACCACCTTCAGAGTAAAGAATTTCTTCCTAATATCTCATCCAAACCTACTCTCTTCCAGTGTGAAGCCATTACCCCTTGTCCTACCACTAAATTATCTTGTAAAAAGATAACCCTCTTGAGCTCTCTTATAGCTCTAGTAATCTAGGAATTACTCAAGAATGAACAAAGTATGAAAACACCAAAAAGCAAATGTAAACAAATATACAACTATATTTAGATTTACAATCTCAAATAAGTGTTCAAGAGTTAAACATGAAAAATTCTGCAGTATTTTTTTTTTTAATATATACAGTTATAGCATGCAACTAAGCATAAGACAATTTGTCCCATTTCCACCTGACTGCAAAAGGTCTTAACCATGTATAAATTCACCATTGGACCTGCTTTAAGCTGATGGCTCAACAAAAGACCTCCTAGAGTTCCTTCTAGCAAAGATCATTTTATGAAGTGGAAGAGGAAGATAAAGCATTTTTGGCAAAGATGTTCACAACAACAGCCTCACCTTGGGGGCAGAACACAAGAATATTATATTTTGGTACAATTCAGTGGCAGTGATCCACTTTGTATGTTTGCAAAGAGGAGAAAGAAACATTTCCCTAAAAAATGTGATTTCATGTCCACCTTTTTTTTTGCCAGAAAACAGCTGTAAACTTACAATACTTTGCTTCAAATGTACATGAGTACATGATTTCAGCCCAACAATTACAACTTCAAAAAGTACATTTCCTCATACATTTATCAGGCCCCACCTACACAGTTATTTGGCTGAGTACAGAACAGTATGTCTATTAAGCATCATTGAGGTTCTCCTTGAACAAACCAGAATCATTTCACATCCACAATCCATTTTCCTTCATTCACTAATTTCTCTTTTAATATAATATTTCATTAAAAGATAATTACATGAAAATGTAGAAGACCTTGAGCCCATCCAGTGGTTGCATCAGACATCAATTTACTTCTACTTTTGAGAATGATTAGAACTGTCTAGCCTTTTTACATGAATAAATATAGAATTCATCAAGGAAGCATAGCTCCCTCCATTTAAAGACAAAAATCAGCAAGGTCCTTCTCTGAGAGGATGGAAAATTTGTTTTTTCATTTTCCCTGTAAAATGTATCTTAAACTTCAGCAAGACTGTCACACTGAACCAGACTGGATTAGGAGCGGGTAACTATTTCAAAAATATGTAAGAGAAAAACTGAAGCCTGGAGACTCCAATCTCTACAAGCTTATGAAAGTTTCTACACTCAAATGTCATGTGATTTTAGCACCCTGTTACAGCCAGCAGAGTTTTACTCTCTGGGCTGTACTGCAGTAACTTCTGAAGCATTCTCAGACACTTTGTGAGGGTAACGCTCACAAAGTATGTAGGCTATATGAAGGATGTAGGATTCAAATGTGCTGTTACACTTTAATTTCATTACCACAACAAATAGTATGCAGAATCTTCTCTCTATAACGTGAGATTTCAGGCTGTTCAAACTCCATGTCATATACATAATCACCATCTGGATCTAACACGTGAGCACTCAAATCCTTGATGGCCACATTTCCTATGACTTAATGTTGGGAAACCATCAGCATTTGATAATTGAAAGAATTAAGCAGGTGTCAGGGTGGTTAAACATGGCAAAATATCAGGCATATAATGAATTTTTCATTAAGTATCTGGCATTTAACATTATGGCAACTTTTTGCCATAGCCATGAATTCTAGTAGCACCCTGTTGCTCTGATCCCATACAGCACTTAATGATAAATCTGTCTTGTCACTACATTGAAAGTAGCATGCTAATAAATAGAAACCCTCATTCACTTACCACACTATAAAAATAATTTTAAAATAACAATAAAATAATGTGCTTTTGCTTTCATAAACTTAGGGTCTTTGGAGCCAAGTCATTGGAAAGCCTTTAAAACAATGGAGAAAGGGAAAACTAGATCTATATTGGAGCAGAGATTCCCTGCACCTTACATATGGTTGGAGCTTCAGGGTTGCAACTGCTGTAACAACTCCACTTGAAAGCTGTGACAACTCCATCATGTGAAAGTAAGTTGGAGTACACTTCTCCAAACCTGACCAGAAACAGCCTTCAAGAAGGCATCAGTGGATTGTCAACAAAAACAAGGCTTCTCTCTCCTGCTGAAGAACAGAAGTAACAGGGATGTGTCCACTTCATCCTCACATACAAACAGGGGAGCACAGACAAAATAATAACTAATATAATTTTAAGGTTCTTTGGGGTTATTCAGAAAGAGAGAATGAAGCATTTGAACAAAATACAGCAGCTGTAAATTATGCCTCAGATAGCAACAGCATCAGCAGAGATTCTCACAGTCTAATTGTCTCTTGAAGGAGCACAGCAACAGATGCAGAAGGAAACACTTGCAAACACAAGAGGAGAGAAAGAAAATAACTCTTCAGTACTGAAAGAAGTTTTTAAAAGACACAAGAACAGGGAAGAAAAAAAAATCAATAAAATTTCCACAGGAACTCATAAGAGGAACTCATAAGTAAATGTTCCTACCACACAGTTCAAGGGCCACTTGAAACCTGCATTTTTTTCTTAATGAAGCCTCAAAAACATGCTTCACTTGTGTCCACTCTACTAAAAACAATATATATAACCTTTTTAATGCTACATTAAGTGACCTTCTGTGAGGAAAACCTCAGCAACCATATTCTATATACTATGTTTAGAATTAACCAGAGACATTTAATCAAGATTTTATCTACCTTCCCCAGTATTTACTGGAAGTCAATATTTAATATCAGTTATTACTTGCATCACTTAAATGGCAGATAAAAGTTACAAGTTGTCAACCTTTACAATTTACTGAGAAACCTCAGCTAATTTAGTGCAGAAGGAAAGCCTGAGATTACATTTAGGAGAAAGAAAGATTCCAGGTGTTTTCCATTATATCTAAAATTTATATCATAGTAAGCAAATTGTGGAGATAGAGATAAAAGTGAGATTAAGACACAAATATTCAAGTGTATGATAGAATTGCCTAAAAAAAAAGGCAAATCTTTCAACATGAAAATGGGGAGATTATTTAAACTAAAAGATCCAAACACAAGAACTAGGAATTATTAGAGAACAGTGTGAACCTTGAGCTAACCACAGAGCTACATCATTTTAGTACATTGAAGAAAAGTTCTATTATATCTATTAAAAGAAAATCTTAGTAGCTCTCCTCAGAAAAAATGAAAAAAAAAGTTTAAACTTTATGACTTAAAAGTTAACCAGATGGCATAACAAGAATATTCACTTAACCTTTATCTTCATCTGAGAGAAATGTGACAATTATAAAGGCCTAGATTTAGAAGAAAGGCTTTTCTTCCCTCTCAAATCTATATGACAGATTTATTATTTGTAACTGAGGGATCTCAAGACTTTTTTCCATGGCTTCATAAAATAAATACTTTAAAACTCTTGCCTATGAACCAGTGATGGAATTCAGGCATTATTAGTAGCATTACAAGAGCAGATACAATTTATGCTGATCCTGATCTTCTGTTCAGTAAACTGAGTTTAGTTTCTTAAAAATACCAAACAAAACCAAAACAAAAAGAACGAAAACAACCACAACACTATTTTTGAACTGCCAGTTTCTGTAGTGACTATAGAAATCTTATAATATTGTAAAAGGAAAGGATGAAATCCAGAGGACATTTCTCAAGTGAGAACCACTGTATGAAATAAAGATTCCAGACATCTAGATTTGAAAGAAAATTTGAAAGAAATACAGTATTTCTTTTGGACTACTTTAACCTACAAAATGCTAGTTGAGAAATCTTTACAATTTCTATGACAGTAAAACAGTTACATATAGAATAGTCAAAAAACCTATTAGAATTTGCAACTTAGAGAAGAGATATGAAAAACATAAAGTGGATTATTAATTAAATACATATAAACATAATTGGATGTAAACGTGCCAAATGAAAAATGTAATGTTATCAACATAATACATAATTATAAATCCTAGGTATGATCTGCCATAGGTACAAAGGTCAAAGCTAAATCTGCATGGCATATTCATGTATGGGATTCTCTGATTTTAGTTTCCCTTACCTGAAGCTCTAACTTTTCTGGATCATAGCAGTGATATTAACTACATATACTTTGAAGACTTCAAGCCATATAAACCAGGATGTTCAGATCAATAAAAAAAATCTCATGAAAAAAATCAACAATTGTCTTAACTTCCAGAAGTAAAAGGAGATTTTACATCTTCTCCTGCTTGCATATCAAAACTGAGATTAGCAAAATCAGTCTCAGCTCTTTCCTAATCTTTGAGTTGAGAAAAACGCAGATCCAACCTCAAAGTGCAGCAACTGACCAGTTTTCCTTTTTCTCCTAAGACTCCCAGACTTGGCCTACCTTTGCTGGACTTACAAATGATCCATTGTTGTGGAAAAGACAAACGTGATGAGCTACTCTTCTCTCTTGCTCCACACTTTCGGTGGCATAAGTAAGCGTTAGGTGTGCCAAAGAAAGGGACAACCAGTCTGTAATCTAAACCAGCCAGTTTACACAAAAAAGACATGGGATCTATCTAATCCCTTCTCTGAGCATTTACTAGTTTGCTAAGTTTTTCCTAAAGATATAGATATAGGTTTCCATGCAGCTACTTATGACTCTTTATTAATAAAAACAATCTGAAATTTTTAGCAGGTTACAAGAAGACATCATTATTACATATGTTCCAGTAGCATTTATCTCAGTTCTTATAAAGTAAGTAAGCCTTTAATATTGTTGAGTGAAATTAATTCACATCTAAAATATGTGAACAGTTCCAGAACAGAGGAATTAACTTTCCCTTCCAGGACTCACAGAACAAGAAATAAACAAGTTTATTTTAATGAATATGGACTGATTTGAGACTACTGATGCTCTTCACACTGAACTGCAAAAGGCCACAAAATCTTGGCTTAAATTTCCTTCACCAGGATCTGAAGCCTACCATGAGAGACCAAAAAAATACTGAGTTAAAAATAGTAACAGAGGAATTCTAATTCTTTTAAAATCAATGTTGCTATTATTTTTGATGCAAATTTGGACAAGATAACATGATATTCGTGAGTTTTTCATTTTCTATTTAATAAAATAATTTTGATTTAATACACTTCAGCTCAATAAAATCAGTAGCTTCCTCCTTTAGTTAGAAACCATATCAGCTGCGCCCAATGAAGTTAAAAGGCAGGAAGGCAGACAACAATGCTAAAGATTTGTTGATGGCTGTATACATACCACCTTTCATCATTCCCACTTCATAGCATTTTCTCAGTCGGCAGGCCTGGCAACTCTTCCTTCTGTTCTTGTCAATGGTGCACTGGTTAGTAGCAGGACACATGTAGTCATTGTGCCCTGTAAAACCAGAGGGAAAGTAAGGACACAGTTACACACAGACATAACAAAAATTACTGTAACATCCCGGGAAAAAAAGTAGGGTTACCATCATAAGATCTCATAAAGTGTTGATACAGATTTTGAAACTAACATCTCCATGCCACACATTTATTTACAAGTTCTTTACAATAAAAACTTGTGTAGACTAATTAAAATAGTGAACAATTAAAGCAGCCACAAAAGAGGACAGATAAATATGAACAAGGGCCTTGACTCCTCCTTGCTCCTAGGCCGAGAAATACAACACCATCTGGTTTCGTGTGCCTGTGCTGATGTTTAACCAATAGACTGCACAAAATGAGGTTTACAAAATTAAAAAGCTCTATGCACAAAGATTTTATCTACCACAGTCTGGGGCAGTTATGAAACAAACAACAACATAAAATAGAAGCAACAATGTTCAAATGGTTAATTGTACCTCAGGGATAAATCAGTTGCTAATCCCAGCTGCATATCTATTGATATGTGCAAAAACCTTTTGATACGACAAATTCTAGAATTACCATATGCTGAAACAAGCTTGTTACTGGTAACTTCTTCTTCAGAGCTCCTCTACCTCATTTATTGCTGTCTCCATCTCAATTCACATAACAAGAATTTTTAGCATACTGTAATTTGTTACTGCCAAAAATCCTCTATTCCAATTTGTTCTTAAAAAATGAGTGCTTAAATCTGCTACAGAATTATTTTCCAATCATTGACATAAGCTAGCAAGGATGAAAAAGTGTCTTCAAAATTATTGCATTGTCTCTCTGTATTCATCTGAACAGAACTAAGGTACAGTACACACACAAAAAAAAATGTTACTGCAGAACTGTTTGTTCTTTCTTTGAGGTCAAGGGATCAGCTTGAGGTAAAGTAGGGTGGAGGTTAGACAGAGGCCTTGGTCTCATCAAATCATCTATCCTTGACTACAAATTAGAAAACAGAGTAAAAAATACTATCAGATTACACCAGGAACATCTGCTCTCTAATGCTGCATAATTGGGATCTCATCAAAACAAGTAGCCAAACTGTAAATTTGTTCATAGGGGAACAGATGACTATGCACTGTCTCAAATGCAGAGAATTATTGGTTTTTAGGTCTACTGGACAGAACACTATAATACTGGAAAAGTCTGTATCAACATGCTTTGCTCCAGCACTGCAGTTAAAAGGTACAACTGAACCACCACCTCAACCCAGCATGGGGGACACTTTTAATTTTCAGTTCCTCTGGCAGGATACAGACTGTTCTATATTTGATTCACAACCTTTCACACGTAAGGAAACAAAAAAAATCAAGTCAGAAAGAAAACAGCCTCAAACACGTATGCAGTATCTACAGGGAAAAGGAGCAGAAAAAGAAAGCCATATTTTTAACAAAAGGCACTTATATTGAGTCACACTAAGCTGCACTGAAATATTGTAGCACCTGACCTCAATCACCTGGCTTGTTTCATCAGCCAGCATTAGAAATTGCATAAAATAAAGATGGAAAACTTCAGTAACTCTTCTTAAAAACAAAGGAATACTTTGAAAGAATAGCTAATCTTCTTCCTTGTGAAGTTAAAAGTTAAATTCACATGGTGAATGAGTGCAGGTTTTGAAATGAGCTAATAATTCAGAACACCATTTAGATCTCTCTAAAATAAGCAGATAAATGTTCCCACTTAGGTAGAAACTGAAAACAGGCTTTTCATACACCTTTGCTGGATTGGCTGATGTTCATAATATTCAAAGGTAAAAAAAGAAAAAGTGTCAGAAGTGACTGTATGCAAAAACCAAAAATCAAGTGGAATCAGTATCATCAGGGCAGCCATCCTATTTTTGCTGTGCTTATGTGGGTGATAACCTTCTCCTTGGCTCTGAATCTGTATTTCCTTGTGCAAACTGCAAGTGTTTGGAAATAAGCACTTGGCTTGTAGAATAGTACATGAAATAATCCTATTTGTAATAGAGCTACAGTTCCTACATTCATATGAGAATACTTTTCCTTTTGAAGAGTTTTATGAGTTTACCATTTAAATGTTACCATAATTATTCTGTTTTCATGCACATGACCTGCACCTTCGACAATACACTGTTCATTTGAAGTGCCTGAAAGACTTCACAGAATAAAGAATGTAAAATTTGCCTTCACAAAGAAAGACCTGTGTTTGAGGGGCGTTCTTCAGATTACGAGTGTCATAGTAACATCAGTGTTTAGCCTTTCACATTTCCTGTAAATCTAAGAAAAAGATAATGCATTTAATATTTCTTGTAATTTTTGGTTTAGTTTGATCAATATGCCTCCAGGAGATGGGAAAATATGTAAGTAACCAGAAGAAAATATTTGATAATTTGAGTAAAAACTATTATCAAATTAATCAGGAAAGAAGAAAGAAACAAAAGGAAGAAGGAAAGCAGGAACCTTTCCTGCTTGTCCACAGTACTATCAGATTTCAAGCATTTAGCTGCTGGAAGTGAAAAAAGAAATTTCCTTTGCAAGGCACAGACACAGACTAAGGCAGTCTATCTTGGGGTGGCATGGAAGAGAAAAGACAGAAAAACACAAGTAAGGAATAGGTAAAATACAAAATCAAGTTTTACTTTATAAGTGAAATAGTATAAAACTCAGTAACCGTGATGT
This sequence comes from Vireo altiloquus, assembly GCA_013396875.1. Taxonomy (NCBI): domain Eukaryota; kingdom Metazoa; phylum Chordata; class Aves; order Passeriformes; family Vireonidae; genus Vireo; species Vireo altiloquus. Next base: position 570,975 of record VZRF01010165.1, read on the forward strand.
AAGCTGAATCGTCTTTTAGCTACTCGACCTTTTATCTAATGCTTAAAGCTCATCTCTTGGCAAAGGTGATTCCAATCAATCTGACCTACTAGAAGGGGTTTCTGAAATGGGACACATCAACAGGTGCCCAGTTACCCTGCCCTTTATTTTCATGGTATCCAAAGCACGATACACGCTAGAATAGAGGGTAATTAGGCCACTTGAGAGTTGGTATCACAGGAATACCAAGAGGAAGAAATCTCTTCAGTGATCACTGATACTTGCAGAGGGAAGCAGATATCACTTGGACTCTGTGATCTTATTGAGGCTTTTATAAAAATATGTATTAGACAACCTGCACAAAATTAAAGGCAATGAATTTAACAAGGTGATCCCCTAGTTTTAATTCTCCATATGACTGACTTGCACCATCATGAGTTACCGTGGAAGAGTCTATTGGAGATTTTGGAGGAAAGGTTGAGGAGGGGTTGTCTGTTTTTCTTTATGAATTGCGCATTTTAAAACAGTAAAAATAAAACTAAGTATTTTTATAGCACGTCAGGATATGCTGACGTGAATGGTCAGCAGAATGGTCTCTCCAGAATGGGGTGCAAAACTCAGACCCTCTTCTCATAGCACTAAATTTAGATGTGACACTGAATGATAATGACCAACAGTGGAGTTGGGGAGGATGAGGACACCTAAACTGATGCAGTTGAATTGACTCATCATGCATTTTGTACAAAGACAATAATAATTATTACCCTTTTACTACTATGTGCTTTTCCTTTAATTATTCTTTTCTTTTCAATTCTCATGTCACATATTTCTTAAACTATTCTTTATCTATCTGAATAAGGCAGCTACCAGGTTAGCCATTACCTCTGGAAGCACCAGATTCTTCTACAATCTAACAGTGAAATTAGCAAAATTTCAATAGATCAGCTAGGATGAACGGAAGGCAAGGAAGGCTAAACTGTAGACTTTATCCACATATTAAGGTGCCAAACAAGACTGGAGATAAAAAGCAAAACCTTGGAAAGAATTACATAAAAAGAAAAAAAAAAAAAGAAAAGCACTTGGACATTACGTAGGCTAACCCAGTAAAAACAAATGTTAAATGTGGAAGAAAAAGTAACACCAATTTTAAGTGCTCCAATAAAACTGCCCTGATTGGTTTTAAAATCTCACTTTTTCTTAACAGCTTCACAGAAGAACAGAAGGTTATGTCTAAATCTTTTGTAAGCACAGATACTCAAATTCACAGCTTAAAGACCTCAGAGAAGGTCTTTGGATTTGGAATTTGAGTTCCCTTAGCAACTACTCAGCACTGCTGAGAAGATTAATCTTTCTCGTTTTAAACAAGCAAAACTGTAGCACATGTGGCAGTAAGGAAAAGGGCCTAGAAGGCTATAAAACACACTTCATTTTCATCCAGTGAAGAAAGAAAGATTATGAGGTATCCTGAGTTAGAAGGGACCTGCAAGGATCATCAAGCCCAGCTTCTGGCCCTGCACAGGACAGTCCCGACTATCACATCATGTGCCTGAGAGCATTGACACACATTAATCACAGAACCACTGAAGCTTCCCAGTTTATCTGAGGTAAAACAGGGAGGAGTAGAATTCTACCAAAGAAAACTCCCACAACTATTATAAAGAGCCTAAGAAGCTAATGAGAAAGGAGGAAAGGCTCCAGACTGTGTTTGCCTACTAGCGGAATCTTCTTGTCTTCACTTACGTATAACTGTAACTGTTCACATGAGCAGGTAATTCCAGCCAAATTATTTTGATACCAACCTTTTCTTAAACCTTTCCATATACTAATAGGAAAAATGGAGAATGCACACTGCAGAAGGGTACCAAACCTGCTCCCATCTCACCATTATAATGATGCATGCACTTATATACTGAGAAAGGGTGACATACTGAATAAAAGCAATTATTTAATTTTATAAATCTATAAATGTAAAATTATATTTTCTACTTAAGCAAATAATTTTGAAGTTTTTATTATTGACCTTATCTTATAATTTAATTTGGTGTTTCATCTACTACTTCAGGATTATGACACCATGTGCAAAGTCTACTTCTACCCCAATCCAGTTTTTCTAATTTTAGACAAGGTAACAAAACAGAAAGTATATTTTTTCCTCATGACAAATAAAAATAGGCAAAAATACTCATCCGATCTCACAAAATCTGGCAAGGAGTACGACATCAAGTTTCTGTTTCCCTAGCTGATAAATCACAATTGTTTTAAGTCCTTGGCACATGATTAAAACAACAGCTGTGTTAAAGGGAAAAACTCCCACAGTGTATTACTCACAACCATCTCAGTATGATCTCTCCAGAGACAAAAATCATTTTCAGGGAGAGCTATAGGCATGTCATGGCCATCTTATTCCCATAGACTTTGGATGAAACTCTTGTATTTTTAGCTTCTCAGTTTATTTGAGCTAAAATGGGAAGGGGTAGAATTCTACTAAACTAAAGAAAACTCCCACAACTATTATAAAGAGCCTAAGAAGCTAAAAATATTGCAAATTGCTCTTGTGTCCTCAAAATATTATCAGTTGTTATCAACAAAAAAATTAATGTAACTCCCAATTTTTATTCCAAGTATAACATCAGGTTTCAATCTTCAGCACCTGAATAGTTTTTGCTATCATACATTTTTCAAGGACCTATAATGTAGTTTATCCTCGCAGTACCCTTGGAAGGGAATTGGTGGTATTTTTATTTTACTGGCAGGAGGCCCCAGGGGAGCAATAAAGGATTCTCACTGCACAAAGCATGCAGTGGACATGGGCATCTCTAAGCCCATCTCCTGCATCGAAGTCTGTGAAACTGAAACCTCAGTAGAGGTGACAGCTGGCTTGCTAAATTATTATCCTACTCTTTGACACCAGTATTTTGACAAGAAAAATTACCATTTTCTTCTCATATACTGCTTTCTGCTGCAAAGTAAAACCTAGTTATATTCTTTTTTCAACTACTAATATATATCTGTGATCCTTGGTTTGCTCCTTCATACCTTAACATCATCCATACCCTATACTATGAAGAATCATCCATTTTATAATCAGAAGGGTCAGCCAAGGTATCTTGTCCTGCATATCTCTAGCCACATTTTAGAGTGGGAATAGCTGTTTTATCCGTCACACTCTCTACAAGCAAGTGGAATAGTTTAGCACTTTCCTGCAGGACAAAAATTGCACTTTCTCTTGTAGTTTTTAAATGTAAAATGCTTTGTTTTCCTCATCTGAATATTTTGAATAGCTGACAAGCTCAGTCCTGAGCTAGGAATAATGTGAGTCTTCATGACTCACATTTATGAAATTATATTTCATAATCATATATGATTTCATATTATATATGAAATATAAAATATTTCATATTTTATAATTCATAAATTGTATTTAATAAATTAAATATTTATTAAACACTTGCAACACGTAATACTTTTTAATTTTTTGTTGTTGTTGCTTGATATGGCACAACAGTCATATTCCAGAGGAAGTAAAACAACATTAACAATGATAATACAGGATACAATAAGAACTGCTTCTAAAAGCTGGGAATTCTGTCTAGGAAGTGGGAAGAGCTTTGAATTTGGCAGAGAGAAATCAAATGACCATTTAAAAAATCAGTAACAGTCAGTTCTCTACTCTCTGGTAATGTGTGTTTCCCAGTTTCAGAAAGGTTTTCAATATTGCCTAGATTGACACATCATACGTTAGCTAGCAAAATATAGTTCAGATGATTTCAGAAAGTCAGTCTCGGGGAAGAACTATCAGAGTTCACTGTTACAATGGAAGCTGACACTGAACGAGGCTCCATAGTGTCTGTCCCAAATCCAGTTATATGGAGTGCTTTCCTCGCTAATGGGTAATGATCTGGAGTATTTCTTTTATTAATTGTTATTCATTTTTAGATGACATTTATATGTGTTAGAAGAACAGAGGAAAGGACAGACTACTCTGCTAGACAGCCTGAAACAAATGGCAGGAGAGTACGAAATAAGAATTCCAAATTACCTTGGCAAACTGGAGGTAGCACATGGGAAAACAACAGGACTAAAGTACAAAGTGCAAAGCACTGGTAGAAATCTCTGCATTGAAAGATGAGTAATCATACGCACAAAACAATAAGGAAAAGAAATTGTTTCTTTTCCAGAAAAATATGCCTGAGTTTATTCTGCATCACACATTGATTATTGATTATGAGTTATCATGTTTTAGTAAAAAAAGCAAACATTACAGTTTGGTGGATATAGACAAATACCGTGTGATGGATGGGCTTGTCAGGTAATCCTATTGCTCTGTTCAGTACCTGTAAAACACCATCCTGAAAGAAATCATGCTTCAAGAAAAAAAGAAAAAGTGGAGTAAAAAGTGGATAACCTTCAAAGCAGAGCAACTAGAAGATAAGAAGTCGAGAAAACAAGACATCTGAGAAAATGTTGAATAAACCTTGTTTCATCAGGTTAGGTAAAACAAAATAATTCTTTTTTCAAGTGTGATAGCAGTCTTCCATGCTTTAGAGGTTTTGCAGAAAGAAAGAACAATATTTTTGGGGCATGATTCGCAGGAAAGTAAGTGATGACCTTCAACCTGCAGGCAGGAAGATTCAAATTTCCTAGTAGCCTTCAAAGATAAGGAAAATAAAGCATTGGATCAATTTACAGGTTTTAAGAAGCAGTTCAATAAACATATATAAGGAATTGGTAGAAGTTGATCCTATCACAGGACAGAAAGATGAATAAGAGCTCAAAGTCCACTGCAACCCTATGATTTATTTTGGCCATGAAAAATAAGGAAGTATCCTGGATACAAACATCTTAAGCCACTATCACATCCATGCTGAACACAGCACTTAAAATTTGCTAGGAAAGTACCAAATTCAAAATTGTCTTACGAGGGAAAAAGAGGTATTGACTCTTGCCTTTCAACAGCACTCAAATTTCTGCAACAAGATCACCATCAATTAGACTGCTGAAATTAAAAATGTATGTTGGAGCATGCAATCAGAGCAAAAAATGCAATCAGAGCATGTGTTTAACTTGAGGAACATTGGAGAAAAACTACCAAATGCACAAAAATGAATCAAAAGAAATTTCAGAAGAACCTGGCTGACCACCAGTGGTTAGAGCAGTCTCAATGACAGCTAAACCCAGGCAGACTTTTCAAATCCACATTTTTGAGCCTTCAGACTTCCAACAGGCATCTCCAGCTGCAACCATGTGTTTTTCACTCTGAGACCAGATGCCCATCTGCAGGTCCCTGTTGATTGCCTGTGATTACCTCTGCTAGTCTCACTGAGGTTCATGTTCTGTAGTTTGGCTGACAGCTCAGAGTACCAGTGTACAAGCAGTCTTATCAGGGAGTTTCTGCCTTCTTGGCTGCAGGATCTGAGCTGTTATAAAACAGACTACAAAAATATAATCAAAACAGAAGACAAGAATGGAAAATTAATGGGGAAATCTCAGAAACCTCCCAAATTGACACTATTGCAATTGCTGCACTTCATTATTACCTAAACACTCACTTACTAGCATGTTTCACCAGTAAAATTCTCTCAAAATATACAAAAATATGTATACATTATCACACCTCTCAGCATTACATACTTTCAACAAAATACAGCTCTATCACTGGGAAGTTAAAACAATTGATAACACTCAAAGTCTACTGCCAAAACTCTCATACTTGATGGTCAGGAGGCATAACTGTTAATTAAAATCCAGGTTCAAGCCACACAGTCGAAATACTTCCCAGCTTCAAGAATTCCTGCACTTCAGAGACCATTTTATCTCTGTGATCAAGACATTAAAGGCAGGCAGCTATTCATCCATATTCAGCCAACCTGTTCCCATCATGGAGTAATTTTTAACTCAATATATGTGAAATATCCCAGATACGAACAAAAGTTGTGAACAAAAGCAGAGAAGATACACCTGAAAAACTTCAGAAGGGCATATGAAGGGGAAATAGATTTGGAGATTTCTAAAATGCTGCAGCAGTTCTGGGACCAAGATACCCTCTAATGTAAGGATTCACCCCTGGTTTGTTTTGAATCCCTTGTGGTCCCTCAGGGTTTGCAGACACCCATATGTAGGCATTTGCTGGATGCTTGTCAGAGGTGGTATGAGTAATTCCTTCCTGTCTCATAAGGCTTGGTGGCTATCCAAAAAACGAGGGAATTAGAAGGGACAAAGAATGTGTGAGTCAGAAGGGGATTTTTACTTTGTAAATGGCACTTGTAAGGCTCATGTTGAAATACATCATCCAATTCTGACATCCAAATTTTAGAGAGGCTGTTACGGGTGTGGAGAAATGAGTAAAGGTACAAAGATAATGGATTCAGAAAGATATACAGCAGGAGACTGAAACATTTTAGCTCACTTAAGATATCAAGGTGATTTGATTCACTTGGTGACTTAATTTATAAGAATTTTCCACAGGAGAAAGATAGTAGTTACTAAGACTGGTTCATAGAAGTGATGTAAAAGACGATGTAACACACCTTGGAAAGGTAAATTTTTAGTATATAGGAAGACAAATCAGAATAAGCCATCATTTGTAAGAAAATGTTAGAAAACTCTTGAGCCCATAGATCATGCCTGGGCATCTTCTGAAATATTTACCTCCATCAAGTTACTGGGCTTTGTAAATGGATAGCATATAAAGTTTATATTGAGAGAAGAACAGAATTATAGATCTAATGGCCCTTCTAGGTCTTAAAATTAGTAAGTATTTTAGTAGAGAAGTTCAGTGTGCTGTGCTGTGGTTCCTGGTCATGCTTCTGAAATCAAGTCCCTTGACCAAGTACACTCCCGAAGGCTACAAATGCTGGGTGAAGAGTAAAGCACTCTTCTATCACCAAGCAACATGGCATTCTTGGCGTCCTCTGACTTTCCTCTCCCATGAAAGATTGTACATTAATATCTCTCTGCACTGCAACTTCCCTAAACAAGGTCGCAAATCACTTTTGGGACATAAACTAACAAAATAGACTGACATAGGCAGTTTCAGGAGGCAGTTGAGGTTTTCCACAAACTATCTGTTTTTTAAACAAAACTGAAAAGTTGCACATATTGAGACAGTTTCTAATTCAGGTTACCTTCTAAGCTTTAACTTCTTGACAACAAAGAAAAACACCTTAGCATTTAAAACTCTCAAAATATTACCAGGAACATTCCAGATGTCCTGGATAAAAATGAAGCTACCTACAGTCACCTCAGGAAAGTGCCAATGCAGATGTGAGTTTTCACAAAATTTCAGTATATACTTGTGCAGGTAAATATAGATACCTCATATATCACTGAGAGTAACACAGGTAATTGATTACCACATATAACTTGTTCATGTCTGTCCTTACTTTTTCCTGTGGTTCTATTAAGAACAATAGAGAATGTCTGACTACAGTCTAACAGGGACATTAAGGTTCATTACAGCCAATCTCCTATTGCAGAAATCTCTGATGAGATGTACAGAAATGATCATCTCTGCATCTATACACGTATATGAGAAATACATACAGGTGAGAAATAAATACAGGTGAGCAAAGAGCAAAGTAGCAGAGTTATCTTTGCTGAAAAAACAAAAATCTTTGCTTAAAGCATTTTGGTTTATTTCTGTTCATACAAAAAAGTTCACAGAACTCAACAGTGTTTAATCATATGATTTGCAGGAATTTTTTCCTATTTATTTTAGGAATGCAGAACATATATACAACTCAGTATACATAATAAATCAAATACATATATACAGTAATATTTAGTCCACATATTCTTCTATAAATACACCTGCATTCATCTGATCACAACATACTTAAAGTTATTATCATCTGCAGGTACATACATGTTTTTGCATCTATTCTCAGTCTAAAAGTTACTTTCATTTTCATCAACTGGACACATGTTCAATGAGAACATGTAATTGCTGAAATAGAGATCTCTTCCAAATCCAGCAGAAAATTCAAAAATTACCTCAGTTCATCAAGACTGGGTATCTATGACTTTAAACATTATTCGCAAGATTTTTCGTGCCATCTGTGATCAAATGATCACAATTCTCCCATAAGAACTCATGTTCTTTAATTATTTTTTTTTATACTAGTGGATGTCATTTTTTATGCTAACTTAATCTCAAAAGAGGTGGATCAACTGGAGAAAGTCCAGAGGAGTTTAACAAGTGGGTTCAAAAGTCTAGAAAGCATGATCTACTGAAAGAACTTGGTTTGTTTAGTCTAAAAAAGAGAAGACTGAAAAAAAGATATGATAGCAGTCTTCAACTATGTAAAAGGTTATTGTAATAAGCCTTCTTCATGCCCACAGGGGATAGGGCAAGAAGCAAGGAACTTAAATTAGAGCAAACGTGACTTATAAATCACAAAAGACATTTTATGGGGCACTGGAAACTTAAGCGTTAAGATTTAAAAGCTTACCTACTTAAAAATTACCTTAAATATAAATAAATATACATATATATGTAACAAGAAGCAAATTTACTAACTAGCCTTTAGTGTAGCACAAATAGATAAAAGATCCATTGTGGTAGACCACAACATTTGTCCATGTGGAGACCAGGGCAAAACCACCAAGTGCTGACAGCACAAGCTCAGTAAACAGATTCATTTCTTCTTCCACAATGGCCAAAAGCAGAAGATCAGTGCTGTACAATTACTTGATAACTCTCATTTTGCTTAAAGCTATTTCAATTTCCACTTCGGTGTGACTTAGTTCAGTTCAAGCACAAGGACATAATTTCTAAAGTCTAAGAATAATGCTGATTTGGTTAGGGGAAGTGAAAAGGAAAAATAACAAAAAACACAATAAGGGAGCTTCTGTCCTGACATTGCAAGTTAAAGTAAATCACTCTGATGTGAAGAAATGAGCATTTCTCCCTTTCTCCCTTTAGTGTTGCTTATTACAGACCTCTGGTTTTAACTACTTACCCTTTTTAAAATCATTTTAGTGTGTCTGGACAAACAGAAATATGAGTAACTACTGACTAAATCATTGACATTCAAATAATTCCATCAACATCTACCCTTCAGCCAGTCTTTCACTTTTTTTTTCTTCAGGACAAGGAAAATTCTGAGCTGAATGCAGGAAGTATTATTTAACTCACCTCAGTGCTAGTCATGCAACAAAACAGGCAAAAATCACACCTTGTGATATTAGGTAAAACTGTTCCACACTATGTTTACTTCAGCAAAAGAAGCCACAGAAATTTTTGTGCCTGTGTATCACCTGCAGATTTAAATAACTATAGAAACCTAAATAAAGCACAGAATTTGATGAGTTTTCTGTAGAAAAGGAAGAAATCTGTTTTGTTTTCTTCTCTAAAACTTAGACATTGAATAGTACCCATATTTTCAGTAGAATTATAATTACTTCTTACTCAGTTAGAGAGATGTGGAACAAAGCAAAAAAAATCCTCCACTCCACAAAGCGACAGGCATTTAAATAAAGAATCATCCCTGTCACAGTAATTGACATTGTTTTTCTTAGATGCCCTTTACTCCACTAGCCTTTTTAACCACAACAAGATCTGAACTAAACCATTCTGTGCACAGTTCAAAGCCCTGCTTTGTTGACGGACACAACCAGTATTTCATCAAGGAAATATTCCTTTTCAATACTCTCTCTCAAAAGACATCTAACATCTTTAAGGAGCTGATACTTGGACTGAACCATCTGGCTAATGGAGCACTAAATTAAGATTAATAAATCAATCGGCAGGAATTAATCATCTAACAGGGAATTCTAAAAAAAGAAAATGCCTTGGAGAAGAGGAGAGATATGCCTAGCCTGAAAGAGAAGTCATCTTGATCCAATATGGATTTTTAAATTAAATTTCTCACTTCCATCATGGTGAGATATACCTAAAGGAATGACAACATAGAAAGGCTTTTCCTTCCCTCATTAATGGTGGACTAAATGACAACATATTGTATATCTGCTAGAAGCATTCACCAAATGCAGAGCTAAATCTACGTGGGAGAGCACAGCAACTGCTAATGAAAACACAATAAATGTCATTGTCCCGGACTCAGGCTGCAATCTCAAGTATCTTCAGTTTCCTCAAGCATAAAGAGCAAAGGTGACTCACTTGAACAGTTTATTACCTTGAATACTCCTTTTGAAAAAGGCTTTGCAGCCCTCGCAGGACCAGACCCCGTAGTGGTACCCCGAGGCGTAGTCGTTGCAGACAGCGCAGTACCGAGTCTCCTTGGTGGACTCCATGGACAGGCTCCCCTTCTCGCTGGTACTCGACATCCTCTCCCGGATGCTGTGCCGCCTGTTATCAGAGCTTGGTCTGCTGATGCCAAAAGAAACAAAACACAAGCATAGTTCTTTCAGAGAGGTTAAGCTTCATCCACTGCTTCAGGTTGTAAGAAAGGAATCTTGTTTGTTTGAAAACAGCCGATAGACAAAGGAAAATATTTTTTATCCACTGCCCTCTTTCCTAGTTGGAAAGTCGCAGAATTAGTAAGACACGGGGGAATTTCTCATAAATCAACCTGAGCTTATTGGGTATTGTGCCTTGAAAAATTAAAAAGCTATCTGATAAATAATCAATTTTTCAACATTAAAAAGGCATACAAAAAAATCAGCGCTATTTTGTGTACCCGCTCCCATCCAAAGGTTTCAGCATAACTACAATATCAGCAGCTAGGTCAAGAATCTGAGTCAAAAATCATTTGATGATTGCACCTGAATTTGTTTAATTATTAACTTAAATTATTATATTATATACACCTAAATTATTAACCAGGCTATTTTCAAGTGTTACTGCCCAATTAGAGATGCAAGCTTTCCTTCACTTGTCAAGATCAAATACTGCATAAAAAATTGCTTATTCTTATTACAATACCACTTTCATAAAAATTAAGATGTGGTTTTAGCAGGAAAAAAAAAATGTATTGAAAATTGTTGCTGAAGTCCAGTGATACACAAATGTTACTGCACATGTACTAGATATGCACATGACTGGTATGTGCAGGATGCTGTGCAGGTGGAAACCAAACAGATCTATCTGTAAATGGCAATGAATTCACATCCACTGAACCTGGTAAGAGGTTATTATGGGTAGCTGCTGCAGGCATGGTACACAACATTGAAAAAGCTGAGGGGATGTGAAATTGCCAAGGGAACCCCCAGTGAACTCTGGGATTGCCCCTGGCAGGCAAACAGTTCTTGCAAAACATGCTTTCCAGTAGGAGTCTGCACTAAAATCTGTCCAGGAGACAAACACTGTCAGGTGTGACAGCACTAGGCAAGCTAAAGCATCAAGAATCCTAATGTTTATAATAATTACCCGCTTTCATGCATGCTTTGATTGCTGATTAGTAAACAGGTGGCTCTTATCTCCCCAGAGTCTCAACATTTTCTCAAACAAACATATCCCAGTTTTGAGCCTAGGAGACTCTCTTTCAGATTTCTTCCTACGTACCTAATTTTGCCTTATTCCCTTCTTGAGCACGGTAAAACCTGCTGTGCTTCGATGAACTGAGACATCTGGCACCAACCACACCTTCCTGCTCCAAACCGGTACTCCACAGCAGCTTTCTGATTTCTTTAGGTATGCTCAAATACCTCATCAAGACTAAGCTTCCTGACATCTCCAGCTGCAGTACCTGTCAACATCCAAAAGCTTTCTACCAGCCAAAGGCACCTGGACACTCTCACATGTGCTCTCAGCTACCTCCTTGAGACTTTATACATATAATTTCTGTCCCCAAATACGATATCAATTCAAAGCTTTTCAATGAAAATTTATCTGTTATTAGACACATGAGGCTTTACCATGTTAGATAGCAGAAACTGCTACTGGCATCATTCAGGAAAACTGCATTTTTTAAACCCAATATTCTTTGCCAAGACTTATGCATCAGCTGATTTTGAACATTTACTTAAATAACGTTTTTTTCCTTTGGAACTTCTGCAGAAGTGAAGAATTGTAAAGAGTGAAGTGCTGACATGACACATCTCTGTTGTCTTGGTGAGACAGGAAAAGTGGAGAATGTCAGAATTGACAACATGATTCTATGAAACTGGGCAGGGGGAAAAGTCCTTGCATATTTCAGATGCTAAAATGTAAAAAATTTAAAATTTAAAATCTACTAAAATGAATACAGTATCATTAATCAATCATTATGGGTACAACACATACACTGTCCATATAATTACCTTTTCCAGCCCAACAAACCTAGCCAACTTTACTTTTTTATTTTTCTCAAGGTTCTGAACCTTCCTCTGAATTTGCTTTATCTTAGTGCCTCATTTCATTGGCTTCTTTTTTTTTTATTATTGAGCACTGATCACAGCTGTTGTTTCTTATCTTCTCCACTCCATTCTCCTCTGTCTGCAGCTTTATCACCTCTGTGAGTATAACTTTAAATGAACCCCGTTGTGGCTTCTTTAAAATACATACTCCTAGGTGTATATAACTACAAAAATGTTTTAAATATTTGAAGTAAACCAGCAAGCAATCTAATAACTGTCAATATAATTTTAACAGCAACAGACTAACCTGTTATGTACACATGATGACTTGAAAAATATTCATAATCTTTGATCAATTTTCTAAAGAACTGATACAAATATGCATCTTACACAAGATGAGTTCCTAGAATTATTTTCATATCAATAAGAAGTACAAAGAAGTTAAAATTTTGCAGTTTAAAAAACAGTACAAGAAAAAAAATTCAAGTTTCAAAACAAATACATATTTCTGCAGGTGTGTAGCAGTTTTCCAACATTACATGCTTACTAAAGCAATCCCAGTTTCCCAGCTGGATACAAAAGAAAACTCTCTCATAGGTAAAACCAAAATTAAGAAATACCAAAAAGTATCATACATCACTGATCCATCAGTCCAGATAAATTAAATGTTCATCTTTTCAGAATATTCATCCTTTTTCAGATCAAGCCTACATTCAGAAAAACATTTTTATTAAAGTTACATTTAAGAATAATAAAAATTACTGAAAAATTACCTCAAGCAAACAGAAAAAGCTTTTTCTAATGCAGAACAGATAAAAAATTGCATTACATATGTACACTCAAAACAAAATAAGTTGCATAAAAACACTAAGAAGGAAGATGCAGTAAAAACAGATATTTTGCCATGCTTGTTGGGAGTCTGTCCCACAGGTTCTGTCCATCCTCAGTCACACAACGAGGCCCCTTTTCCAGGGGGAGGCTGCAGGCAGAAGCAGTGCGAGAGCTTGTTCCCTGCAGGCACTCCCAGGGATCACAGGGAGCAGTGCCACTGCTCACACCTGCCTGCAATGCCCACACGTGCCAAACCTCACTCGGGTCTCCATCACCTTCCTGCACACCAACTTGTTACATCGAGAGAGCACTATCAATCTGTTAACACAGACTTTCACAAAGCAAAAGGAGTCTAAAGATGACCTTGCTGCTTCCCGCCCTCAGAATCAGTGCCCTCCAGCACCCCTTAAGCAAGGTTTTGCAAACTGGCCCTGCAGAGCCATCACAATCAGGCTTTGGTGAACCACAGTGGGAAGCACACTAAAATACCCCTAGCCCCATATTTCCCAAAAATAACATCCTTTCCATTTATATAGTGGAAATAAAAGCTGGCAATAAATTAAGTCAAATAATTACTAGAGGAGATGAGGAGAAAAACTTTTTGTGAAAAGAGGATCCCAGTAACAGATTTCTAAATCAAAATAATGTATCAGGTTTCATCCAGAAACCAGCTGCTAGTAAGCGCACATCACAGACCACTGATGCTATGTCCTGACAAGAAAAAACCATAACAGTCTGCTCTTCATCCAGTTTTCAGTTGGGTTTCAAGGGTTGGTGATGTGGAGAACATAGTACAACAACCTAACCCAGTTTAATAACTTTGGCAACCATCATTGCCAAAATACAAGAGCAGAACCTTTTCTACAATTCCCTTTGTAACCCATGCAAACAGTAACAAAAAAATAAAAGACCAAACGTTCCTGCCAACTATGTTTACCAAAAAACCCTGCAAATTAAAAAGAAAGAAAACCCCAGACAAAGCCCTCTCTCCAAGGCCTGTGCAAAACCAGAACAGATTAGAAGGCTAAAACAACTCAGAATTTACTTCTCATTTCCAAATGTAATAAAACAAATGTTATAAAATGTAATTAAAATGCAAAGTGTTTGGAAGCTACAGAGCAGAACAAACTTGTCTTCCACACTCACTTTGATGTTACACACTTCGAAGAGTGTGTAAAGAAACAAGACACCTCTGTTTTATACATTGACTCACCACTGCAGCTCTGAATCAGAAAGAAATTATTAACCCTATGTTTACTGCAAAGTAAAAACGAAGTGTACATGAGACAAAGTTTTATAATATAAACTCAGATTTTTTACATCAAGATAATCTGACTGGATAGCCCAAAGTACGCAATCCACACAACAGTGAGGTAAGGCTCAATTTATTCACAACCCCAGCTTTACCTTAAATAAAGAGATTTCCTAGTAGGAGAGCTTAAGGGAAAAAATATAAAAGCAGTTAAAGAAGACACCTTGAGAAATTCTGGTTTTCTGAATTTATTTTTAAACAAGAAACTTTAATCTGCAGCTGCTGAATCTTTCTTACTTGAATGGATGAAAGTTTCCAGGGTAAGTAGACTCAAAACTAATGGCCATTTCAAAAGCAGTCAAGATCTAGCACAAATGCACTTCCACACATTGGACTTATAACACCATTCTACCATTCCATATGAAACTAATCTTCTGTTAGAATGTGTTAGAATGTTCTTCTTATGGGGCATCATACTTATGAAATACTATTTGAACAGAACTAAGTGCTTGAAAACACTTACAAGACATCTCAAGAAGTACTGCAAGAGAGTTGACCAAGTATATAAATAAAACAGAAAACTGCCAAATACTGTTTTGAGGTCCTTAATGTATTCTCAAAAAGTAGCTCCAATCAATCTGAAAAAAACACCATATGTCATCCAAATGAAAGTGTTGGCTTAAAAAAATATCCCAAAATGTCTAGGGCTGTAATTAAGCTAAGTACAACTTGACGACAGACAGAGAAAGCCTTACATGAAGTTGTATCTCAAATGGACAGAATCACAGGGTATTTTAGGCTAGATGGAACCTTGAGAGATAACCACATGCCAAGCCAGCATTGGCACAAGACAGGCTACAGCCATGAGGGTGGGCTCCAGCAATGGGAGCAGAAACTGGCATCACTCCTTGGCTAATACTCCACTGGTGATGAAGACTGGCTAGGGCTCCTGATTATCAGTGATTCCTGATCCATGGCTCTGAGCACATGCAATTCACACAACTAAACTCTCTTCCTCCTCAAAACAGGATGTATGTCCATGTATGAAAGGAGAACCTTGCATAGCTCCTGCCTGCCCCATGCCCTGGGAGAGGGTCACTTAACCTGGCCAGTGTGAAGCTATTCAGCAGTGAGAGTCATCATGTTAATCTTTGCACCCATGCCCTGGCCTTGCTTAGGTAACTAAAATATATGCAGGGCTTTCTTGCCCCACTATCCTCAGTTTATTCCTTGATGATCAGCAAGTTAATGTCTCTGGGTGTAGCATCAAAACCAAGAGTAATAAGCATTTCCCTTAGAGAACGATGCCGTCCCTTCCAGCTTTAGTGCCTCACTAAACTTGACGTTTAAGTTCACCTACAATTTCTGTATGGGATAAACATAGCTGTGAAAGTTTGGCATTCCTGGGTGAAAAGAAGCTGAAGGATGAGAAAGAGCTGTCTGTAATTCATACCTCTAAATGGAATGCACGGCTAGCTCCTTTTTTTCTCCTTCCCATGGCCCTGGCAGCTACCTGTGCCTTCACAAGTCTCCCTGTCAAGGGAAATACAGACTGTAACCAGGACGACCACCAGAGCAGAGCTGCACAGCAGCTCCTCTGACACCTAGACAAGCTAGGAGGAGACCATCCTGACGGAGAAAGGCCCCTCTGGTCACTTATTCTCATTTATTTAATGGCTTTGACTCCTGTCTTGTCTTCTCCTTTAGGGTAAGTGGAGGGACGCTTCAACAGGACTACTTCATAGAAAACCCCAAGTTGGTGTAGTGAATGGATGAGGTGAAGAAATATTGACATAACAGAATGAGGAGAGAAAATATGAAGAACCACTTTAAAAGTATCAGAAGATACCTATGAAGGCCAAATAAGAAAAATGGCAAGGAAACCAACTGAAAACTGACTGGCCTCACCAAAGAAAAAAGAAAAAATAGAACTACCAAAAGAGAAATGTAAAGAAAATAAATTAAAGATATATGAAAGTTGAATAATAAAATAATCTTTAAATGCTGACAGTATTTCACAGTGTATCAGAAAACGTATTTTGTAGTCAGAAGACATTGAAATGCTTTCTTTAGAACTAAAAGAAAATACAATTTAATTTGGTAACTTAAATGAAAAAACTTAGGTAAAATATCTCAGTATTGACCAAGAAACAGTAGTGTTGAGGACAAGCTCTGGCAACATGAAAACAAAAGCTTATCTTCTTAGGTCATCAAAACTTCTTATTTGACATGAAATTAAACATTTCCTTTGGCATTAGTTTTATCATTGTCCTTCATTCCTAACTCTGGTTAATTTTAAAATGAGTGATTGAAATGCTACATTTGGACATGCCAAAACTAAACCACTCTATGTGTGCAGAAAAATGTACTCTAGAACTATCTAGTAATTTTTTTTCAGTCCCTTAAAACTTCATTTTTGAAAAATTTAATTTTATTCTCAGACCTGTCCCTGACCCTTTATTTGCGGACTGCCTTAAAGTCTAGAGAGATGTGTTTATGCACTGTCACTGAGCGGACAACACCACCTCCAGCCACATTACCTGGATGTTCTATTGATGGGAGGGTACTTGACCACATGTCTAATACCTTAATTTGGATTTTTTCAATACTTCTTCCTCCCATACTTCCTCTCCTTGGATTGGTTTTCCCTGTGAGGTAATAATTTTGCAGCAAATTCCCTTGACAACGTAAAATTTGCCCACCTTTCTAAAAAATGTGCAAGCTTTTCTTTGGAATGGCAGAGAAGTGAGGGATGGGTTCTAAGGTGGAAGCAACTCAATCTATTTGTCAGTTCTATGGGTCTGAAATTTAAATTAATACCAAAAAAAATCTTTTTAATAAATACTGAGAAATGGATACTCTTTCATTCTGTTTCTCGGGGCTGCTGGAAATCTAAACTACATCTCACTTACAGGGTCATTTTCATTATTATTAAGTAATGAATGGTGGTACTTCATGGAATAGCCCAAATTCAAAATGGTTTCGAAACAATAGCAATTTTCTGGAGATTTTTCCCTTATGCAGAGAAGTTTAATAATTTCTTTCTGTACCAAAGGTGAACGCAGAAACACCCACACATATCCTTTACATGAGTATACCTTAAAAAAAATATTAAGATTTTAAAAACAGAGTGGTTGAATTGCATCTTGCAAATGTTACTCAAACCTTCATTTATGCGCCCCATGCATATGTATGTTATCTTTAATCATGTGACCATACTTTTCAAAGGGCAACAGCTCATCAGTGCACCAAATAAAAAAGAACTTATTAAATGAGTAGCTACTCTGTCTGTGAGGGATTTTTTCCATGACTGTTCAGTGTCTGGTGCCTTACTATCAGCATATTGTCCGAATGCAGAATTAATTTCCTCCCAGTATTTCCACGCCACTATAGCAATTTAGCAGCTGACAGGTCCTAATGAATGTATTTTTCCAATACTCTTCTGAGTTGAAAGGATAAAAAATGAGACTGAGAGAGATTAAGGTCAAAAGTATATACTGAGTTATGGGCAACCTGAGTTTTTAAGTACTCACCATTAAATAGGTTTTGAATGTTCAGAGTGCTACTTTTCTTGTCTGCAATTGAAAGAGCACATATTCAACACTTACATGAATCAGACTGTAGGACTTCCATGCTGCACAAAGAAAATTACAATACAACACAAGAATGCTTGTGAAGAGTTTGATTTAAATGATTTCTGAACTTTACAGAGGCATTTGCGGCAGAATTGGACAAAGATTTTAGTTCTTCAGGCCAGAAATAAGCTGCTTCCACATAATAATTTTTGCCTCTTTTTTTACTTACCAGCCTTTGGGAAAAATGAGTAGAGAATTTAAAGTGACATACTTCACTATATGACACATTCCACAGATGTTCCTTTTCATATATTGGAACAGCAGCCCACCTATGATTACCTTATAAATATGGAAATAATTATAATAATAATCACAAAGAGACCAAATAAGATTTGCACAGGTGACCTTATCCTGGGCTTACAGACATTACAAGGTTGCAAAAATAGCTTTTTGCCATGTAGCTTCTCACCTTCTAAAGAGGACATCTAGAAAAACAAAAATGTTACATTTCTGCCTCACAGAGTCACAGACAGCAGAGCTGGGCCATGTTGGTGGGCCCCTCACTTGTGTTAATGCAGCACAGGATGAGAGCTCACTCTCATTCACCAGCAGAGGAAGGATGTCGGTGATACCCACTAACTGTTGTGCGTAGTGACGTGAAAAGTCCTTTTTTCTACTCCATTTTAAGAGAAGCAAAAGCTCTTAAACACACAGAGGCTGTTGTCACTGCTGTCACTAGGAACCCCTGCTCTGTCCTCCCAGAGATGTTCTTTGTCTACCGCTCTCGCTTGGCCCATCCAGCCCTACTTGTCCCATTCTAACACTCACCTTCACCTTTGCGCTTTTCCTTCCAGCCACATCTCCCTGTCTAGAAAGGACAAACTTCCCTTCTCTGGAGCCTGGCCTCATTCTGCCTGGCTACTTCTCTCATGCCCAGCCTCCCTGCAGGCATTCAATCCAAAGCTCTCCTGCTCTCTCTCTCTCTCACTTCTCACTTTGCTCATGTCCTGGGCAGGACAGCTCCACTCTTCTGCCTCTCTCTGTACCCCAGGAACCCAGTCAGCCACGATTATTAAGCTTCTGTACTCTTTATATATAATCCTTTTTTTTTTCCGGTGACCTGACCCACCAGGTGCACAAGCATATACTGAGATTAGTAACTAAAGAAAATTTGAGGGACCTTAGTATTGCCATCTCTTGACCACATATAACTCATTAATCATACAAAGACATAACATATATTTTTTACCAAGGCTGAATTTAAAATTTTTGCAATCCTGTGGCAAGCAGCTCTTTACAAGTGCTATGAACTATCAACATGACAAACTATGAAGTTTTTTGAGACAGTCCTACCAGAATTAAAAAATACAAATTAAAAAAAAAAAATGACAAATATTTCTTTGCAATACCCTTAAATCTACGAAATGTCATTTATGTATAGGGCCTTGCCTTATATGATTTGTAATTCTGTCCTTTCTCCTCTGGAGTGGGACTGCTTCTGTTAGAAGACAAGCCTTCACAGTAACCACTCCCCATAGCCTGGTTGTTTTGTGTGCTAGGACACTTTGCCCATCGGATAAAATGAAGGCTGGAAGCACATCTTTGAAGAACTAATTGAGAGATGCCATGCAAGCCATAACATGTGATAAATGCCACATTATTTTATGCCAGAATTTAACTTCAGAAATAAGGAAAAACATTATTCTTCTATTAATATTTTGAAGACTACTTAAATCACCACAGAAATCTAGTTTCTGCAAAGAAAAATTTCAAAAAACAAAATTTCTCTCCTTCAATTTTCAAGGAAAAAATATTTACAGTGGGATTTCCATTTTGCAGAAATATTGATTTTTAAAGATTTGACAACCATATTCAAACACAAAGGCTTTTCTTTTCATGCAATTCACATTTACAAAGGAAAACATAATGTATAAAATTAGCAAAGAGAATAAAAGACACAGTCATAGGTACTGTTTTGCCATGTTAAGCAGGAGGAGAAACTGCTGAACTATCTACCAGCAGCCAAACTGCCCTGCAGTTTCAACATGACCTAAGTAACATCAAAAGACTCACAGAAATTCTATAGTCTGCACCCACTATAGATTAGCATCCAGTAAAGCACAGGCAGAGCATCACTTAAAAGACTACATACCTAGACCTGCCCCACAGGAACTCCTTTTAACTTGTCCTTACAGTATTTCCAATGATTAAGCCTCTCTCTGTGAACTGTTTGCTGCTTCACTACCTCATGACCAGCCCACATCCTCTTCTGGAAATTAAGGTAATTTGCCCTCAGCTGTTTCCAGTTAGCCTGGAGAACAATTCAGGTGCTGCTCTCTTGGTACACATTTTCTCTTCCCTTTCCTGCTACGCCACCCCTCTGCCTCCATCCTTTCTTTCAGAGTATCCTTTTTAACTCTCCTGCTCTAATAAGGACTTTGTTTGCCCCTTAGTGAGCCTAGAAATCTGAAAGAGGCCTTGCCAGTCTCTCTTAAAACAGCATATTGACATGTTCCTGTGTTTTTCTGTTCACAGAACAGAATTTGCTTTTTCTGCAAAAGATTACTCTTGTTGACTTGTATTTCACTTATGATCTTCTCTTCCACTTACACTCTTTTTTATTCTGATGTCCTTTTCTCTACTTACTACTTCTCCAGTTATTGTACTTGTTCATTAGTTTTCTCCTTCCCAAAGGCTGGATACTGCACTGATCTTTAGAATTTGAGAAATATTCAGTGTTTCAGATTCTATTGTGGTAAGCAGCACTACAAAATTTTCTCTTACATACTTACATTTCAAGTGATCCATTTACAGATCTCTGCTACCTATAACAACTAGCAGATAACTTTTGGTTATTTAAAAATTAATGGTAGTGTCTGATCTGTGGAGTAAAATCTCTGCAAATTATTGTTTTCATGTATCTTTTGAATCTCTGCTCATTGGATGATCCCTCTACTCTTTAAGGAACAAAACCAGTGGAAGAAATATTTTTAGCCAATTCCCTAGGATATAAAATAATTGTTTAGGGTTTTTCTGCCCATTTCTACCTCCTGCCAAGTGCAGTTTTGCCTGGGCACAATCTGTCCCTGACACCATCTCTCAGTCCCAGAGACACTGCTGCATGAAGAGTCACATAATCTGAGGAACCTCATTCCGCTGTCTTAAAGCGTGCCAAATTTGACAAAAAAGTTGCTGACAAAGTGTCCCTGGGCGCTGCGTAAGAGATGATTTCCTGGCAGCAATACCAAGTTGCTGTGTGGCTGTGTGGCTCTGGAGACAGGAGCAACAGGGCCCTGAGTGTGGCAATCAGCTGTGCCCATAAGTGTGCCAAAGTGGAGTGCTCAGCAGGCAAACACTCTGGAAGCGTGGACTTAGGATATCTCACTTAAGTGTAAATAATCTGGAGAATAAAATGTTTGAAAAGCTGAAAGCGTGAACAAACCAAAAGGCCAGCTTCAGCTAACAATCTCATGTACATCCTGTACAGCTTTCACGCTTTTAGAAATTCCTAGTCAGCCTTGTCTCCATTAAAGTTATTCTAACCCTCAAACACTCAGCTGAAAATTGTATCCCCGCCTTTCTTACAAGTCTTAGAATTATAATATGGCCTTTGTGAAAAGGCTGAAGTTTATCCTTTCATAACACATCCAGAAGTCTTTTCTCTAGGTTTCACTGTTCCTAGTAAACTTTTTTTCAAAATTACCCAGACACTAGACTACTTTTTTTTCTCTTTTTTTAATGCTCAGTTAAACTAGCACAATCCAGCCATCCGAAAGGAAAAGGTCAAGTACACTCAATAGATTGGAAAAAGGTATTTCAGGAAGTGCTGTCAGATTCTTACACTTACCTCCAAACTATTTCAAAGGTAAGTGCCAGAAAAAACACAGGAATCAGTCATAAATCTTTCTTTACTGTGCCTTTATAGGACTTTTAAGTGCTCATGTGATCTTTTTTTATCCAAAGGTTCCTTACGTTCCTTGGAAAATCTTTCAATGACCAACATTAAATAGTTTTAAGGAAAAATGCCTGAAATATTTAAATGTTCTCATTTACATCACCCTCAAAAAACTGTTAACTAGGAGTGCTGATTGCATAATGCAACATTATAATTTAGACACCACTGTTTTAAAAATTCCAACCTAAACCAATCTAACATTTCAAACTACATTTCTTTAGAATGAAATCTTAAACGTTACTTTAAGGGGCACACTGCACTTCAAAATGAACTTTTGAAACAACCACTGGTACAGCCACGTATGGTCACAACAAAGAAATCTGAGGGCTCTGGGCCACAGTAAAATAAACCTTGGTGAAATAAAAGACTACTTAAAGTAGTGCTTTGAAGTTCATCAAAGTGGATGCAGATCTCTTGAACCAGCTGGAGAAGAGACAAAAACATTTTCCCAAAGAGATTACCACCAGGCCACCTCCAAGCAACTCTGTGCCAGCTGCTTGCAAGAATACAGGAAAAAAAGACTGGGCAGGGGTGCCAAATGCAAAAACACGATGGGCAGCAGAGAAGGAACGAGGCACTTGGGAAAATCTGACACCTGCTTGTAAAAATGCTTGACTACTTGCTCCAGCAAATAAGGTGTATCAGAAGCTCCTTGTTTTTGTTCCAAAACAGTAATCCCTAGGAACAGAGACTCTGCAGTCCCTTGGACTAACAGCGCACGGTTTAGGGCCCAGTGAAAGAAAAAAAAACAGTCCCTGAACATACAGACCCACTTGTGCTTAAGCCAATTTCATCAAACCAAACTAATAAATACACATATTTATGGTAAAATTTGGGGGAAGATTATTGCGGGAGTTATTGAGAAACCCTTGAAGGACAACACAGTCACTGGTAACAGACAGCATAACTTCATGAGAGGAAAGTCCTGCTATTCAAACTTAATCTCTCCCTGGCAGCCAGGAGGGCCAAGCACATCCTGGGAGGCATCAGGCACAGCATCACCAGCCAGGCAAGGGAGGGGATTGTCCTGCTCTGCTCTGCTCTGGGGCGGCCTCACCTCCAGTGCTGGGGGCAGCTCTGGTGCCACAATATAAGAAAGTTACAAAGCTTAATTAGAGAGCATCCAAAGGAGGGCGACCAAGATGGTGAAGGGCCTTGAGGAAAAGCTGTACGAGAAGTGGCTGAGGTCACTTGGTTTGTTGACCTTGGATCAAGGTTACTTGTTCAGCGTGGAGAAGACGAAACTGAGAGGAGACCTCATTGCGGTTCCTGCATCCAACTTCCTCATGAGGGGAAGAGGAGGGGCAGGCACTGATCTCTGCTCTGTGGTGCCCAGTGACAGGGCCCGAGGGAATGGTCTGAAGCTTTTTCAGGGGAGACTTAGTTTAGATTTTAGGAAAAGACTCTTGACCCAGAGGATGGCTGAGCACTGGAACAGGCTCCCAAGGGAAGTGGTCACAGCACCAGCCTGACAGAGTTCAAGAAACATTTGGACAATATTCTCAGCCCTGTCCTGTGCAGGGCTGGGAGTTCAATGATCCTTGTGGGCCCCTTCCAACTGAGGATATTCAATTATTCTATGATTCTGCTAGTACATGTACAAGGAATATGCCTCCCAGACATTCAAATATTAATTGAAAGTCATATGCTTGGAAGTATAACAAGGGTAACTGATGGGAAAAAAAAGCCCATGGCCAAGTGTAACCAATCAAAGGACACGTGAAAAAAGCATGATAGAATGCAAACAAACAGCCAGTCTGAAAATACACCATTACTGTCCAGTCACTTCATACAAGGACTGCATTTCACCTGCAGGGATGGGCTGCAAAATGGTCACAGTACTCAAGGGCTGTAAGGATAACAGAATGTCTGTGGTCTGTAGCTTATTTTACATATATATGTGTGGTTTTTATATCTGTATATGTGTGTGTGTATATACATATATATCTATATCTGTATACACTTCTCTTTCTCCCTTAATAAAAATTACAAGTTATGCCAAGTTTGAGCCCTGGAC
Organism: Vireo altiloquus; assembly: GCA_013396875.1. Taxonomy (NCBI): domain Eukaryota; kingdom Metazoa; phylum Chordata; class Aves; order Passeriformes; family Vireonidae; genus Vireo; species Vireo altiloquus. The sequence goes on from VZRF01010165.1 coordinate 594,821, forward strand.
GGCCTGGACCCTAGTAGGGGAAATGCAGACCTTACAGTAGCATGTTTTAGTTTGTCCTTAGAGTCAAAATGGAGGTGAGAGGGATGCAAAGAAATAAGATGCCTCACAAAATCATGGTAGTTTTTGAGGAAACATTGATCCAGCTGAGGTATTCTACTTATACTTGTCCTCTGGAAAACGCTGAATTCAACTTTGCATGCCAAGTCATTCTGTGAATAGTAATGAACAGAAAACCATGATATAAACATGCTGGAGTTTGACACATGGCAGTGGAATCTGTCAATACCATGCAGACGAGTTCTCAGGTGTGTCCTAGCTTTTTAAGGCCAGACCCTTTTAATACAAAGTAACATAAAATATAATTATTGATTACATATGTCATGGAAGTTCTCCAGAAACTGAAAATTACATATGCTAGAAATATCATAGAATCACAGAGCATGGGTTGGGACCTTAAAGATCATCTATTTCCAGCCCTCCATCCATGGACAGGGACACCTTCCACTAGCCAGGCTACTGAGAGCCCTTTCCAGCCTGGTCTTGAACACCTCCAGGGATGGGGAGTTCAGAACCATGTAACAAATAGTAAGAAACAGAACCTGAAGAGATTGTTATGTAAAGGCCACAATTTGAGACACGCCCACCAAACTGATTTTCAAAATTATATGATTTATTAGATTCTATGGCTCTTCTTTCAAACAAAGACAGCCATAAACTTTCAGCATCTAAGTAACTCTTGGACATCACTTCTGAAAATCTAGTGTTAAAGGCTGCAAAGGCTGTAATTTTTCTTTATGTCCAAAGCGTAGAAACTGTAAACTGCTGCCAGACAGGCAGTCTAGCTCTCCTTTCATTTCTGGACATAGATGTTGAGGCTCAGAGTAGAAAATTAATGCATTCAACACACAGTCACAGGACTTGAGAGGGGAGGAGGCCAGAAAACGCATAGTGAAGAAGGAAGGATCCCAACTGTGTGGTCACACTGATTTACCAACCCAGCCACCAGAACTGTGACCAGAAATGTGACAGGGGGAAAAAAAAACTCCTTCAGTGGTACCTTTCAGTTGATCAGACTAATGGTTACATTACAACAGAATGAAGTACTAAAAGAGAAAAAAAAAAAAACAAAAAACAATAACAAAAAAAAAAACGACTGGATTGTGTTCTTTTCCTCATTCCTCTATATCTAATCTTTCCTGCAGATCTTTCTTCATGTGCAGGTTTCCCAGTCATCAGTACTAAGTGAGTAGTAAATAGTAAGTTTTACCAAATTCTGTAAATTATCCCAAAGTAGTTACATTATTTATTCAGATAATGTCCACAGGTAATTTGCATATGCTGACAATGCAATGAAGTGGAAGCAAAGAGAACATAGCTCACAAAAGGTAGGAAATACATTCATGTAGCCAACTTCACATAATACATGTTTGCAATACTGCTTGTTGACATATTTTTGGGGTAACTTATGCAAAAACATGTGAGAAATTTGGTCTGTGAGAAATATATACACTTGCCTCTTGTGTTGGTGATAATTTTGTTTCAATACATTAAAGAGCTGTATTTCACTTTGGCAAATCCGTATCATCTAGTTGTGGCATTTCTTATTCCTCACAGTAACACGGATTAAGTTCAAGTGTTTCACAGGTGCCACAATATAACACCTCATTAATCTTCTCACTTTTTATTGTTGGTAGACAGTAATTGTTCCCTGCCCTCTAAATTACAAAGGAAGGAAAAAGTCTATTAGACAAATCAATGCAGAATTAAGTGTACACTATTATGGACACAACAGCCGCACTTCCGTCATGATGTTTAAAAATATATTACCCATTCATATGGAAGACACCTAACACCAGTCTGCTAGACACTAGGGACTCCTGCTGAATATTTATTTCCAGATATGCATGCCTCTTATAAATGAAGGGGAAAATAACCCATCCAGGTCTGAACTTCTGTTTGTTGCATAATATTCTTTAATGGCTAACTATTGCAGAAAACCCATCTGTTTACTCATTTCTAGCCAAAATATTCTTTGTTGCCTACAGCTGACTGCTGGAAGTGGATGTTGCACTAAGCTTAGCACAGCAACCCTATTAACCCACCATGGTCCTGTTCAAGCCTTGACAGGAAAGCAGCAGCTCAGTGGAGCTGAAGCTGGCAGCTGATGGCAGCACATCCCTCCTCACCTCTGTTCTGGGAAGACCAACAGGATCTGATCACAGCCCCACAGCCTCTCTTGGCACTAGACCTGCAGGAGCCAGGAGCTATGACAACCTTCACCAAAAACCCCTGAAAATTTTTCATTTTTTTGGGAGTAAATGGTCCCAAGAGCTTCCAACACTCTGTTTCAGACATTAGTCTTCCAGAAAATTACCTGAATGAGCACAAGTTAGGAGAAAACACCAGGCTCTCATCTAAGCTTGCTGTGGTATAAATATGAGCAAAATTAATGCTTGATTTTTGGGAGCCCCGGTGGTGTAGTGGTTAAGCACACGGCACAGTAATTGCCGGGGCCCGGGTTCGATTCCCGGTCGGGGATACTCCCCGGGCAGGCAGAGCTCGTTAGCCCTGCAAGGGGGCAATCTGCCTACGTCCTGAGGAGGAACTCAGCTGCCACTGTCCAGAATCGCTTTGGCCCGGCAGATTGAACCTCGGGATTAAAGGGTGGGCTCAGATCTGCGCGCCCTGTGTCTCACCTAAAAAATCCAGTGCACAGGCTGGAAGGTCTGAAAGGAAAAAGAGGCCTTCCCCGGATCTTCGTACGCGAAGGCTGGCCAGCAAATAATGCTTGATTTTTAAACAGTCCATCTATTCAAATATATATCTGCATAAGGTGAAGTGCCAGGTCCTGCACTTGGGTCACAACAATCCTGTGCATCGCTACAGCCTTGGGACAGAGTGGCTCAAGAGCTGCTCAGCAGACAGGGACCTGGGGGTGCTGGTTGACTGCTTCTGAACATGAGTCAGCTGTGCCCAGGTAGCCAAGAAGGCCAATGGCATCCTGGCCTGTATCAGCAATAGTGTGGCCAGCAGGTGCAGGGCACTGATCTTTCCCCTGTCCTCGGCTCTAGTGAGGCCACACCTCTAATCCTGTGTCCAGTTCTGGGCCACTCACTTCAAAAAGGACACTGCAGTGCTGGAGCAACTCCAAGGAAGGTCATAAGTCTCTTGAGAAGCAGCTGAGGGAAATGGGCTTATTTAGTTTGAGAAGATTCTCTACAACTACCTGAAAGGAGGTTGAAGTGAAGTGGGGGTCAGTGTCTTCTGCCCTGTCTCAAGTACAAGGACAAGAGGAAGTGACCTGAAGTTATATCAGGGGAGGTTCCAACAAGATACTAAAAAAAAATCATTGAAAAAGTGGTTAGGCATTGGAATAAGTTGCTCAAGGAGGTGGTGGAGTCACTGTCTCAAGTGTTCAAGAGGCATCTGGATGTGTCACTTGGGGATATGGTGTTTGATTATGGTGGTGCAGGGTTGATGGTTGGACTAGATGATCTTGAAGGTCTCTTCCAACCTTGATCATTCTGTGATATCAAAAGTGCTCTATAAGACAAACAGGAAGATATTTCAATTATTGTCCATAAGCCTCTGTTCTTTCATTCATTTCTGGTTTGGTTTTAATTTTGTTCTAATTTAATAAAAATATTTTGAAACATCACTCATTTTAAATTGTACTTCATTAGTTCCATCTAGCACCATGGTCACTTGATTTCACATATATTTATGTGGATTCACAGATCACAAAGTTAAATAATTCTAACCAACACCTTTCTATCGCCAAATACAGAATCTAAAACCAGCTTCTATCAGGTCATGTTGAAAAGTATAATACATAAAATGGAAAGATAAACCAACAGTGCAAAGATTCTGAATGAAGATATCTTAACTGCTTCTTCATTCTCCAGCATCAGCATTGCTCCACAAGTGGGAACTGCCATATGAGGCATACTCTTGATTCCTGTTTTCACTTGCTGATTACCCTGGCAACCTTGCTGGAGAACCCTTTGTATTCCCATCCAAGAGCTCAGATCTCCTCCAGCTGCACGCTTTGGAACACACATCCCACAAGAATGGAACAGCAGTGCAAATGTATGCACAACAGTGGGCTTGGAAAGGTAAATACACATAACTCTGCATCAGGGGCAAAGAGAAGGCTTGCTGCTGCACCTGCTAGTGAGTCGGAATATGAGAAAAAGGTGTAGGGAAGGAGAGAGGAAGAGTATTCCTCCCTGATAAGGTGCAGCTCCACAAATGCACAAAAATCCACCAAACACAACAGATATCAACTCTTAGTTAAGCTTTTAACGTATGAATAGGTACCTGCAAGTAGGCTTTGTTTTTTTAAATTTGATTCATATTCAAAGCACCTTCTTATAAATTATTTGGATTCTTATTTGTTTATAGAGACAGGAGATATTTTTCTATACCTGTCAGAGTTCACTCAAACACTTTGATATATGTGTGCAAATGCAAAAGATCATATTCTCAGCCAAGAAACTGAACTTGCCCAACCTTTTTCCTAAAGCAATTGTTATTAGTATTTTGCAATAAAAAGAAAATTAAAAATGGCAATTTCAAGTCCAGCAGCAAGATTCCTAATGCAGTATTTACTTCTTGCTTTAAAATTCATCAATTCTCCTCAAAAATACTTTGTAACTACAAGGTAGCCTTGCTAAATTAATGAATCACAATAGTTCAACCTTTTGTTATGGATGCTCTCATCATCACAAATTCATTTGGTCAAAAATACAGTTGAAATGGGCTTATAGATTATATCTATGCAAAATCATATTTAATAGCAATTACTCCAGTGGAGTGATAATTCCATTCAGTATTAGACTTCAGCTAACAGGATGAGGACTATAATCATCTGAGTATCTGAAGCAGTACTGAATTTCAAACCTATCTCAGGACCCCTGATTGCAAGGACAAATTATGCCTTTACCATATCTTGTACATCTTGTTCCTTCTACAGCGCAGCAGTGCACAAATCTAATGGTAGAAACAGCACCTCACATCAGAACATCCAAGGATTAAATAGACAAAGAAAATAGCTTGAAAGTGCTGAGAGTGACAAAATGGAAATCTAAAGAATAAAAGCAGATCTTCAATTAATTTTTCCCATGAAAATTTTAGAGCAGAGCCTAACATAGACCGAAACAAAATAAAACAACACAAAGCCAAACCAACCACACAACTTGACAGCATGCACCAATCACTTCCATAAATACCAGTTCTAAACATTTCTATAGTGATTCTGAAGTAATGATTCATAGTATGCTGTAAATGAATCCTTGACTATGCTGGAATGACTGAGGTTTACAATAAAGTTAGTGATTTCAGATTTATTAAGCACTGAAATACTTTACTACATTTCCATTAGATACATATTTCTTTTTTTATTTTTACTTAGCCTATCTTCGTTGGACTAACTTACATCCAGCATTAACTTCTCAAGGAGTCTCAGTTCTCACAAAAACAGGCTTTAATATCTCTCACACTTCAAGAGAGAAAGTTGCAATGAAAACTCTGGGTTTGAATCTGGGATTCAGGATTGGCCACAGGACAGAAATCTTGTTCTGATTTTTTAAAATTTGTCCCCTCATATCTTCAGAAAAAGATCAACTAGTTGGCAGGCACATACCTGAGGAATTTCTCTAGGATTCCAAGTAATCTGGTAGCAAATTGACCCTAACATGGAACACCTCCAGACTTCATCCATTTTAGGCTGCTACATGACATAAACATGGCTCTCATCAGAATTCATGAAATGGTGGTTTTAGGGACCTGTTGTCATTTACTTCTTACCATATCTCCCCTGTAATAAACAAGACAAATCATTTTGCTCTTCTCCTCTGGTTTTTAGTTCTGGAAGGACCAGGAAGAAGTGGGGCTAGTCTCTTAGGCAATGCAGCTTACAGGTTGCTTGTCATTTCCAGACAGATCCACATTTGTTGAAAAAAAAGTGAATTAGAAAGAGCGGAAACAAGGCATTTATGAGTCAAAAAAATGGGTCATACATGAAAACAGCTTGAAGCTATTAATAACTGAAGGTGTCATTTAAAAAATGATTTAAAAGATGGTGCTATCCATACAACAACATTTTAGATGTTCTTGAAAAGGCAGTCTGTGGCCTAAGTAATATTCTTAAATGCTTTTGAAAGAAAAGGGGGGGAGGGTAAAGACAGCATTTAATGTTTGCTCATGTACTGATTTTTGTACCAAAATTCATTCCTCTCTCTGAAGAGAAAGATCTTCAATGCTTTGCTGAAATAAAACCAGCAAAATCCTTCATCTTAAGTAAAGAATACAATGAACTGAAGGTCGTATCCAAGAGTTCATGTCAAAAGCAAATTAACTCCTTGATTCTGTGCAGTCATCCCTTATCTACCTATAGAATAAATAAATGCAAGGTAGCTGAACATACAATTCCATATAAGGACTGAAGTGGAAATATATTGATGCTCCATTCTTTCTGAGAAATATGCTGGGTATGTGTGTTTAGCAAGCCGGTAAACAATTTTTGTTCTATTTCAGATACTGTTTTAGTAATACCATTGCTAGTTTCCAAGCCCATACTCACTGACCGAGCACCTAATCAATATTTTAGTTCTTTTCACCCTTACTCTTATGTAGCCTCATGTCTTCTTTCTTATTCAAGCCTGCTCTGGAAACAGTTCTGTCAATTTTACACATGTGATTTTCAGTTTATTGTTATAGATGGGCACTTTACAGATGCCAGTAAATGATGTTTGTTCACAGGGGTCCTGTATGGGAAAACAGCAGCATCTTCATTTCACTTTAGGACATTAGGCAGAGAGAGGGAGAGATCTATGCACACAAATTTAGTTCTGGCATGTTTCAGCTTTAGGAAGGCTGCTGTCATGATCTCACTGCAGTAACTCTATTTTGTCTATGCACATGAGATATACCAAGGCTTTAAGGAATTAAAACAATCAAAATCCAACTGGTCTCTGTGATACAGCACCAACATCAGCCACATTGGGCCTTTGATCAAACCAACAGCTGGGCTAATCCATTACCTGCTGGGTAAATCTGTAACAGACAGCAACAGAAAGCAAGAGTTGCATATATCTGACTGGTCCACATGGGGCCAGCTCCATACTCCCTGTTTCTCCCTGTGAGCCTTTTTATTTCTCCATGCTTTGCAAACAGGCACTTGCTCTGTTTCTGTCATGTTGTCAGCCCAGCCCCAGTCCAAGCCACATTGCCTGAGAACTTTTAAATCCCACTATTTATCTCCAGTTCAGACTTCTTCAGGAGTTTCTTCATCAGCTTTTTCAGTTTCGGAGGTTCTCCTTCATCTTACTTTTGCAGTTAATCCCAAATTCTTCCAGGAACTTATACATCATCTATTTTCTACTCCTAGAGCATTCCCTCTTCCTCCATGTTCTGTCTCACAGCTCACTACAGCCTGCTACAGCACCTCGCCAGAGATTCAAAGTTTCTACATCACCACACCCATCAGATTTCTTCACTGGCCCCATTCTGTTCTTCATTGAGACCACGTTTATTTTTTCCTTAGCCCTTCTTCCTACACTGCATGCTCAGTTTTTTACTGCATTTTGCTGATGTGACTTTTGCCAAAACACAGAAGAAGAAAGGCACTAAAATTTTATCAATCCCAGTGAAGTGTGATACGGGCTACACGGATGAACTATAATGTGGATGGAAAATGACTGGACTGCTAGTCTCAACAGATTTTTATCAGCAGTTGAAATTTGGCAAGCTCGCAGTAGTATTCATGGGCAATCAATACTGAGGTGAATATTTCACTAATAATAGCGATGAAGGGAGAAACTGCACCCCTAGCAAGCTAGTGACAGATGCCAAGCTGGGGGACAGGGAGCATGCAGAGTGGCAGATTTGCTGCAGAGCAAAGCTCCCTAAAAGGTGGACCTAAACAGGCCGGAGAAATGGCCCATCAGGAAGCTCACAAAGTTCAGCACTGGAAAACACAAAGTAACACACCTGGAATAGAACAACCCCCTGCAGAAATACAGCAGGGGCTGGGCTGTACTGATATGAACATCTACAGGAGGCTGCTGGGGAGCAGAGCTGATTCCCCTCTCCTTGGCAGTTGCAAAACTGCTTCCAATTTGGGGCTTCTGAGCTGAAGCCAGACTGTGACAAATTGGAGCAAGCCCAGGGACACCCATTAGGATGAGTAGGGGGCCAAACAGGAAGGAACAAATGGCATTTGTAGGAACAAATGGCATATGAGGAGATGCTGAGGGAACTGAATTTGTTCAGTTTTCCAAAGAGAAGGCTAAGGCATTTTATTTGCCTCGATTTATTGCTGTCTTCAACAGTATAATGGGACATTTTAAAGGAAACAGAGCCAGACTCTTCTTGGAGAACACCATGAAAGGATGAGAGACATCTGACACATCTTTGGGCAAAGAATATTCTGATTATATTTTAGGAAAAAGTTTTTCACAGTAAGAGTGGTTCACCACTGTAACAGATTGCCCTGGGTGGATGTGGAGCCTCCACTCCTGGGTATCTCCAAAGCACAAATGGATAAGGGCCTGAGAAATCTCATCTAACCTTGAACTGAGCCTTGCTTTGAGACATTGACCAGATAATCTTCAAACTTACTTGCCCCTTCAAACTTATATTACTCTGTGATTCTCATCTCTCAGTAAATTTCCCCTGACCACAGTAATATTTGCAGAGAAAATCCTGTTGAAATGTCACACAGCTGTGAGACAAAGCAACTTCACACATTTGGTCAGAGAAGGATGCTCTTCCAATCAGGTCAATATAGAATCACTGGGAAAGGAAGAAGCATGTATGGTAGATAAAATTTAATATAATTTAGCCATCAAATGCATTTAGTTATCAAATGCAAACAGATTCCCACTGTGAATAGAAGTGTTTCAAGAGTTTGTAGCCTAAAGTTGAGCAAAATTTCTGGGGAAAAATGAGAGAAAAATAACCCTGACTTGGCAGCATTCCCCCACTACCAAGTATCAGATGTATGTATACCTGTAATTCAATGGTGTCTGGGATGTTCAGTGAAAAAGTTAGGAGTTTTTTTCCATGATTATAGCAAAATTTTCTTTTCCCTTCATGACACTTAGAAAGTTGAGCCATTTTTGTCAAAATGTATTTAAAAAAAATTACCTGAGACAATCATCTAACATGGAAAATATAAGCCAAAGCAAAAAGAGAGGAACTTAGTCAGACTCAATAATAAGCAGTGTTACTAGAACTGCCTGTAAATAAAGTTGAGTTTTATTCCAGGATTTTTAAAAATTTCTCTGTAGAATCAGACTAACTTCCACTTTGTTTGGCTTTTTTTACGCCTTGAATTAAGGAAAAGATAGTAACAGCTTACTGAAGTGCAACCTGGTTTAAAAATATTTGATTCCTTAAAATGCCATACATCTGGCAGATATTCTTACATCTTAACTGGTTGGGATATTGTTACCATTAAACATTCAGCTACATTATTTTATATGGGTTTCTATCTCACCACCTTTCTCTATGAACATAATTAGAATACTCTCATCACTTCCAGGATTTGCATGCTTTATCTCCAATTGATATTCCTGTAGATTAAAATTAGGATTATATTTCTCACAGTATGGCAAGAATAAACTAACATATTTTTCAACCCATAAATTCTAAATAATCCAAACCACAAAAAGGTATTGCAAGGTAATAAATCTGCTACAGTGGCTCATTTGTTGGCAACATACATATTTTTCCTCGCTTGTGGTTATCAATATGGCTGAAGGAGAAGTATAATTTTACTGCAGGATGGAAACAAACAGACAAAGCTGTCCTTTGACATATTAGTTCCTCAAAGGTGACTAGATTTGCTGTGCACTCTCAGACAGAGTATTTTTTGCCTCGGCTACAGTTTCCTAGACGAGGGTTCTGTGACATGTCATTTGAAACAAGGACCTCACTGCCAAGTCCACATTGTAACTAATAACGAAAGCAGGGTGCAAGGATTCGGAGTGTCTCCACGGAGGATGGCTTCTGTTGGCGTGGGGCCTTGGGAGAGATGGGCACACCACATCTGGCAGGAAGCAAGAAAAAGGGCAGGAGGCGAGACAAAGAGCAGGAGAGTTAACAGGAGATTAGGCTTGGAGATGAAGAAGGTGTAACCCTAGAAGCTGAAGTTTGTAGCTGCTGAACTGTTATAACTATATATTTCTTATATACTGTTATTGGAACAGTATATAAGAATGTGCCTTGTACAGTAAAAGTTGGCTTTGCATGTACCCGGCGAAGTCCGTGTTACAATCACTGACAGCAGGGTACACTTATTCAAATTAATTTCTTTTAGACACCAATTGATACAAGTTATTCAGTAATAACTAGATACTGCTTGATCAAGATGGCTCAGCAAATGAATTATTTTACGAATGTTTACTGGCTTTATAAACTGAAACCAGAAATGACAGGGTATTATGTGACGTTTTATTTTTGCCAAACATCAGATTTTATAGTACTTGTCTTCAACAGAAAAATTAAACTACAATTTTTAGAGTTAGCACCTTCCAAACTTCCATCTGTTTATGGAAGCTGGAAGAAGGAAAAAGAGTAAGTTTCTAAACACCAGAATATGTCAACAAAGAGGTGGAATGCATGGAGCTCCACGTGGGGATGGACGTGGAGCCAACTGAGAACTTATGGGTCAGGATTAAAAAGAGGGCAGGGACAGGTGACATTACAGTGGAGGTCTGCCATACGCCATCTTATCAAGAAGGTCCAGAGGAGGACCACAAGGACCATCAGAGGGATGGAGCACCCCTCCTATGAAGACAGGCTGAGAGAGCTCAGGCTGTTCAGCCTGGAGAAGGAACCTTATAGCAACATTCCAGTACCCAAAGGGGGCCTACAAGAAAATCAGAGAGGGACTTTTTACAAGGGCATGTAGTGACGGGACAAGGGAGAATGACCTTAAATTGAAAGTGGGTCAGCTGAGACTGGATAGTAGGAAGAAAATCTGTGCTATGAGAGGGGTGAAACATTGGAAGAGGCTGCCCAGAGAAGTTGTGAATGCCTCATCCCTGGAAGCGTTCAAGGCAAGGCTAGATGGAGCTCTGAGCAACCTGGTCTAGTGAAAGGTGTCCCTGCCCATGGCAGGTGACTTGGAACTTGTCTGCCCTTTCAACTCAAACTGTTCTATAATTTTATGATCTTTCACTGGTTTTTGAATTAATAGATCTTGTCTCTCAACCCTGAATTACATTTAAAAGATAAAATAAAAGTTAATGGGAAATAGAAAGAAAGCAGTAGGTACCATATATTCCAATTTTAGCAAAACTGTAGGCAAATACCACAGTGAAGGCTATGTGGAAAATATATTATGAGTTTCCCAGCCTTGTGATTTAAGATTTGGGGCCTAAATTTTATGCCACATTTCCTTCTACAGCTGCTGCTTTCTGCACAGCATCTTCCTAATGATTTTTATTTATCATGAGCTGAGACTTTTCCTGTGTTGCAGTAAATTTCCCTTGCCTCTTCTTCCAGCTTTGATGGTATCCTTGGTAGTATCCTAGAAAGTTTTGTATAGACATCTTGTAGCAGCACAAATCAGTACTGAAGTAGGCTGCAGTGATCAAATCACTTTTTCTGCATGACAACAAGTAATAAAAGAGGGAGAAAAGACTGGAAGTAGCAATTAAATTTGCACTGGACATTTGCACCACAGATTGCTCTGAAAATGGAAAAAACTCTTCAGTGGAAGAACAGAGGTTTTCCCTATGTAATCAGTTAGAAGTAGCTTCCTTAATTAGATAGGATGATCAAGATGAAAAAAAACCCACACTGCTTACTCACATAGTTTATGAATGAGAGGTGAAATGCTTGGACGTTAAATGCAGCCTGGTGCTGCCTAGATGCTCGCTGTCTGTCATCCTCAGAGGGAGAGAGGGCTCTCCCCTGTGGCTTTCAACAGCCACCTTGCACTGATTCTGCCACCTGGCTCCTGAGGAGGTGAGTTCTGGTAGCTGGCAGCATTGTGAGACAGCAGCATGTGGAACCAGAGTGTGACACTTTCCACTTTCCATGTTGTCTAACGCGAGCGGAACTGCACCCTGGAAAAGTTGCAGACAACCCACTGGATGTGAGGTGGTTACATGCATGGCTGTGCACTATTAGTCACCAGCTGCTCTTTTAAGAAGTCCTCTTAGTTACTTCCAACTTTTGTATAGGTGCTGGGTGTTGTGTCATTAGTTAAAACTGCAGTGGTTGGAAGACCACTGCAATTGTTATGTACGTGTAGGAAACAGGATTTACGTTTAGGACAGTCATATTTAAGCTTCCTGTCTTCTGAGGACCATATTCCCTTTTTCTAATAAAGGGTTAAAATAAAACATCTAGATCACTTCTGAATCCAATGTTTTTATCAATATATTATCAAGGAAAAAGGTTATCCTGCAGATTTATAACCTTCTTGTCTCTAACAGGTATCACTCACACATCCATAGTCTTGCACAAGAATATCATGAGTGAGATGAAGTAAGAAGCCTCCTAGCAACTGGAATCTGAGCTTGGCAGAAAAGCAGAAATGCCTTGCCTTGCCCAGTGTCACATTGATCAGGGTTCCTAATGAGCTGTGGTAAATTACAACCTTTTGCAAACCACTGCAAAGGCCACTCAGCCTCAGATGTTACTTGTCCCCATACAGCAAATTTTATAAACAGCCCCTGCAATGAATGCAATGAAAACAGCACTTCAAATGAGAATGCTGAAGGACAGCATCTCTGCTCTAATCTCAGTTCAGATACCTGAACAGATAATAGAAAACTCCCTGCAGACAGACCAGGGAGCTCATGATTAGTTTCAGAGTTTCATTGTCAACAATATCAAATTACAAAAATTACCAAAATCTCAATTTGTTAGAAAATGTGGATGCACTCCAGTTGCAGGAATCTTCTCTTGTGGTTTTTTGGAGCTATGCCTTAGATCTGGTAAACCTATCTTGTTGGTTTAATAAAAAATGCTGGCATCTGATGCTCACTTTGCAATTGCTGAAGGAACTGATGCCAGCAACTAATGCTTTCCATATCACAGCAGATATGGCCAGCAGTGTTTGTTGTTTCAATGGCCTCAGAGCAAAAATGATCAAGGCCAGTGACACAGAGTCAATTCCCTGTCTCCCTCTCAAGAGACATACTGCAGTGTCTATGTGAAGGGATATTACAGGGCATGTCAGTTTTGGTTCTTCACAGGAGATGTGTGGGTGGGATTAATTTCACATTAACTTTGGATATCACTGGGTATCTGTCTTCATCCAGGAGCTATCTAGAATAGAATGTAGCCATCTTATATAATACAGGAAGATAAACTTGCTTTTTTTGAGCCTAATGCACTTGGTCTATGTCAATCAGGTACCCTAGAAAGAGACAATGTGTGTTCACAGTGCCTCTTTGTCTCAGAGTAAGAACAGAGTCCATGTGCAGGCTTAATGCTGTTGTCAACGCCATTTGTGGTGTTCCAGGTGGTGACTCTCACTGACACACACCTCCTGCTCTAAAAAGGTATAGCTATCCAGCAGGTCCTGTGTCATATATACTAGATCCATCTGACCTTCTGGCCTCTGAAATGGCACCAGATGCCCAAGGAATGGAAAAATTAATACAGACCTAGTTGTCTACATTTAATCAGATGAATCCCATTCATATGGTCTGTCTGAGCAATCACAGGCTTAGACACAAATTTCAAGTCCAGTTGGGAAGGACTTGGTACATGGAGCACTTCCTATGTCAGTGGCTTATGCAAAAAACGTAACTGCTGCAGAAGTGAAGTTTTCCTTATTGAGAGAGCAAGTGAGATCCATCTCCCTGCCTTGGCAAAAAGGAGGGTAATGAGGAAGCACAGGAGCTCTTTTACCTCTTTCCACCACTGCCTGCCCTTATTCAGGGGCACGAGGAGGCACAGATCACGTGTGCTCCTCAACAACGTGGATTGGTGACTTTATGGTGCAAGCACACTTGCAGCATGATCCACATCAGGACACTCTCCAAGCAAGGCTGCAGAAACACCAAAGTTGGTTTGTACAAGTCCCTCATAATTGTCAAGTGTGAACATCTCAGAACACTTAATGGGCTTATCTTTACAACATTTCCATGAGATAAGAAACTATCTGTGAGACGACTCCATGTTTTCCTGTCTCTTTTATTACAGTCATCTATTGCTGTAAAATTGTCAGAGATATCAGCACAAGCCCTGAAAGCAGGAACACTTCAAGTGTTCATGAAATTGCCTGAACACTTGAACTGTTCAAGAGAGGACCTCTGAGCAGATTGACGTTTTAGAGAAAAATAAGCAAGAAAGCAAAGCAAAACACTACATTACATCACACTCTATGTTATGAAATACTTTATGCTACATTAAAAAAAAAAATGCAATTTGAAATTTGCATTCATTTTAACACTTAATTTTAAAATTTGGAAAAAATCTTTTTTTGGAACTCAACATGATCAGCTAGAAAAATTCATAATGAATCAGATAAGGTTAACACAGTTTATGTATTCGGTTACGTAAGTATTTTTTGGACTGATGGATTTGCAAATTACAACAAAAGAGGGATCAATCTACACTTTTAAACTTTATCCATTTTAGCAAGCATTAAAATTAAAGCTGTGATTATACTGATTAGAACAGCAGACTCAATTGCAGTATGATAATTATGTTAAATGCTAAGCAAATACTTTATTATGTTAATCTAAACACAGAGCCTGAAGTATTAGAAAATACAAACTAGCCACTAAAAGTGAGGGAGCAATTCATCTGTTATTCTGTTTGTACACTGATTTGCCCAGCCTTTGTTCCTCACTACAGACTGACAGGCAACTTTCTCATCAGGGAGCTGGAAGGTGCAGTCCATTTTTTTTTTTTTTTTGCCGAATTTGGAACCAGCACCAAAGACAGGCTACAAAGAGCCTTAAATACACACATGATTTTACTTCAGATCTGAGGAGTGCAAACTCAGTGGGATGACACGACCATGTCATAAACTGGCAGAGCAAAAAGGATGTTCTGCTGTTGCTTGTAGGAATCTACTGAGGCAAATTAGCTGCTCTAAGTCTTGATTTTCCCCTGAGTGGATCAAAACTTGCTGAAAAGGAAGAGGAAATAGCCGGAAATTACCAGAACTCAAATTCAGTAGTTAAGAACAAAAGAAATACTTCCGTAAATTTACTGTAATAGTCATGAATATAAGATTTCCTGTAATAATTGTCAACCACTAGTCGGCATTGAATAATAAAAACCCCAGTACTAACAATTATATTTTTTTTTTTAAATAGTGAGATTTTACATTTTCAGGTAAGAAAAAGGTATTTTAGTTTGGCTACCTATAAAAACAGTCACAAGATCAGACATAAAAAAGGTCTAGGTACAGACAGCACAATTTGAGTTAATTAAGCCCATTTTTCCACTTCTCAAATTCTGATGCCTCATGATTTAGAGATTCCAGAAAGGAGATTGATATATTTATTTCATTCTTTAAAAATCATTCTTTTCATGTATCGTAATGTTCTTCAGCCAGATAGAGAAGCTTGCCATTATCTCTCAAGACACTAACTCTTCTGGAAAAGGAGTCACTATTTGAAAGACAAAATATAACTTCAGAATTAGTAGACATGTAGTTATACACATATTAATACATATATGTCTACAGGCAGTATGATTTTGAAAACTTACTAATAAAATCAAAAGACATTAAAAGTTTTTCTTATCACATAGAGTAATTTTTTAGTTTTGTGACTGAAGATTTTTAACATTTTATCCAAGTATTAAACGTAGTATCATCTCGGCTCCAACCTATAATGTTTATTTATTGTCCTAGATACTTGTATCACTGAATGCAGCACTTGCACATCAAATTCAGAGTAGAACAGGGTGGCAATACAATGCAAATACAATGCAGATACAATGCAAATATTTCTGCCCTAAAAGCCAAAGCACACAATTCACTTACACAGAAAGGTAAAGGAGAATTGCAGAGGAGTCTTACTGGGTCTTAGATTACATAAGTTTTTATAGAAGCAGGCAGCCATATTACAAACTAATCACGATTCATTAAAACTTTTTTCAGGGCTTCTCGTTTAAGATTTTTTGCCTTTACCACTCTTACTGGTAGGTTGTTCCAGAAACTCACTATTTTGGTATTTGGACATCTTTCACTCTCCAGTTTATTCATTGCCAGGTTACACTGCCCTATTGCTCTCTTTTCTCCCAAAACTCAATTGAAACCAATGAGACTAGCCAAATAAATAAAGCAAATTTGAAGTTTTTAAAGAACTTGTTCTTAAACCCAATGGATAGGCAATTAAATATTTCCCAGGCAGTGAACACCTATTCAAATTATTTTTGACAGACTACTGGTGATTGGGCTCATGCCAAAACACAAGGAGAAAGAACTAATGTTTAATGTTGTGAGGGTGATAACTCTGGAAATACAACCTCACAAAAATGAAAAGCAAAAAAAGCAAAGTTTTTATAAATTTAATTCCAACAGTACCGTGCCTGTTAACAAAAGATAATCATAGCAAGCACTTTGAAACACATTTCTTATTACCACATGAGTTCCACAGAGTTATGGCTGGAAGGGGCCATTAAATCATTTGTATAACACTGTATGCAGATAAACCTTCTGGCATATCCAAGATCGTAAATCCACCTAATTACTGCTGCATTAAGGCTCAGCAATTTCATATGGCTAATACACATCTCCAAGGGTGACACACAACCTTGATCAGAAATGTCAGAAAAAGGGGAATACAGCACTGGTCTTACACATTTGCTCCAGCAGTTAAACTAAAAGAGTACCTTAATTTTATTTTGAAGGGTCTCACCTCAATTCACTGCTTAAAAATTAAAAGAACACTATTTCCATAGCAACTTCAACATCCAGGTGATTCTTAGGTTTGAATCCTCCTGCAGTACAATACCTGACTATAGAACATTTTCTGCCCATGTATTTCAACTTCACAAACTCACTGTTTACTGTTTACGTACATAAGGTTGCTTACACACTTTTCATCCTAGGTTTGCACAGGACATTGATGTAAAAAAAAGCCTTTTAATCTAGCACAAAGTGTAGTTTTACTCCCAAGTCACCGGTAATCATTCACGATCACTATGCTCTGACATGTACTCATTCTTCCAGGAGGTATTGCATTTGGTTGCATTAAAAGGAAGTTTGTTTGAATCAATTCAGTTTACAGATTAATGTATTGGACAGTTTAACATAACCATGATCTATCATTTCACCAGTCTTTAGTCTATCTGCTCCCCGAATCTGACTAATCTGTTGCAAAAAAGTGCAATCATTTTGTTTTCTGGGACCAGATTTTACTACCAGATTCTCAGTCAGCCAGAGTTAGACTTAAGAACACACATTGCTGTTCATGGTAACATGTTATAGTGTGCAAATAAGTCTTGCAGAGTCTGGCCCTCCACATGGAAAAAATTACTTGCCTTTATTCTTTCTGAGTTGTTACATTTCTAATAAACTCACCTGTATCTAAAATCAACAGGGAACAACAGAGTTCAGAAAAAAAATTACATCTAACTGTTCACTTTGACTCACTGAAGCCCAGTATAATAAGTTGATGCAAAACTATGCTATAAACACTGTACAAAATGTTAACAGTGTGGGTATAGGTATGTATGACGATATTTTTTTTTTAAAGCCATAATTCTATCAATTTTTGCCACTTACTTCAAGAAAAGACGTAATTTTTTTCACAACTGACAATAAATATTTAAACCAAGGAAAATTATTTATCCCTTTCAATGGCACTTTTATCTTTCTATTCCAGACCAAAAAAAGAAAACAAAAACCAACCTCCTATTGAAGGACAAAAATATAAAAAACCCCACTGAACGATCCTATCTTTTGAAATGCAGCACGCCAGGTTTACAGTTAATATATACTGCCTTTCAATGAAAAATGCATGTTAATATGAACACAGATCTTTGGATAGTTCAGGAAGGTGGTTACTGACTGAAATACTGTCACTGAGTCAACTCTAACACTTTGATTAGGAAGGGTATAGTGCTTCTGAACAACTTCCTATTATAAGACACTTCTCACACTGCAAAGGAAGACAGAGGAGAAAAATACACTTACTACCAGCTAAGAGCTGAACAAACAACCACTCACATCAAAAATGTGTAATGGTGGAAGTCTTTTTAGTATACTTCAGACAGTATTATAATACATTACAACACAGAGGTCATTTGCCATTCTTTAATCAATTACGATTTCATGTTTTCCAAGGAAATATTTATACTCATTATCTGATTTGTTTTTTACGGAGGTACACTTTTCAAAATTTACAGCTTACAGTCACAGTGGGCTGTGAATTCCAGTTTTGTTTTTTTCTACACTATTTCTCACAGTCTAGCTATCATCAACAATTCAATTAAATCACATGCTCCCTTACAGAAAAAGCAAATATTAGGGCATAACAGATTTCCGCATTCTAATTTTCTCAGATCATCTGCTTAAAAAAGAAAGAAAAACTTCTGTAGCATTTACCTGTAGAAGGCTGGTGGAGCAGCTTCCCTCATCCCAAAGCTGCCCTGATCGTTTTCAAGGTAATAGGGTACCTGTTGGCTGTGATGATGGATGAAGGGCGACAGCTGGGGTGCCGTTTGCAAGAACACCACCGGGCTTGGTGGGACACTGTTCAGTGAGTGAAATCCTGCCAGACTGCTGGACCCAAAAGATTCAGAAGTAGGGGCATAACTGAGCGTAGTAGAGCTGTAGACGGGAGCCGTAGTACCAAAATCATAGGTGGCTCCTTCTGGGTAGTTAAAAACTCCTGTCTTGTTGGTCTCCACGTACATGTCGCTGAGCGATCTTTCCAGGGGAATCTTCAGCTGAGGTCTGCTCAGTGTCTCCAGTTCAGTGCCTTGAATCTGGTGCAGCAGGGTAACTCCAGAGGTTTTGGTGTGAAGGGTCATGGTCAGTACTAATGGCAGTGAGCAACGAACATATCTGCTTTTATTGTCAACAGCGAGATCAGCAGCTGGCAGTCCACCTAAAAAAAATACCAAAACCTGTTCTGAGGCTCAGCAGAAATCATAATAAAGCAGCACTACACAGGTATTCCTCTCATCTCGGCAAGGAAGAGAATACAAACAAAAGCAGAGTGAGCACTGAAAATGCACATTCTCTCTCTCTTCTTCCCTCCCTCTCCCTCTCTCTAACTTTTAGGAACTCCTCATCTGCGCTAATATGCATTACAAGGTGCTGGCTTCAAGCCAGGAACCCTTGCCTTCTGCCGACGTTGGTTTAAACATCACTTCAGAAACAATTAGTTTTGGAGTTATACCAAAGAATTGTCCGTCTAAATGTTACTTCATTCTTACTAATAGTTTAATTTTTCACTTCAGGGTACAGTGCTTTGCTACAACTAACGGGACAGAACACTTAAATCCAACCAGGAAGACTAGTCCAGTGGTCAGTCAGATTACTGCCTTTTATTTCCTCAGCAGGCTCCAATCTATCTGTGCTTATCTCTCCTCCTGTTTGATTCATTTTCATGTTTGCTGGAAATATGTAATGTGTACATTGTACTGACCCTGGGCAGGACTATGCTGTAACCGAGATAGGAGAAAGCAGAATGTGTGTGTGTGCAAGCGTGCGTCTGTGTGTCTGTGTGTGTCTGTGGGGGGGGAAGCAACCCTCAGTCAATAAAGCCAGCTAATAAAATGAAAGTATGCATGTATACCTATGCAGAAGAGATGATTTATAATACACTTCCATCAGCAACAGCAACTTGCAGTTACTAGAGTACGATAATAAGCAAGGAAAAGCTTTAGACTAGCCTAGAAAATTATGCTTGCTTCTTTTTATGCCGTAAAATGATGAAATAAACATCATTCAGACTTTTCCACAGTTAGGAGATGGTTATTTGATTGCATGATACATAAATGGAATACGGGAAATTCTTTTTCCTAGTCTTGCGAACAAAAGCTTAGCAAACTTGAATTTTGAAATCAGACTAGAAAATCAAGTAATCTAAAATAATCAAATGGGATTGGCTTTAAAAAAATGGCTTTAAAAAAACCTGAAATGCCTCTCAAAGTTATTTTTAGAAAGAAAAAAAAAGGAAAAGAGAGAACATAATGAAAAGGTGTGGCATGCATGTTTCTTCTTGCAACCTCATTCCATATAATTTTAACTTTGCACAAACCAGTTCTCCTGAATGATCTAAATGAAAACCTCCAGAAACTGTTTCAAGCTCTCCAGCTTCATTGCTGTGGTCTGTGGTTCAGTCAATGAAATAGGCTAATGTCAACCCTAAAAGCATTAATATATGGGCTCTAGTTAGAGCGCTTTGAATGCTAGCATAAGCCTGTGCTATACTTAAACAACTCCATAGTTATTTGGCTCAGCCTTCAAAAAACCCAAGAAACTGAAAATCTCAATATGCAGGTCACCAGAAGCGTCAAGAAAAGTTTACTAAAAATGGTTTTATTTTAGAAATAATACCATGCTTTCAGAACTTCCACTAAAATAGCCAAAGTTTTTTACATTTGCAAGAATATTCTGTAGCAATATACGTTTGTACCTTCACAGGCGCAGAGCTGAGACATCAGCACACACATAACTACGTACTTGATATATTTCCTCACCCACCCAGCCACCCTCCCTACCCTGTTCAAATTTCAGATTGTAGACTTTGATCAAAGAGATAAGCTTGTTTAAATAACACTGGACTAAACATGTTCCCAGTTAAAAAAATAATAATCAGACAACCATACCCAGCAGTTCAGAAAGTCTTCGAAGAGTTATTCTGAAAGTATGCCAGACAGTGTGAGAGAAAAAAAGAGAATGTGTGCATGTTCTCTTAGAGTGGGCGACCGTGCATCTGCAGAGACTCACAAAACAGCAAGTAAGCACAGCTCTCAGCAGCCAGGCTGCAGGGCTGCACGGGCTGAAATGAATGCCAGCTACAAGTTTAAGCCAGTTGCTCTTACACATTTCATTTGTAAGAATGAATGTATTTCATTCTGTGCCTTGAAACACATAGAAAAGGCATTATCTCTTATTAAGATGCATAATCTGAGAGTTTATGTGAATCTGCCTGCCATATAAAGTATCCACTTCTATAGTGTGGTACAAAATGAACTTTGAATTTTTATCTAAAGCATTATCCAACATGTATGCTATGTTAAAACTATTATATTGACATGAAATAAAATGCTCCAGTGTAATAGCTATGCAGAAGATGGAAAACAGAAGTGAGCAGAGTCGACTTCTGAGTGTGCCCTCTGCTTCTTACATGCAATTTTTAAAAACCCCATTAATTATTTTTGGGAGGTGGTGTGTTTCCAGGGAGTCAAATATTTTAAATTTCCATCAGATGCAAACAGCATTAAACATACGGTAAGGTTAACTTGAACCACCATCACTTCTGCTGTGTACTATTTAAACCAGGGACCCCATGAGCAGCTCTCCACAAGCCACAGTCCTCCCACTGAAAGGGCTCAGCAACAGACAGCTGCAATATCCATGCAGCACACAGCCTGGTACACATCTTGAGAGAAAAAAAAGTGAGTGCCACAAACAAGATCTCGAGGATTGGCTGAGAACCTCTGTGACAGCATCCTGTAATGTCTGACTTACTCTTCCTGTGAAAAAAAAAGCAAGAGAACAAGAAAGGGCAAGGCTGAAGCGAGGAGTGTGTCAAGCCAACTCCCATGAAGAAGCTGAATTTTTGATTTTTGTATACTGAAAGAAAAAACCCCCATCAGGTTTTGATTCTGCTTACTATATATGGGATTTTTAGATATAAAGAAACTATGAAATGCAACAAATTATCAGAGGGTTGTTTTCTTTCTTGTCCTACATGTGCTGCTTGCTCCAAATTAACAAGCACTGCTATTTCACTGTGCTTTAGAGATAGCATTAGGTGCATCTGCTTCTGGGCTTGCCTCTCAGAAAAATGAGATCTAGGTTTCTAAAACCTGGTATTCGTGCTTAAAGGTCAGGACTTACTTCACCACTCAGTTTAATCTCATCTATTACATGTCAGATTTTACATGCTCTAGAATATGGAAATATTACAATATGGGAAAGGGTACAGGATTATAGCAATGACATTTAGTGCTGTTTAGCACACAGTTTATGAAAAGATTTGTTTTTTCTAAATCCCGCATCATGTATGCCTTTAAAACTATGCAGCTCTCATACAGAAGGGCTTGCCTCATTCACTCCGGGGTTTTTGTTTTAAATTACATGTAGTAACAAGAGAGAGTAAATAAAAACATGAATTGGCTGTAGCACCTTCATTTCCAGTGCTGGACAGATGTTTTCAAAAATGGAAAATCAACCTTCTCAGATCTAGTAATTTCTCATCTGTTGTGTGTTCAGCTGCAGCCAAGCTGCTCTATATATTTCTCTCACCTTAATGAAGGTCTAATATTGTTTTGGAGTTGCTGAGCACATACTACAGGAGAAAGCTGTCTATCATAGATACATAAAAATAGAGAGGAACTAGTATTACAAGATCTGAAGATTTGCTAACTTGGTATCAGGTATAGATTGGGGGTTTTGCTATACTATTGAAGTTTGGGAATATACAAAAAAATTAGAATAAAATTTGGCTTTGATCCATCCAAATTTATGCATACACAGGAAAGAAAGAAAACAGCATTTAATGAATACTGAAGAAGTAGGAGGGACTACTCCACTGTGACTGAGGAGTACTACAGACATCTTAGCAAGGAAGGCCAAAGCAGAAACTGCATCTTCATATACAGGGATTTTTAATGAGAATGAAACACACTACACTTCTCATGGAAATGATAATAGATTAGATAAATGAAAGTGACTGATTAAATCCTGTGTTCCCCTTTTAAAAATTTCAACCTTTCTGTTTTCCTTTTCTAGATAGGCCAGAGTTCCAGTGCTCAACTCAGATTTTCCAGAGTGGGGAATTACTCTAAATTACGCTAATAAAATACCAAATTTAGCAATATTAAAACTAAATCACATTTCTGTTGCTCTGTGGTTAAAGTAGCATCATTTGCAGCTGAAAAATATTTAGGTATGTTTCTAAAGGCAAATTCTGCTTATTTTGATTAACTGACGAACAGTTTGCTTCTAATTTTTTTTAAATTGTTGACCAATTACTATCATGCTCAGATTAAATTAGCAGACTATGCACACTGCAGCTTGGCTGAACTGGACCATGAGTTCAACACTTCAAAACCAAAACATAAGCTTAAAAAACCACAAAAGTAGCCTTCTTCCACCTATGGCAAGTATTGTGGAACCAGTGATCTCAGAAACAAAAAAAAAATAGATTATTTAAAAATATAGAAGATATTGTTTTATCTAAATAATTGGAAGGAAGTTTGAAGATTTTCAATGCCATTAATATCAATAATTTTCTATTGACTACAAGTCCTGAAAGCCAGTCAAAGAATGGTAACAAAACAAGTTCAGTTTATAGTATTAAAAAAAATAAAGGAGGAAGGAACAACCTGAACATAATATGCATTTTGGACAAGATAAAACAGAAGTTCAAGGGAAAAGGAGATAAACCAAAAAATGCTATACAAAGTATAGTGCAGAAAACTATATATGCAAAGTATATAAATACATATATATGTATAGATTAAATATATTAGTATACACAAAGGCTCTTAAAATTACAGGAAAATTTAAAGGCAGAAAAACTCCATTCCATAACAGGCATTTTTCAGCACTAGTTTTAGTAAGTATTGCAACAATAAATGGTAAACTCAGAGCACATACTATAAATTTTCCAAAAACCTGCTGACAGTGAAAGACCATAAACTTTGTCGCTTTGGTTCCACAGCTATAAAGATAGAAGTCTTTTTTTTAGATGCTGCAATTAAAAAAAGAATCTATTGCACATAACAGAAGGAACATTATGTTTTTCCAAGATTCCACAGTAACATTACAGAGAAATTATGTTGTGTTTAGTCCAGTGAGGAAACTCCTCAAGATAGACAAGCTGGAGAACAGCACCATCTACCCCACTGCTTTATAAATCTTCTCTGGGGAAAAAAAAATACAAAAAAATTAAAGCTCTTGATACCACTAAGCAAATGAGACATGCTTCAGAATTCCTTAGGCTGTAAGGAGAGATAAGTGCTACATGCTGTTATTGGAAGTTTTGAACATTTAAAGTTTTATAAGTTGATATGAAGATGTATACCTCTTTTTTTCCCCCTACTCCCAAATAACTCACTAGAACTAGCCATGGCACCAAAAGATTAGACCTAAGATTTCTAACCCTAAATTTTTGGTTTAGGTTGGTTTTCCTGTTAAAGGGGAGCTTCTGCTTTCACATGTCAAATGTAAGTAGAGGCTTTGAAAAAATTTGGCCAAAATAGTTCTTATTGCAAATGGGGAACTGTGGAATACAATTATTCCACACATATGTTTATTAATTTACAGCATATAAAAATTACTTAAATTTTACCTGTAATTTGTATGAAAGACCTCTTACATTCTTTGACATTATCTGTGTAAACACAAGAAAAATTAGTCTAGGATGTCAGCATATCTTTTTGGTAAAGTATTCTGATTCTTTAAAAGTTAAGAATTTGTTTACATCTATTTATGACACTGTAAGATTTTAGCCATTCAGATGCAAATTTTGCATATCAGCAATGAGCTCAGTGGTAATAATTTGGAAGTATCTGAGCCAAGTGGAAGGCAATTATTTGTTTTTCCCAGTTAGAGATTTCTAGAAACCCTTTTTTTTGAAATAAGAAACCCTTTTGCTGCAGCAAATAAGGAGTTTGGAACAGGAACTCTGGCAGGAGCTGAAGCTGTGTGTCACAGAATTGCCTTTTGTTATTCCTCTGAAACTCCATCCACATTTGGCCAATTTTTCTACCCTTGAAAAAACTGCAAGTTTTTAAGAGTTAAGATTTCTAAAAGCTCTTTCCTGGCTGAGTCTGCTCTCCCCTCTTTCAGATCTTAGGCCTGACTTGACTGGCCACAAAACTTCCCAAAAGAATGAATGACATGCTAGACTCCAAAATAGTATAAATACAGAACGTTTTCCCCTTTCATTACTCTGCTGGGGCAGAGAAATAGTCTGGGATTAAGTGCAGATTATTGTGTCAGTTGTAAGACTGAATTTCAGTCCCCAGATGTACAGACTGAATTTCCTGAAACCAAAACTGGACACCATCTCCCTTTTCAATTCAGCATTAGAAAACAACATGCTAAAACATACCCTTTTCTAAAGAAGTAGAAGACATCCTGTAATATAACCAGCTTGTACATTTTTTCAGTTTTTTGTACCTCATAGATGGGAGAGGATAAAACTAAATAATTCTGCCTGACTCATACAGAATAAATTACTTACTAAATACGTAAAATGGGCCAAAATACCTGAGTACTCTGGACAAACTCTAAAGATATTAGCAAATACTGATGTTTCAAATAGTCAGTAGATGTTTTAATGGATGCAGAAAGACAGAAGAAAAAAAGAACATTTCCCTGCTTTCCTACACAAAATGTTAACTACTTGTGAACAAGGATGTCCACTGGTAGAAAAGCAGTGATACCTTGATTTAAGATTAAGCAACATTTCGTGCTTAATAACAAACACATCCCGAAAGAATATTTGTCATGCATCTAGCTTTATGTAAAAACCAAAATGATCTCTGAAATGGTAACTCTTCTTGGGCTTTTGCCCTTTCAGTTTTCTCCCTGCATAATCTCATGGCATCCTTGTGGTTGTCCTGAGCTCCAGAGACCCCAGTCTGGTCAGGATATATAAGGACAGGCTCAGGCAGCAGGGCCTTCTCAACTTGTAAGCGAAAAAAGACTCACTAATATCTTGCTGCTAATAACAACCATCTGAGCACAGAATACAGAAAGTACAAACACTTCTTGGAGGTGCGCAGCAACAGTCCAAGAGGAAACAGGAAACAAGATGGACTATGGGAAATTCTGATTTGATATTAAGTATGAATTTTTACAGTAGGAATAATTAAATACTGGAACGGGTTATCCAGAGATGCTGGAACTCCTCCAAGGATGAGATTCAGCTTTGAGTTCAAGACTCAGTTGGACAAGTCCTTGAGTAGCCTGACTAAAACCTTCTTTGATCAGGGTTTGGACTTGATATCCCTTCCAATTTATTCTATGATTCTATACATCTAATACACAGATCTGTCACAGAATAGTCAGAAGAGATTAATTACCTTGATGATGGTGGTCTATTTCCCCATTTTCCACAGATGCCTGATTTCAAGATCTTATACATTTGATGAGTTAGGAAGGAAAAAATTCTACTGGCTTCACTGTACCTTCTCAGCATTTCTGTAAACTACTCCAGTCCTAATCCGAAATGTCTTGGCTGCCCATTGCCTCAGAAATGGGCCCACCTGTTCTCAGTGGTCAATGGCACACTTAGGTTTGAAAACTCACTAAGACTGCGGTGATAAACAATCAGCCATCTTTTGTGGTTTCCACAAAACAAAACCAGCTGCATTTTTTGATAGAAATAGCTATCTCCATCAAAAGACTCATTCTGAAGTGTCATTAGCTCCCTGTACCAGTGTTTTTCCATAGATACATATGATGCAGGTACCTGTACAGTAAGGTGACCAGAACGTCCAAGTACTCAGAAAGCAGAGTCTAACCCCAAAATAAATCAATCTATGACATGACCTAGCTGCTTCACTCATTTCTCTTCAGTAATGGTATTCAAATATAAAATGCTAAATTTGGTTTTAGCATTTACACATTCACATTTCCTCCTTAGAAGCTGATCCTGCAATTGGAAAGTCCTTGTGATGAGGCTAACCCTGTCGTCTCAAGCAGTTATACTTATCGTGACCCTGAGGCCAAGAAAACTCTTCACCCAAATTACTTGGAAAAATTTTGCTGCTTTCAGCATCCCATTTTTATCTACCAGATATCGGTAGAAAAAGTCCCTCACTTTCTGGGCATCTTCAGATAAAGGGATTTGCTTTAGTTACTCCCCTAATCACTGTCAATCAATCTTCTCTGCTATTGCAAGCATAGCTACATGTACCTGTGAATAATCTGCAGTCAGCACATCAAGTCCTCTTGCACACCTTAGGTTCTCCCTACCTACTTAGAGATTATCACAGAGCCACTGGACTGTTGCCAGTGCCACACAAGGAAAGCATCTCAGTTTAGCTTTGGGCCTGTTCTTACAAATCTAAAGTCCAAGAGGAAAAGTCCATAAGGGGTATCAGTCGCTGAACTTATTGGTGTTGGCTGTACATGTTTCTGTATTCTCTCCTTGACATCAAGAAGGGGCTTGTTATTGCCACCACCAGACCAAACACAGCTGGTTTATCGCTGCCACTGGTCATCCATCTGGACCATACTCTAGAAAAACACAGTCAGACAGCGATTGTTCATTAAAAATTACCTTGTCTACCAGGGAAGGTACTGGCTGCAATTGTCCTGTGCAAAGCAAAGCGGCAAATTCAATATTCTAGAGGTACAAGTATGGTAGATATTGTAGGGAAAAATGCTGTGAGTTAATTCAACAAGCCTCTGTAGCCTGGAGATGTTGTCTGCTCTGGTGTACTTCTCAAAATTTTCAATCATCAATAAAGAAAGTATTTCTTAATTCTAAGAAAAATTCAGACCTTCTACAGAAAAAGTCTCAGTAAGAGGCTCCGTCAGTAGACACGATTCCATTTAAATAGCAGAATGTACCATCTATATTAAAGGTGCCTTATGGAGCTAATTAGCGCCTTCTTCCACAACAGACATAATGAAGACATGCAGGACAAGAAAGATCTTGAAATGAATCTTTATAAGGCATTTTCTGATGTGTTTACTTTTTTTTTTAATTGATAGGGATTGTAATAAATATATAGTCCTAAATAAGGCTGTGCTATATATCTTCCATGATAATTTGAATCAGTTGCTGACTCCAGAGAAACTGATCATGATGAGCTAAGTTATGAGTTTAAGTGCTTTCCTGGATCAGGGCCTAAGTCTGAGCCTCACACACACATCATCTCCAACTATCAAAGAAGTTCAAAATTAGCAGAGGTTATATCCCATTCTTTGGGAATAACTTGCAAGCTTTATGTAATTCTGGTTCTGTCATATAACATATCCTCCTTACTCCAGAGAAGAATTTTTTTTAACTGACTTAGCAAGATTACAAGCATGGTCAATGGAATCTGCACCAAAACCCAATGTTAAACATTCAGTTCTATAGTGATTGTTATTTGTACTCAGCAGCACCTAAGATCACCATCAGAAATTAGGTTCTCGTTGTGCTAAGTACAAGGTATACTTAGAACAAAGAATGTTTACTCAGCAGCCCAGATTTAAATATATCAGTGACTGAATGCAGCACCTTTAAAGAACAAGTGTCTCTATTTCTCCAAAAAATTCAAATAGACTTGATAATGTATCTCCTCGCTTCTGTTTTGAAGTTGCATTGTTTAATAAAATTAAGTTCTGTTTTCTAAACTCTAAATATAAAATCTTTTGATCAAGCTATCAAACAATTCAACATTTGCAAATACAAGAAACCTATACAGAACTAATGAATTAGCACTAGCAGCAATTTTTTCAAAAAAACAGGGAGCTGATAAAGAGAGCAAACACAAATGACACTCACGAACTAACCATAATGTAACTGAAGCATCAATATATGCTAGAGCTGTTGATGCATTCTGTTCTTGCCAGAACAATGAGCAACAGCAAAATCACACGACTTCAGTGTTATCTAACCAACAACTCGCAGAAAAGGGTGACACAATCATCAGCAGTACACCATCACAACGAGACAGGAAATAAAACCCCACACACACACACAGAATAAATTTAAAAAAAAAAAAAAAAAAGAAGAAGAAAAAGAAAGAAAAAAGAATTCTTGCCTAGGAGAAAACCTAGGCTTCTTGCTGGAGAAGGCTTTCAAAGTCTATGCTTCTGTAGAAAGACAAAAAGGCATTGTCATCTGTCAAGCGGAACAAATAGGACCTTAGTAATTCAGTAACAGTTGCACTCTCTTGGCAGATATTAGCTTGTTTAAGGCAGGGAAGATCAAAGGAAGTAACTGGATGCCAACAGACACAAAAAAAAAAGGTCAAAGTTATTTATTATTTCAGCATTCCCCTATCTTTATTTGTTCTTCCACCATTTTCATTGTTTTGTGCAACAAGATGGAGAGGTCTTTCTGAAACACAGCCATCACTAATTTAATGAAATGGCTCTTTTGCAATACCGACTCCTCTATAAGTTCAGAAGTCCATCAGATCAACAGGTTTCCTATCCATAAGGGGTGAGTGAAACAGACAGTTCCATGTACTCATTTAGCACAATGGTTTAGCACAAGCCACAGAAATTATTATTAATGAACTACAAAACCAGAAAGAATGAACAGCAATCATTGGCATTGGAAATGTCAAATCTAGGAATACTGATATTTGATTTGATGTCAAACTATAGGAAAACCAGAGTTAATATTAACTAGTAGCCATTTTTCCAGGGAATTGAGGTTACAGTTGCAAAATCTTTAAAAGCAGCAAACACTGCTGTCCAGAGATTTCTTACACCTGTTGTAAATTAATTTATATTTTTAAGTGATTTTTTTCACCAATAAATTTAATTTCTTATTGTGCAAGTAAGTGATAGGATTAGCCCTAGTAATTCCTAAATTACCTGCCACAGTCAGAACCTGAGCAACGCATGACATGTGCAACACGACAAAGAGAAAGGGCAGATCTGTACTATGCAGAGAGAACTGACACAGAGACTCCCAAGCCATCTTTACCTGACTCAGCACTGAAATGTGAAGAAACACTGCTGCTAGCACTGTGCCACGCTCTGGAGGATTAACCCCTGTCTCACAGGTAGCATATTGCTAGTACAATTACATCGAATTCTACACCAAGTTACTAATTACCAACAACTAATTCAGGCAGTGATGCTGCATGATTCCTTCTACCCCACTCCTTCAAATAGCATAGGTATGCTTAGAAAGTCCTCTTGATAAGAAATAAAAATGCTCAGTAGTGTAGACTCTATTGATTCTTCCCCTTTGAGTACAAATAGTCCTGGCATCATTAGGGCTTTAGGGACTGGTGACACACTACAGAATCAATGTGGTGACACTGTGGATGGCACCAGGAAGGCTGGAGCCCCTACAAGGAGATTAGCATGCAGAGGCCAGTATCACCCACCTTCATCAGAGGTGGCTGAGAAGTGGAGAGGTGACAATGAAGATGCTGAAAGCATCTTCCTCCGGAAAGTACTGCCCTCAGTGAGCTACAGGTCAGTAAAGCTGAAGGCTGTTTCTAACCTGGTGAAAATAGGTTAAATACCTGCAGACTCTGCAACTGTACTACAAATGGTTGTAATATTTCATGAGATAAGTTAGGCATGTGCCAAACAGCACTACCCCAAACTATCCCTGAGGTTGAGACACTGAAAAATTACAGAACCATTACTACTACTTAGTTTGCATTCACCCACTGCTTTGTGCAAACTATTAGCACAGAAGCAAGTTATTCCAGAACAATTGGTCCAGCTGCCTAGGAATCATCTTAGGTGTATTTATGTTTATCACCAAAGCTCCTGGCTTTTAGGTTTGATCCAAAAGACTGGTTTGAAATTTGCTTCTTAGATGACAAAGTTCAAGAGCAATGCAGTCTGCTGAAGCCCAGGCATGCCTTATTCCCAGCAGCTTCAGCGTGACTTGAGTATACATGATGAGTTGTTGGGCACTTCTGAACTGAAATGGTCAAGGGAGCATTTGGAAGGCACAGGGTAAACACATGCCTGCCTCAGTGTTCAGCGAGTTTACCTCCCTGAAAGCCTGTAAAGTCAATCCTTCATGCTTCTCAGGGTTTTAAAAAGAATAGTTCTGCAATACAGTTCAAGTGATTTAGCAGTGAACTGTTGACAGAAGTGGTCATATCCCTCGTCCTGCATCGGCATTCCTGCATCTTTCATAATTCTGGTCTGGACACTGACATTAGCAAAAAGTTCTTGATTTTGAAAGGTTAAGTATCACGCTGGTGCAGCTCTTGAGCCAGATTAGGAGAAACTGCAGGAGCACATGGCCAGAATGAAGAGGGAGACCGCTTTGTTCAGCAGCAGCAAGCCCTTAGATTAATTTAGCAGTGCACTCAATGAGCCAAAGCAGAAAGGATGTAAACTCTCAAAGAGACATGTCCACCACACATTCAAACTGATCACAATGAAACTGAATTAAATACACCATGGGTCTCATATATCTTTTATATGGTTTATTTATCTTCTACTATCTGTTTTATACTATGCTGTCCTTAATAAATAATTTTATCTAAAGACTCATTGTTTGCAAAAGAAAAAAATAGTCCCTGCTTAATATCAAGTAGTATTTTGCTTTTCACAATTTTTTGAGAAGGTTCATTTCACTATTTCTACATTTCTCTGCAAAAAAAAAAGTGCAAGATGAACTACTAATGAGGAACTTCTGCATATTTGTAATAAGCCAATGTTGCCGAAGAATAATATAAATAACTACTACTAAAATTATGCCTTAATTTCACAATAACTGAGACCTGACTTCTTTCACTAGAAAATAAATATTCATCTAGAATACATAATATTCTTTTTTTTAAGTGAAATAAATATCTGTGACAGATCAAAATGTGTTCATCTGTAATATTAATATTAAGAATTTTTCTTCAGTTAAAGGTAGTCTCTCATAGGATTTAAAAGGTTGCTGGAGACAAAATACTAGGGTTAGCAATTCAGAACTTTGCTCCAATATAGCAGCAATCCCTGTATGCCTATGTTTCATTTTGTCGGAGAAAGATTGAATACGAATCAATCAAATTACAAGAATGCCCATTATTATTCATACTACCATTGAAAGCCTGCATCTGCTACTGAAGAAAAAAAATGTTTTTCATTGCTTTCCACCATCATCTGGTCACTGTTCATAAACCAGAAGAGTTCCACAGCTGCAATATGAACTTCAGCCTGCAAAATCTGCACTGCACAGAAAGTACATACTTAGTACCCATGACCACTTACAAAAATCCCCACACTTTAGTCTTCAGATATTATAAAGCACTAGTATGTATTCTCTTATGTAATCTGGATCCTGACACATAGCATACCTCTGTAAAACGTATGGAAGCAGAAGTAAAAGTTACTATTTCCACGCAAAATTTTATCCTCCAATATTCACAGTTCTAGTTGGGATAAAATTTAGTTTGTGTCTTACAAATATGTCAGTGAATTACTTCTGAGAGACTGATCCACTGAAGGTCTTTGTAGGGTTGTGAATTGTATTTACTAAAAAACGGAACTGAGGGCAAAAACTGGGCAGGTGTTTCTCTTGAGCTTATAGCATAAATCATTTTTATCAGTTTTAGAATTGAAACAGGACTTTAATTCATTCCTTTTGTGTAATTTGACTATGCTTAACAATACTGCAGCAGGTTCAAGTCAAGTGTAGATGCTGTGTGCGTATGTTTAAAGGCTACACTGGCTGTCAGGTAGTATTTTGAGCAATACATAAAAATAGGTGCTTATCAGTCCACGTGTATGTTGAACACTGATGACTTGTATAGATATCTACAACTTCACTGTGAGGAACCCATGCTCCAAAAATTTCCAGCACAGAATTTTACCAGCAAGAATTCTTGTCTAGTGACTTCAGACACAGCTTATTTTCCCAGGCATTTCAGCCCATTCTTCCCTAGAAAGAATTCTTAACTTGCTATTCATTGTTCATTATCAAATAACATAAAACATACTTCTATGCCAAAAAGAAAAGGACTATTAAAAATCTAGACCTGCTCTGTGACAAAACAAATGTGTGCTGAGTGCAGATGGGTACTTATTTCAGCTGAGGTGTCCAGACTGCGTAAAACCAACCTTGATAAAACTGAGTGGAATTTTTCAATACTTAAAAAGTAACCAGCAAGCTTGCCTGATGAGCATGACTGTATCAACACTTAAATCAATGAATAAATAATCCCTATAAAATTAATAGGGCTATCCTCAAATAAATTTTCAATAATGTCATGTAAAAATAATATGGTTCTTCTTATTAAAATAATTAAAATGAGGTAGGGGGGGAATCCACTGTAAGGTAGTATTACTTTGCCCTATTTCTGCTTTGAAATTATGATTCTGAGGAAATACAGGAGCAAATGTTCTTATGCGGCCTCACTGACAGGACTAGCAGTTGATTTTTGACAAGAATCTCTCACTGATTACTTATATCCCATGAATTCAAGAAAAAAGACCAAACCATCATAAAAGATACTGTAGCAGCAATGTCTGAACTCCAGCAAATTTGAATAGTTTTTATTTTGTTAGGTGCAAAGTTTCTGCTTTGAAGGGTTAAACTGTCATTTATTTTCATCTCCCAGACATTGTCAGTAACCACTGATGCCATAACATGTCTATCAATGACACCTTTCACTCTCATGGAGGGAAGTCCATGATGGAAAACAGAATAATCCTACCATTTAAAACACAATCCAGAAATGTTTGTTCATTTTACAGAGCAGCAACAAAATGTATTCACCTGCACTTCATGCTCTCTTTCTTTAATAGATACAGCAACTTCACAATCATATTTGGCAATAACCAGGTTTTCTATCAAAAGCCATCCAATTTCAAGAAAATATTTAGAGGTGAGAACAACCTCATCCTATAGTATTTATTTCTACCTAAATATGTTAAAAAAACATTAACATGGAGTTCATTGCTTAAAAAAAAATTACAGCTACAAACATTATAATAAATACACCAGAGTCTGAAGCTCAGTTAGCACTCTATAAAAATACTGATTTTGAGCAAAGCCTTCAAATATAATATTTTCTAAAAAACCTCAGATATGCTGATCTTGCAATAGCATTTGGAAGAGAAAATATCTGGCCTACACAGGACATAGGACACAAGCAGTAGAGCCATTTACTTCACATTTTAGATAAGTTATTTAATAGCTTCATATCACCAGCTTTCTTTCTCATAAGCCAAAGCAGCTTCATTAACACATCCTTCCTGACTGAAACTACATCACAAATTTGAAGAATATTCACAAGTAAAGTTTCATAGGCTCACAATGCTTAAAAATGTTAACTTGTAAAGAAGCAATCAAAAGAGATCAGTGTGAACAATCCCAGCATGAAAATGTAGATCCTATAATCTCATCTCAAAGAAATGGAAGTGCCTGTAAAAAAAACACCCTCCTGAGGAAGAGGTTACTTTCTTCCAGACAGAAATGGAATCCAGTGTTCGTAAAAACTGAGGCCTGATCATCTCCCAGAAGCAGAAGGCTTGATAACCCTGCCAAGGTCATCATCTCTTCAAATGAACAGAAAGATGCATATCTGCAGCTAAGTAGCTGGTAATGCCTGTCACTGCATCATCTCATCTGCTTTCCAGAATCTTCGAATCTCACGTGAATTCCTTTCCTAATTCTAGCTACATACTCAGATTTTGCTCCATTTACAGCCTGTCCCTAGGTAATTACATATTATGCCAATAGAAAAATTAACCAATTGAATAACCTGCATTTTAAGGAACACTAGAGGTCAGAATTATTAGACGTGAACGAAGAGTCACAAAACAACGTAACATTGTGCATATATGTGTAACACATTTAGAGCACTCTAAACATACAAAAATACTGTTCAATAGACTTAAATTTTCCATATCTAAATATATACAAATAAAATTTATATTTTCTTTCAATTCTGTACCTTAATTTTCTTCAATTCTGTAGCTTAAATTGTCAAAGAGAGACTTCTGAATCTTTTGGCTCTGCTACATCATTGTCTTGTATCGACAAGAAGTCTGAAGAAATAAGCAATGAGAGCCAGACTGCACAAATGTCTTCATCAGCATATCTCAGAGTAGCATTTAAGCCAATCTTTAAAAACTTTGTTTTATTTACTTCCACCTATTCTTGCAAAAACTTCCTAATTGTCTGCAGGTCGGGTTAGCAGTCCTTGCTTTTGGGACTACAGAAATTCCTTCGGACACACACAAAAAAATACCATACAATTCATATTGTTACCAAACTGTTATGCATAATACTTAAAAACAGTACTTTTGAACTCAATTCAGTAGCCTAAATACAGCCTTTTCACATCTTTGAGGTCACTCTAGGACACCCAAGACACTACACCATATGACCACAGAGACCTGTGACCTTTGGAGCAGCTGTGCGTGGAAAAGTGGCAGCTACATCTCATGGGCCATAGTGCTTGCATTGATGAGCAGAGATATAACATACACCTATAACGTGTGTGTTTATATATGTATGCATAGGTGTGCTGCATGTATGGCTGCCTGTGTGTATCAGCAGCTTATCTATACATACATGTGTGTGCACACACGGGAAAGGTCTGTAGGTCTGTTTCGGGGGACAAAAGCTACACCTTTTTGTACCTCTGTCCTTTTTATATTCATAAAAAAAGCAGCAAAAGATGAGTCAAAACAAAATATAAAGAGAGATAAAAGAATTACTTATTATAGAAATTCACTCACCTTGAGAATCTCTCCACCAGTAGGATAAAAGACTTTGCTTCATCTATTACTACATATTTTTCATGTTTGTACTTCCAGGTGAGGCGTGGCCCAGTGTGTTCAGAAACTACACAGGCAATGTTGATTGTGTTTTCATTCAGCATTTCTCCTACTTTGTTTTATTACCACTTCCTATACAGAATTCCAAATAAATTTCAAATCCATCATTTTTGTTTAACTCCTACTTCATATAAATCAAAACCAGATTTTGTAAAGATGAAGAGATCACAACACCTATCCATATTTTTTTAAAATATACATATAGTAATAGAAGAATTTTTTAAAATGCTTTGGTCTCTGAAATAGATATATCTGTTACTAATTTTCTGAACAGAAATTGTTTTCTTCTTGCACTATCAAGACATTTTATTTTAAAAAATAACAAATTCTGATAAAGTTAAAACTGAAATTTGACATGGAGTCCTTTTCTGTGGTATTTTAATTTAATAAATCAAAGGTAGAATAAAAGCATTAATTTTCCTTTCCAAGGCTATTGTTCATGTTTTGTATTCAATTATTTACCAAGCCATACTTTATTTGGAGACTTACTGATCATCTACAACTGACTGAAAAATATGATATCTAAAACAAGCTACAAGAAAATTTAATCACTCTACCAGTTTTCCAAAATGAACAAAAGCACAGTTTTGAAGACACTAGGGAGGCTCAAATCTACAGACTGTACATGACTCAAATGCACTATATGAAGGCATGAGAATGGGTGATACACAAAGGTAGTACTTCGTGGAAAAGTGAATCTGGGTCTGCACTAGTATGGTAGCTACAAATGGATGTTCAGGGAATGGAAAGAACAGGACAAGTATATGTGATATTTCTCCTATATATTCTCCTAGCTTCTATTTTCTGCTCACAGGATATGCTGAGCCTAATCCAGTTATCTATTCAACAATCCTCAATGGAACTATCTTTCAAGCTGTTTTCATTCTCACTTCAACTTGTACGAACTGTTTCTATCCATAAGAACCTTCCTCAGTGAATCCCACAAATGCCTGCTATGTAGGAAATTACTTCCTTTGGCTTGTTCTGAACATGGTTTCTTGAAGTTTCATTGCACAGTCTAGGCGTCATTCTCCTTTCAGAATAACAACCTAACACTCAGTCCCTGTCAATTTTCGCATTAAATTCAAAACTGGGATCCAAAAAGACACATCAAACCAACTCTGAAGACCTCCAGAGGAAACTGAAGTCACTAAACATCTCCCTGCTTTATCTGAAAAATGATTGTTTTTTCTACTTTGGTACAGCACTAAAGCCATTCTCCCTTAGCAGTTGAGTTTCCAGTTTCCTGACTCAGACAAGCTGACACAGAGAAGAGGAAAAATAGCATTAAAATTCTCTGTGAACAATTTGGAAGGAGTGGTATGAACACATCTAACACAGCAATACACTAAAGGAAAGCTTAACAAAAGTTAAGTTTCTTATTTTATTTTTAGGTGATGAAGGTATGAATAGAAGCAAGACTGCAGCCTGGTGGTTGGAAATTTCACTGGGGAAAATGAAAACTTGCATTTTGGTCCAGCTCCCAGAACTATTTGTGATTTATTCTAAGCTTTCATATAAAACTCACAAAGTAAGTTTTAGATGAAGACTGAAATGCACAACTGTCCTGGTTTCACCAAGGTAAACAACAGAGGAAGACTAATGATTTCTCTGGGCATCTATTTAAGCCCAAACAGCTTCATGCAAAATATAATATGCTAGGAAGGTCCATAGCAGCAACAGAGAACAGTGGGTTCAGAAACAAACTGGGACAAGGTACACAGCCACCTCTTACCAGCAGTTTCTGCCTGTCAAAGAGACAAAGTCTGGAACAATTGCTCAGTAGATCACTAGATTAAATTTGTGAAATACAAAAAAGTTTTATTTATACTTCTGATAACCATCTCTGAACTCATCCTTCCTTGAACACATAGCTAAGTATGAGGTCAAAGGAACAGAGTTCCCATAGTCTCATTGTGGTCCTAAAGGACAATGATAGCAACACATGCATAACATAGAAAGGCAATTACAAAGTGCTGTCTTATTTTCTGGTTAGTGGAGTCAAGGTATTACTTTTACATGAGTGATGGTTTTCCAACCAAGGAAAAAGAGACTATTTCTCATCAGAATATTTATCCTCATAAATGATTCGTTTCCTAACAAATTTTTAACAGTTATTTTTATGCCTAAACTATAAAGATAAGTTTAATATTTTGGTGAGTGATGAAAACATATGAATTCTCAAGTGAATCTGCACATCACTCAGCCTAGTTTCATATACACATCTTAGTTTTATATATACACCTGCAATTGCAAAAGTACTCTGGTGCTGTAATGCCATGAAAAGCAATGGCTAGACTGCTCCTAGTTTGTTTACTTATTCTTACTAAAGAAGGCTGCAGCAACTAATAAAAAAACATTTATCCATGACCCTTATCTGTCTGACACATCCAAAATTTTTCATTTCCCTGTATCCCAAACCCATATACATCCTGTAACTTCATAGCACCTCACCCACTCAGTCTCCCAGTACGATTTATACGCTACACCAGGCAGTGTTCTCAGAACAGCTATAAACATTAAATGTCATTAATATTTTCCCTTATACAACACTGGGATGTGGCAGGGCTTGTGCAACATATACCATTTTAGCAGGATGAAACCGAGAAAACAGATGTTTTCCACTTTCTTAATCTAAGTGTGTTTTCTCATTGAACATCATCTATCAACAAAGCGTATGACTCCAAGGCTACTACTACATAGAAAATAATTTTGCAAGGTCCAAAATTCTAAAAAATCTGAAACCGTCACCTTTGAAAACTAGAAATTATTCAACTGATAATCCTGCCAGCCAACTGTGCAATCATATGTTTGCTGCTCAGAGATGGTCAGTATCAATGTAAAAGCTTCCCATTAAGCAGAGATAAGAGCATGGGAGAAGATATTAGTGCACTATAATCCAGGCATCCATCTCACCATTTCACTGGAGCATCTGTAGCTGCACCATAAGAAACCGCACAGAGAGGATATAGGGTTAGGCAAAATAGTCTGAGAGCCACTCTAAGTGGCTTAAAAAATAAATAAAAAATATTTTACCCTTAGATATATTTTCCAGTTGTGTTATATTCTTCTTCTAGGTACTTAGCAAGAGCAGGTATTTCCCATACAATACTCCTAGTACACTAGAAGAGTCCCAGGAAAATTATCATATTCAATATTCATTATTCTGAACGTACAAGGGAAAAAAAATTGCTTAGTTCAAAATAACACTTTATTGTTTGAAAATTGTTACAAAATACCTTTTGCTTATATTCCAGGTATAATTTTAATTTTTTTAATCATATTTGGCTTTTCTCAATATATAAAAAAAAATCTAAAGATATGCAAATCACTGACATCTGTCTTTTGCCATAGACTTCAGCTACATTGGGAGCCATCATGCAGTTCAATGGCTCTGAAACTATTTCAGTTAACATTTTCTACAATGCTTCTTCAATTAGGTGATTCAACATCCAAAATGTTGAACGCTTGCCTTCCCTAGGGTGTCTAGGGATTCCAGAAATAATACTATTTTCAGAACTAAATCGAATGTTTAAAAAACTTAACCTACACATAGGTTAACCTGATCATACTATTTCATCATCAGAATATACCTATTGCAAGATCAAATCCATTTCTAGTTCATTATAATTTAGTGGCATTGTGGTTACTCAGGTGCTAATTAAAATCTGGCTGTACTGTTTAAATCCCATCTGTTCTCTCTTCCTCCCTTACCCTGTTGGGAGATTGGTTGGAATATTCATAGCCACGAGAGTAAATCATGTCCTGTAAAGATGGGCGTCTGATTAATACAAGAGAAGATGCAGGAAAACAAAGTTGTACTGCTGTTGCGCAACAATTATAAACATAGTTCATAAATTCCTTAAAGTTGTTACCACAGTTTGAAACTTTGATTAAACAGAAATCCTGCACTCTCTTAGACTTCCAAATTGCAGGTAATTTTTGTTTCTGTTTTTCAACTTTTCAACATTCTTCTAAAATTATAGACAAATGAAACAGTATTTTCTGTTTTGGTATGCTTCAAGCACTCCTCTCAATCCTTCATGCTGTGTCACTGTTTCAACATCTGAGGATCACATTAGTTCTTCTTGTCACAGTATTGCACAGGCAGATCATGGTTGCTTGGTTCTCTCAATACTCTTTCCAGAACCATTGTTTTCGGAGACATGGAGTAAGATTATTATAAATGTGCAAATATAACATTTGCTTGGCTCGTTCTATGATTCATGTTCAAGTCCTGCTTTCCTGACTCTCTGTATTGCTAAACTTCTAATGTCAGTCCTAGGATCACTGCTAGAGTGATCCAACCAGCTTAGAGCAAGGACTGCAAACTCAGCTCAGTTTCCCAGGAAACACAAGCACAGCTCTGAGCCCCATTTGCTCTAGGGTTCCCCTTAGGTAGTATGCACACATACTCAGTTTAGTTTTCCCCTTCCAGGGTATTTATGTTCCCCTGAAACCAAAGGACTTGCATCGTCTTCACCTGCACCCAGGCACAAATATGCACATCCTATCACTCAGGTACACAGGTGCAACCCTCTCACTATCCATGACATGAAACATGCTCAGAATTGTGCCTCGGTGCCACACGGGTGACGAGTCCCAGCACTGTGGTATGGATGCAAACACTCACTCTAGTGAGGACTCATTTTGGATTAGTTCATGGGTGTGGCCCACAAAGATAACACAAGAACAACCTAAGGGTTTATTAACTTTGAAGCAGACATATCATTGTAAAGTCCAGACCATATTTACTTGGAGTAATAGCAATGCTGCTCCTAAAACATCTAGATGAATGAAAATTTTCTCGTAGGCAAACTAAATTCTATTGGAAAAAAAGGAGAAAAACAGTATTTGTCATAAGGCTGAAATAAGTTCTCTACCAATAGTTTGCCTCTACTTTCTTATGTGTCACAGCAGATAGGCACATTCATTCACATACTTTCCTGGCTTAACTCACTAAATCTCTGAAGAGTTTGCTGGTTTTTATTTTAAAGAAAATACTAATACATTCTTGTGTGAGGAGCCGATTTCATTTTAGTTTTGCCTCAACAATGGCTGTCAGAGGCACGTGGGCGAGGGGTCGCACATGTGCCATTTGCAGAAGGCAGGCAGGAGAAGGCGGAGGAAAGCCTCGCCTTTGGGGGCTCTTCGCCTGGCAGCACCTCCCATGAGGCAGGCAGCAGGAGACACTGTGGAGGGGCTTCTCCAACAGTGGGTTCCCTGTTAGCGGGCGGACTCTGGAAAGGGCCGGGGGGTATAAAACCCAACTTTGACAGCGCTCGTGGGGCCTCGCTACTGTTCGCTGTTCTCGCTCGCTCCCTCCTTTGCCCTGGGTCCAGGCTATCTTCTGGCTCTCCGGCGCTCACCGGTTTGCCCTTGCACTTGTCCTGCCTTCCCATGCCCCTGACCACCGCCTTGCTACTTCGTCCCACGTCCTTGCCTGGCCTGCCTGCTTCCAACCCTGCCGCGCCAATCCAACCCACCCTGCCGCCCCGATCCAGCCGACCCTGCCCAGGGTCCTGGTCCGCCCGTCCGAGCGCCCACTCACCACGTGCCCGCCGTCGCCGCCGGAGGAGCCGCGCAGGCTCACTGAGAGCCCGCCCGGGCACAGGCAGCAGCGTGCGCTCCGCCCCTGCCCGGACACCGACAGCACCCCCCGGGCCCGCTGCCGTAACGCTCTCCTTTCCTCTCGGTCTGCTCTCTCTCCCCACTACTCCATTCCTTTCCATTTTCCTTTCTTCTTTTCTGTCTCTTCTAGCCCTCTTTCGTTTGAGCAACTCCTTTCCCTTCTCATTTTCATTACCAATAAACAGTTCTCAGGTACAACGTTTGCCTCGTTTAGCTTTAACAGCACATGGCTTTAAGATGATTCATTCTAATCCCATTGAAGACATTCGTAATTTTGCTTCAGATTTAAAAGAGGACATTTTAAGACCTTAAAAATGAAATCTAGGAAACAAGTCTGGAGCTAGCAATGTTGGTTATAAAAGAAATCCATTTGAATTATAAAAGGAATACTCTTTAGAAAAATGGCAAATGGGAAGCATTTGTATAACAGCAGATAAAAACTGGCACTCACTGAATATAAATCATAATCAGTACCATTTGAAACGCAAGTTCTGCGGGGGGAAAAAAACAAACTCCAAAGACCAAACTATTAAAAAACCCCTCAGACACATTTAATTATCAACTCACAAAAACCATGTAACAGTTGTTCTATGATAAAATCCCATGTTATTTAAGCTATAACAGAATAAGGTAAGTTTTCTAGGGTGAGGAGAAATTAAGTAGGGAATATCACTAATTTAAAAGTTTTAACTAAATGACTGAAGACAACAGCTCTTTCAGTTAGATTTCCTAGTGTATCCAAATATGTAGAAAATACAACATGGCAGAATGTCTTCTGGGTGATCCACTGTAGGAAAGCAAAGAAGCAGAAAGTGGTATGCCCTGGAGGAGGTAGGGTTATAAATTTTTAAAAAGGCAATACACTCAGCTATGTCGTATAGGAAAATGGGCAACTGTCCAAATTAGGAATAGGTAAATTACGTTTGATTTCACCACTGGAAAAGCTGTCTTGGAGTATTTACTTTTAGAATTTTAAATGTCATAAAGATATATTTTAAAATTAATATGAAGGAAAAATTGTTATAAAATTTGAAAAATCATTTCAGGACTTAGCTATCAAACTCTTAAGTGCTGTGTATTCAAACAACAGTGAATGTTAGCATTCTTTCAGACAGAGCAGGGTGACAAGTGATAGATAATCACTTATTAACCACAAGTCTGGTTTGCAAAAGAAAATTTAAAAAAAAAAAAAAAAACACAGAGAATAAAAAAAGTTTGATCTCTCAAGAATACTGGTCTGAAGTGACAGCAAATTTGAAGTTAAAAAATACTTTAGTGAATACATTATGCTACCTGTCCTTGCATATCTGCATAGAGCACCTTTTCCACAACACCATTATTCTTATTCACAAAGCTCTAGCATTTCAGATTATTTAAAGAACTGTCCTATGAAGCCTACACAGAGAGAGGCCTAGTCTGACAGTGCACCTTGTTTCCCTTGCACTATATTTTGGCCAGCATCATGTACTGAATCTTTTCCTTCTTTTCAAAATTGGACAGTTCTGCCATCTTCCATCACTACCAGTCACTAAACCTTGGCATTCAGTTTTCATTCCTTATTTGTCTTTCAGGCCACCCTTATTTATACACCTCTGATAATACACTGGAAAAGAAAGATACTGATGCTAACTCAGGAAGCCTCTAAGCTGCAAACTCCTAGATAGAGAGGGTGCATTCTTTGGAAATATTATAGTAAATTGATTATATTCTTGTATTTTTAAATATGCATCCACTTTTATGCTGGCAACAGGACTTTGTGCTGCATAAACATGTGATCTGACCCAGTATGGCCTTTCTTTTGTTCCTGGAGTTCATTCTAAACAAACTGCTAAACCTAACTTTTGTTTCAGAGATGAAATAAAATCACTTTGATCTCGCAAATTAGAGGACATTAAGTTATAAGCAGATTGCATCTCATCTATGTGAGAAAAGCTTTTTAGAAATGTTCCACATCCATCAATGAAAACACAGAGAAAAAAAGCTTTTTTTTAAAAAGCCAAGTACACCGGCAAGAATTAGCAAGCCTATATGATGCATTTTTAACTGGTTTATCAAAACCAGACAAATCTCAGACTGGAAGGAATCATGCCATAATGTCTCTATATCATCCACAGAATTCAGCCTTGCAGGTATACCCTTGTGAATACTGTTCTCCTCATAGCATGGGAAGAGTCTTTCCTCTAGCTTCTCATATTGCAGAAACCTGACATGTTCACATGAGGTCCTGAGCCATTTCTTAAAAAGAATCATCTCTAAAGCAAGTGTAATTCTTCTGGAAAACTCTAAAAGATAAAAACTAGTTTCAAGTGATCATTAACAGGACCTAAAAAGTTTCACAAAACTTACAGGCAAACATAAAGGGCAGAAACAATGCCTCAAAAGCAAGAGTATCACTCCATACAGACACAACTTCTGAGGGCCCAGCTGAACCTGGCCTGGATTACAGTAACTCATTTCCACAGCCACAGGTGACAGGCAGCCCGAAGTGACCCACGGTCAGAATGACATTCTCACATTCAAGAGGACAGAAGACATAACGGCTTCATGCTTGCAAACAGTGCTGAACACTATGATTAAAATTAAACAAGGGCAAGTGTTAAGAGAAATGAAACCAGGGGCATAACAATACACGGCTATATGAGCCCTCCAGCACAGAAAGGCAAAGTGGCAACCTGTCGTAAGAGCTCCCTTTATACAGCTTAACAGGACAGACACAGATCCAAACTGGGGTCTGCTCGGCCAGGACCATGCCCTGCAACAGGAGCACAAACACTTCTCAACTGAAAGGGCTGATCTAGCCCTAAAAAAACTTGCTACAAAATCCACACCTACTTCTCCTTTTGTGGTTGTAAAAATAAGATTTTATGTTATACTCACAACCATGATTTCTGGACATTTGTGCTGATCCAGCCATATTTTACTTCTCTCTCGCTTACTTTCTGTCCTAAATTTCTCTTCCTGTGTCTGATAACTCTGTCTATTTTGTTTTTCCCATGCAGTATGTTTCTCACCGACAATAAAAAGGGGGGAAGGGAGAAAGAGATAAGAGTTAGTAGAAGAGTTATACCTTCTCCCTGGAAAATAGGAAGTTACTGCATCACATAAATGAAAACAAACAAGAGAAAATGGATTGAGAAA
This sequence comes from Vireo altiloquus, assembly GCA_013396875.1. Lineage (NCBI taxonomy): Eukaryota > Metazoa > Chordata > Aves > Passeriformes > Vireonidae > Vireo > Vireo altiloquus. The sequence continues at coordinate 639,198 of VZRF01010165.1, forward strand.
AACATCAGACCACAGATACCCTTCCCACAGATAACTCTTCAGGGCACTTAGCTGCACACAGCAAATGTTCCATTATCCCACAGGTTCTTACAACATGGACCCACATGAATTCCTTCCCATTAATTGAGGAGTCCTACACACTACTGTTACATCAAGAATGCACATGTTATTTGCATGAGTGGCGGAAATGAAGTTAAAAATATATCCATTTTTTCATCTGTCAGTGCAGAATATCCAGTTCTGTAATTACCTGTAATTCAGAAAGAAGCTTCAGCAAATTATTTTCACCTAAGAGTCAAGAAAAAATAAGACAGTTGCGTTGTATCAGGAGGTATTGAAGCATTAAGATACTGGTAATACTGGGAAGAAACCTGATTACTGTTACTATTTGGTTACTAAAGGTTACAAAAAGAAAGAGACATTTGTATTTTTACTTCTAGCTTTTAAATGGATTTAGATTAATTAAATCACTAAGAATAGCTAAATAAGAATCAGGTTAGCTTTTGGTGCAATAATTCCATTTTCTCTCTGTAGGTGCTCTTCTGACCTTGTCTGCCTAAGTCACAAGCTTTCATTTTATTCTTCAGGCCCTTTGCCAGCTTCTTCTCTTTCCTAAATTATCATAATCCTCTGTGAACTGTGGAAAAATCTCAGCTATTAACACATCAGTAAGATGGTTTTACTACCAAAAAGTTTCTAGTAGTATACATGTAGGAAAAAAAGAGACCACTTCAGAATGAGAAGACCCATGCTGAAAAGTGCGCTATCACTCTCCTGCAAGATAATAAAGGTGATTGGGCATTTCCTGTCCATGCATATTAGAGAATCATAGGAAAAAAATAAAAGGTCACTTTTTTATGGTGTTGGTTTCTTTTTTAAATGGCTCTCCTAAGTCAGGGTTCCATGGAAATTCAGAGCAGTACTTCTGAGATATAAGGTTAGGAAACACTCATATATACTTTTATGCAGATAATGCATGATCCAAAGGAACAGCTGGATTGAGACAGATAAAAATACAGGTTCCTATGAAATCAGTAGAGGACCAGGATTTTGATTCCAGATTTCTGTGTTCTCTGAATGCTCATGGTATTCTGCTCAGACTCAGAATGATGAGTGAAGCAACAAGATTTACACCTACTTCAGAATATGTCAGAAAGAAAGACCCAAGGGTCAGAATCATTAGAATTTGAGGCTGCTTCATCAAAATAAAAGAACCTTCAGCTGAAGAAAGCAGGAACCGATCAAATGGTGCTTAAAACTAAGAAAGAGGATTATGAGTAAGCTTTTAAACAAAAAAAAAGTAAGAAAATACCAATGTGGGAAAAGATACCACACCATATGAGGTAACATCTCTGTTCCAGATGAAGAGGAAATTCAGCAATAGGTGTCAGAGGACGAGAGTTGTCAAATGGGCAACAAGAAAACGAGCTGGCACTTTAAACAGGGTGCCAAGAGAACAAAAAGGTTGGTACACATGCTTCCACGTGAATACTGGAAGGCACAAGAAATATGAGGACAGCACTGCCATATTTAGCCCTAAAGTAAGGCATGGACATCCTGGGCGTATTGGAAGCTAGTGAACAGCCCCTGATGCTAGCACACAAAATACTCAGGAAAAAGTAAAAGCAACCAACTTTATCACAAGCAGATAGGGTACTTTTGTAGGTTAAAGAGAGCCTAATGAAAACAAACATGAGTTAAGTACCTCAAAATGTAGCACAGATTCTACAGGGCTTGAAATATCAAGCCTATGCAAAAAGGATGAATGGGAGTCTACTATTGGAATGGTGGCATAGTTTCTGATGGGCTCTGGGACATGAGGCAACACATGCAGGAACTATGACAATGATGTCAGCTTTTGGCTATCTCTGTGTGGGTACAGAAAATGTATCAGGTTATAATACAATGACCAAATAAATAACACCATTAATTACTGTTTCATGGAGCAAATAGTTAAATAGTCCTTAATAGAAGATGCAGTGCATGACTTGGTTCAAAAATCCTGCACAGTAAAACAGCCCATGTAGAACAGCAACCATCTCATGCCTACAGACAACATCTCTGCAGAAGTGTGAAACTCTAAATACCCACCACAATGCCCTCAGATCCAATAGGGCATAATAAATAAGAGTCACATTAAAAAAATCTACAGGGGTAGCTGGGATAACTAAATCCTTAGAAGTGGCTTCTTGAGTACACCATCACAGGAACAGAGCCACTTAAGGAAAGGCTTGAGAAAGGGCAGAGGGAAGCCAGGAAGGAAAGGGAGTAGATTATATGCATGAAGACAAACTTCCAAGGACTGAAGTCCTATCTAAAAGAAGAAAACAGAAAGTCTGATGAGAGATTATGTTCAAGCACACCGTAAGACAGGCCAAGAAAGTGACTGAGAAACAACTAAAGCAAAACTGGCACTATATTGTTCTTGAGACACAACTGGAGCAGAAGCCTGCCAAGGGCTATCTGAAGATTAGGGCACAGAAAACAGCAAGAAGATCAGTCCTTTGCAGAAGTACGTGGAATAAATCACTTTTAAAGGAAACATGAACTTGCTTTGTGAGCAACTCAGGAAAAGATCTGTCTGAAACGCAGCTCAGAACAGCCTATAGAAAGATTTGATGAAGCGAATCCAAAAAAAAATTGCCAGAATCAGATTACGTCCACCCAGGACAGGTAAAAAGGTCCAGAATGAAGTAAATAAGTAAGTTATAATAGTGAGTTGCACATTCTCAAATCTAACTTCATACATTGGCAAATGGCCAACAAAGAATTCTGCCATAAATACATGTTTTTTCTATACCTGGAATACCAGTTTTGTCCCTTCCTCCTAAGCAGTATATGGAAGGGCACAAAAGGTTTAAGATAACCATGGATGACAAAAGATCTGGAGAACATGCAGAATGTCTCCTTTGTATGAGGCATGAAGAATAAAGTAAACTGGGACTGCATGCCCAAAAAGAGGCACATTAGAGGGAGTATAACGGAGATCAGCCACATCATGAATAAAATGGAGAAAATAGGTGGATTTGACCCCCCACCAGTACACGAACCACAGGGCATGAAATGAAGCCACTAAGAGCCAGGTTCAAAACAACCAGAGATCATTTTTCATGTAACAGAGAGCTCATTGCTAAATTATTTTCCAGATACTCTAAATTCACTTGGATTCTAAGGGACACAGAGAAAACTTAGAAGATCAATCCACTAAAGTTCAGTAAATACTCAAAAGCCCCACCTGACTCCTTAAATCCCTAAATTAACTGAAGGCAGGGAGAGTATTAGAGGGAGCACTTGCTTTTCTTTCTCACATGGTTCTTACCTTTCTCCCTGTTAGCAACATGATTGAGCTAAAAGGAAGGGAAAGTGCATTCTTATCTTGGAGCTTTTTCAGTAGCAGAAGTTCCAGCACATGTGTAGAAAGAAGAAGCCACAACACATCTTTCACTCATTCAATGTGTCTTATCCCATAGGCTCCCAATTACTGCTGTGTGCCCTAATTAGGCCGTGCTGTTCATAATGTGCAAACAGCCAAGGTCTGTCCAGAGGCTGCCCAGTCTCAGTACAAAACAAGAAAGAGGGAAAAGTGCCTTTTTCTTTTCAACGGCACTTGGTTAGAGTGCACCAGAACTGACCCTAGATTCAGCTCATTGTCTTGGAATGTTAACAGGCAAATATTATCACGTGCAGAGAATCATTCTAATTTCATATCTGCTTATGCAAATCCCGTCAAGTGGAAATGTTTATCTAACAAAAAATCCTTTTAATAAACCTAATTATTTTCCTCAAGTGAAAGTGCTGAACAGCAGTGATATACATAAAAGAGTTCTATCCTGCTGCATACTGCAATTCTTACTACTTCATACAGTTATGCATCTGGCTCTAACCAAATATCATTATTTGATTTAAGAAACATTACAGAACTGTTCCTATAATGATAGGAAGTCCAGCGACACTGCCAGTAATTAAGGTTGTGCAACAGCTCTTTTCATATTTTCAGCTTCTTACAGCAGTTTGGGCTAAAATTTCTTGCCGTGATTTGCTGTGCTGTACACAGGATGAATTTTTCCATGGATAATCTGTGATGTTCCCAAGGACAACACTGAGAAAAGTACATCCATTGTCCTTTTATTGACCATTTCAAGTACTTCTGTGTTCTCAAGCAGAGTTCAAAACACTGGAGTTTGAGCTGCATGTCAGAAGGATCTTCAGCTTCTCTGTGAAATCTTACTTCATTTTAATCAAATTAGATAGCTGTTACCAGCTAAAATCTCCCAGTCTAAGAGGAAAATTATTCTTGAATCTCATTGCACATATTTTAAGAACCTCTACATTCATAACAACTTTCAGCTTGGTTACTGCATTTTAGCTTAAATAGCACTATCCATTACCTGAAGATTACAGTCCTTGATTCAGAGTATTCTTTCATATCTCTCATACCTCTTCCAGATTTCTTCCTTTCAAATTACAGTTTCTACATTTTCTGCTCATCTTCTGGTTCAAACCAATTTTCTAGCACATGTGTGACCTGAACAAAAATTATATAAAATATAATGCATAACCTTATACAATTGAATAGATATTTCTCTGAATCCCAAGATATGAGTCACTGAGGTGGAGAGACCTTGAGAGATTCATTAGCCCAACCCCCCTGCTCAAGCAGGGGCAGCCAGAGCATGTTGCTTAGGACTCTGCAGAAACAGGTTTTTAATATCTCCACAGGTGGAGACTCCACAACCTCTCTGGGCAGCCCATTTCAATGCTTGACCCCCCTTCCCCTTACTGGGAGAAATTTTTTTTTCCTATATTTATGTAGAATTTCTTGTGTTTTAGTTTCTGCCCATCACCTCCTGTCCTTGGGCACCGCTGAGAAAAATCTGGCTCCATCTTCTTTATGTCTATATACTATGTCTATACACTATGTCTATACAGCTGCCTTTCATCAGGTGGTGATACACATTGAAGAGAACTCCTCAGACTTCACTCCAGGCTGAACAGACACAGTTCCTTCTGCCCTTTAGATGCCCCAGTCCCTGCATCACCTCTGTGGCCCTTTGCTGGACCAGCTGCTGTACATCCATATCTTTTTTGAACTCTGAAATATCCACTGAAACGCCTGAGCATGTTGACTCGATTACAGCTGCATTAATGGTATCCATTCATTAACCATCCAATTAACAACTACTGCATTGATGTATGCCTACAAACCTAAATATATCTAAGTATACCTGACTTAAATATTCTTTAGTTGACTTCAGGCAGGGAAATCTCATTTTATAGGGACAATTGACCATATTACTTGCCTTTCATTTTATAGCATTACAATTCAGTTTTACAGTTAAGTAAACTGTACAGTTCAGTTACTGCAGAGCTTATGCTTTAGGGATTTTAATCTTCACCAATCTAGTTAATACTTTTTCCTGTCATTTTTTCCCAAATTCTTCAACTAATGTTGATCAAACCTGTTGGTTCTTAGTCTGGTAAATCTATTAGCAAAGAAATAATCAGATTACTGTGCAAAATCAAATTTGGTTTTATTTTAACTCATTTTTTCTTTGTCACATAGTTTCTAATCCCTCCGTCCTTCAAAATGTGGTCTAAATCTTAGCATATAACTGAAGACAGACTTTAGTCTACCATTCATCTTTATTTTTTGCAAATAACAGATACTGTCTTTGCCAGCATATAATCAAAATATTTACAACTTGACAGATAATAAAAATATCAGCCTTGGAATCTCAAGAGTAATATCTCTCAAATTATTTCATCATCCTACTTTAAATACACTCAATTGTAAGTTTTAACTTCCTGTGTAACTCAGAAGTGAAGATTGACACTTAAGACTCAGGGTTAGATGTGAATATTTAAAGTGCTTTATAATGCTAAGTGCTGAGAAAAATAAGGTCTCAAAAGACTAAATTCTGCTAATCTACTTTTTATCCCATCCATGATCTCTAAAACAGAAATACTACTGCTCTCTTGTCCTCAATGATTTTGAAATGGTGTCTTATATTAAACCATAAAAATACTTGAAGGAAATTAATAAAGTTATAAATCTCCATAATGTTTTAACAGCAATATTTAATATTTATTTACCACATTACACAATGATGATGAAACATAGAATAGACGTTCATCAGTTATGCCTCTTCTACTTTGTGCCAGAAAAAGAGATTTTACATGTAATATTATGCAATCATGTCATTAGAATTTTACCCTATACTCTGCATAAACAGTTAAGCTGAACTAAGAATCAAATAGCAGTTCTTATAATTTTGAAGTCTTCATATTTCTGCTTTGATGTTCAGAATTTATCTGATGAACACATTACTGAAAAAGTAATTAAAAGCATCTTTCTCATTAGCAGTAAGTAATCAAGTATCTATATATATTTTGTTTTACTAAAATACAGTCTCACTGCTGAAATAATACTTTAACATCAATGGAGAAAACACATTGTTTCTCAGGCAACATACTGAACATGTGCCAATAGACACCGTCTGACACACTAAGGAGTGTTATCTGCCATCAAGTATCAAATTGGATGACAAAAAAAAAATCCTTATTCTCATACAAAATAGCATTCCAACAATGAATGTAAAGGGGAAAAGAAAAGCAAGCAAAATTTACAGAAAACTCACAACAAACACAACATTCTTTTTAAAATGTTTTCAGAACTTCCTCTTGACTCGCAGTTGAAAAAGCCTATGATCACCAAGAATTTCTTTGAAACTGCTCTATTTTCCCACTTCTCTTCCTGAATCAAACCAAGAAGAACAAAAAAATAAGCCTTCAAACCACTGACATACCCACATGATGATGTCCAGTTCTCCAGGAAAGGACTGCATTTATAATGTACTGTGTTCAGGTACATACAGTGACAAATTCCAGTAGATAATAAATTTTAGTAAGCTGATGGTGACTTGAAGTTGACCCTTCAAAAAAAATCATTTTGGATATATGTCAGACTAAAGACAGTTACAGTAATACTGATCGCTTTCAGTGAAAAAGGATATGCACAAACATCGCAGGTCAGAGTCTGGCCACTAGAAACCCCTTTTATACCAATATGACCATTGAAGTCAGATACATGTAATTTCTATAGAGATCAACAGAGAAAAATCTCCCTAATCTTAGATAATGGGTCCAAGTCAAAATACTTCCATAACCATTTTTCTCATCACTACTAAAGTCATCTGTCTGGGACTCTGTCTATAGAAGTATTATGCCTTTACGGTGTGCCAAAACTTGAGGAAGTGAGCACTAATGTGATCCCGCAATCTGCTTCAGGAGGTGTTGGCTACAATGTACCACACCTGAAATGTTTCTCCACTGATAGAGGCAGCATGAGGAACAAACAAGAGGAGCTGCAGCTTTGGCCCAGTCCCAAAGATTTGACATCAGTGGTATACATGAAACCTGGTGGGATGAGCCCCTGGAAGAACATTTTTGGTGGGGGCTGTGGTCCATCAGTGCTGATCACTTTTTAAACATCACCTCCCTAAGGGCACAGGACCAGACATTTCCCAAATGTAAGAAGTCAAGCAGATGAGGGGAGAAGGCCAGCTGGCCTGAACAGGAATCTTCTCTTGGAAATAAGGACAAAAAAGGTGTATGCCCAGTGGAAGCAAGGTCAGGTGACATGGGAAGAATAGAGACTCATGCAGCCAAAGCTCAACTGGCCAGAACTGTGGGGGACAATAAAAAGTGTTTTCAAATATATTAATGGCAAAAGGCAGCGTAAAAATAACATTGGCCTGTTAGAGGATGGGCATGGTCACCTCACAAACAGGGGCATGGACGAGGCAGAGAGGTTTAACTCATTCTTTACCTCTGTCTTCAACAGCAATGACAGACCAAAGAGGGCCTCAGTGCCCTGAGCTGGAGGACCATTACTGTGAGATTGATCAACTCCCAGTCAGCCCTGAAAGCTGCTCCAGCTGGTGAAGGGCCTTGAGGAGAAGCTAGCTGAGGTCACTTGGTCAGTTCGGCCTGGAGGAGACCGAGGGGAGGCCTCACTGCAGTTACAACTTCCTCGTGAGGGGAAAAGGAGGGGCAGGCACTGATCTCTTCTCTGTGGTTCCCAGTGACAGGAGCCAAGGGAATGGCCTGAAGTTGTGTCAGAGAAGTTTAGGTTGGATATTAGAAAAAGGTTCTTCACCCAGAGAGTGGTTGGGTACTGGAACAGGCTCCCCAGGGAAGTGGTCACAGCACCAGCCTGACAGAGTTCAAGAAGTGTTTGGACAATGCTCTCATACACATGGTCTTCAATGGGAGCAAAAAAAGGGCAAATTTTCGTAGTATATTTTCTTTCTACAGTGCTTATTTTCTGATTTAGAGGGTTCTTGGCCTTCCATTTTTCAGTAGTCCTGTCCTAAACCTAAGCCACTACTTCAGTGGGACCAGAAGCACTGTTGGCAGGTTGCATGGTTTTCCGATTCAAGATTAAAACACATACACACAGCTCTCACAGCTACTAAGTTTTGTTTTAGATCTATTCCCTGATCTGGATTACAGTTCAACAGACAGCAAGTCTGCTCTACAGACGGGGTGACAGTAACTCTGTGAGAATCACCAGCAGGATAGCCGGAATGTCTCAAGTCAACATTGCTAATAAACTGTTCATAAAGTGAAATCACTGCCTCACTTATTTTCATACCATGTCAACATTCATAAACCATGCCCACAGCCTTTTTGGCTGTAGTCCACTCATTCTTAAACACGTAAATTCATTTTAGTGTATCAATGGATATCCTTATTAGCAACTAATTTTTATTTTTATTAATTTTTAAATGCAAATTCAGCTCCAAACTCCTTCACACCTGGAATGATTTTCAAGTGCATGCAAAAGACATACAAGTCTGATAAGATCCCCTGGGGAAGAAAAAAAAAATTGCAAAAGTCTCTGTGTAAGTACATACAGACATGTACAAAGCTAGCAGACATTATACATGTCTGCAGAACAAGTTCATAAGCTGCCTTGAATACAGCAATAATATAGAGATTTAGTCTCTCACTGTTAGCAGTGGGAAATAAAGAAATTATTATT
>VZRF01010165.1:648348-750017 GCA_013396875.1 Vireo altiloquus
ATTTTCAAATTAGTTGTATTGCATTTAAGCAGTCAGTAAAATAATGTGACATATTAGAAACGGAAATCAGAAATCATGATAATCTAGTATACAACCTAGAAGACCAGGATTTAATTTTTGTAATCTCAAATCATCACTTCTGGGAAAATGGGGTTCAAAAAAAAAAAAAAAAACAACTTAGCCCAGGTCTTACCACCTACAAATCATCTGCTAATTAATTACTAGTTTTTCAAAGATTCTAACACACAAACAAAAACAGATACGACATGCTTTATGTGAACTTACTGATGTCTCTTTGTCACTCAGGCTATATGAACATTTGTGTACAGTTATTGCTTTATGAAAAGCTCGGGCTCACAGACTTCCTAACTGCTTACACATCTGAATGGTTAGAGCAGGAGGAAAGGAGTAACAGGGGTTTTATTAAACTGCTTCTGAGAATACATAGTTCAAATAATTTCACGTTGCCTAATATTTAAATGTAATAATATTTCTTTTCAAATAGTAAAGATTTGATTAAGAAAACTGTTTCAAAATCTTCCAACTGTGAAAAAACATCAAAACACACCTAAGGTTACAGATATTTTTACATGAGGGTTTTATCTGAGAAATAAACTATTTCTTCCCCATTTCATTCCATGCTGAAAGTTCTTTCTCCTGAGAAAAGAAATCTTATTATCAATATAAGGTCTGTCATCTCCCAGGGCCAATCTTCCAGGCCTGAGCCTCATTTTTCCATTGCCTCAGATAAGATGCATATATGTACAAATTATACTAGAAATCAGTGCAGGCACACATACACACATCACTGAAATAATTCTTTAAGAAATGGAACACCCAGAAATCAGAACCATAAGAAAATAAAAAAATACAACATGCTTCATACTGACTACTAAACCTACACAGATTATAATGCATATACCTATAGCACCCCCTGTCCTCCAGAAATAAGGGAGTTGATGCAAAAATTGAGACTGTAATTTTTACTGGGAATTCCTCAGCAACATAGTGAGAACACAATGAATTATCACAGGAACTCTGCAAAGTGATTTCTCTGAAGATTGCAGTCCATAATATGCAATTATACAAAATAGAAATTGGAATACTTTCTTCATGCAGTCCAGAGCCAGAGATCCTACTACATACAGCTGACTATTCCACTTCCTAATTCCATGTAAGGTTGCAATATGAGCATTGGAAAAAACAAATTAGAAATCTGTAGATCCCCCTGATACACACTAATAAATGTTCAGGATAGTAAAAGTAACAGTGAAAGTAAAAACCTAAAGCTTTGGCAAGTAAATTCTGTTTCTGATTCAATCACAATTACACTACAGAAAGCATTGTGCTTTTTTCCATTAGTAAAAGAAGTTTCTAAGGGTACCCGGACAAACAGGCAAGAGAAGAGAGGAAAACCCAAGCAAAAATGTCTGGAAATAAAAAGATTCTCAAGGTGTCTAGAGGGTGCTTTCATCTGAGAAGATTAATACAGAAGCTGTTTTGCAAAGAACTAGAAATCTTTTAAAAAGTAAACAGAATTTTAAAGCCAACAGTAAACTGAAGACATAATTTTAAAAGATTCAAGGATGTGTCTATTAACAGAACAGATGCCCCCAGTAATACTCTTGCAAGGTTTTGTATTACAATAGGAATACCAGCATGAAAATTTCAAGAAATATGTCAATATTGATTAATTTATTTCATATCACAGCCATCTGACACTACCCCATGTAAGTAAGAAAACAGAATGAGAAAGGCTCCTGAAAATCCCACAATTATCAGCAGACTCAGAGCAGACAGTGGATCAAGAGTAGTAGAGAACAAGACCAATGCACAACTTGTGCATGTGAAAAGGATCCAGGAAAATTCATTTCCTACTCCTGTATTTCAGTCAGACAATTTGTCTTCTTCCTAAACACTGCTCACTTTCATAAACTATAACCCAGCACAATGACAAATGTGTCTGAGAGGATTTTCTAATAGGAAATCTCTTCCTTGAAATTTACCTGGAGAATTACATCTTTCCTAATTGCTAATTTTCCCCTTCTTAGACACTTCCTTCTTTTTTTGCAAGCTTCTGACCTTACTATGTTTTTTCACCTGCTATCTCAAGGATATTTCTATTATGAAGCTATTATTCATACACAGAAATTAATAAACCACCACCATTTGTATGGCTGGATGTCTTTGGTTGAGACTAAGCCAGATGTTCTCCTGGATCTCTCCTACAACTTAAGGGTTGGTTTAATTCTTGTTATTTACAATTTTTCAGTTGTGGCAGGCTCACTTAGAAGTAAGAAATATATAAAGAAAGCATGTGTCTCTTTTGACAGATTTTATAAATACTTCAGGTCTTTATATCCAAAACCATTTAGCCTCCAGCTATCTTTACAAGAAACAGGCTGTTATGGAATTTTAAAAGCCATTCAGGTAAAAGATGACATCCTCTTCTCTACCCATACAAGAATAATCTGAAAAAGCTTGTGCATGTGTTAAAAAAAACAAAAAAAAAACCACCACACCAAAAAACCCCAACAGAAATCTACACTATAGCAATAGTTTTCAGAGCAAAAGCAAAATACAGTTTCAGATCTGAAAAGAAAGATGTTGATGGGAGAGCAGGGTAGTAAGAGACTCCAACCAAGACAGGGCTAATTTTTGCAGCAGCCAGGAGGTGACACGGCTAAGACTCGGAGTTATTCTGTACTCTGATCTCACATCATTTTCCAGGGATGGGGGAAGGGCTCCCGTCTGGGATCAACTCAGCACAGCAGAGGGAGCAGTGAGGAACTGTCTGTTGCCAAGGGGTTCCATGTGAATGGTTCATTTCTTGTACCCTCTGTCATTGGTATTGTTGGTGTTACCATTTGTTTTCTTATCTCATTGCTATTTCCAGTAAGTTGTTCTTATATCAGCCCATGATCTTTACCTTTTGTATCCCCAATTCTCATCTGCAGCCTGCCACAGGGAAGGGGGAGGGGGAAACAAGCACATAGTTTGCAGAGTTTCAGTGGAAGCACTGAACTGGGGAGCACCATCCCCAAACCATGACAGAGACAAGCAGTGTCTCTCCAAAATTAACTTATTGATATATGACATTAGTTTGTGCTAATGGCATCGTCATTACAGACAAAAATATTTAAATACGCATGTTCATGTTTAGGTATACACACGTATATATACATGTGTATAGATATATATATGTATGTGTATATGTATACACACACACACAAAAAATGAAGCCTAAGTTTTTCATGGTATTTGTTCAGACTCAAAGGAAGCAACTGTTCTCCAAAGGAAAAAAATGAAGATACTTCAAAGGTAATTACAAAAATTGCAGCTTTGTAATTCACCTCTTCCTCACAGATTTTGTGGCTGTTTGAAGTGAGAATAAGCTGCAGAAATTGAAAGCTGTCAAATTTGTCTAAATTATGCTTTTGACTTTCGTACTCTCTGAAAACACTTTTGCAACCAAAACCATTTTCAAACTACAAAATTAATCCAAGTTTCCTAAACCATTCAACACTGAGAAAATAGTCAGAGACTTCTTCAACATCTGAAGATGTCGCTGTTCTGGCTATGCTTCTCCTCCCTTCTCGAGACAACATGGGCAAACCTTCATGCCACTCACAAGAGTTGTGGATGTAATAGAGCTGGTAGCTGCAGGATCTAGGGAGAACTCCAACAGTCTCTGCCTTCAGCACACCCTGTTAGCAAGAGGTACAAGGGTTATCCATGACGGAATCAGGGAGCAGCACGCATGCAGGGATCTGCCACACAGGACAGAGAGTGCAGTCTTGGGCAGAAATGTCACCGCCTGAGAAGGTACAGGGAACATAGAGGGACAGGGAAGAAGGTAAGGCCTGAACAACAGAAGATAGAGAGCAGAAAATAAAACAGATAACAACGAGAAGGAAACAAGCAAGAGGAAAAAAGGTGATGACTGTCAGCCAGTAGAAAGTCCACCAGCAAAGGAACTAAAGAGCTTCCTTCTGAACCAGGCATCAAGTGGTAATTGCAACTTTATGTTGAAGGGAAATAGTGTGGGAATACACAACTAAAAATGCTTCATCTTGTGGATTACATCTTGCAGCAACACAGCTGAATGTGCCTTCCAGCCTGAGCCAAACCACAGCACATATCACCAAAGCATCTTTGCAGCAGTGCTGGGAGAAGTTCAGCTCAGCCAGTGGTGAATTCTTCCTTCATTTCCCCCTGCTTCCAGGACAAAGAAGGCTCCAAAGACAAGATTACTTCAAGTATTCTTCATAAGTGTTTGCTATGTTAACATTCTGCAGAAAGGACGGGCTTGCCAGCAGACCAAAAAATCCCTCACCAAGATGGAGGGTGTGTTCTTTAGCTTCACATTGCCTTATAAACTGACCCCCAGATCAAACACAAAACATAACACAGACAGGGGAGGTTTATTGGCTGACACATCTGGGTCAACTAAGACAAGAAAGTTGTTCGTTCAAAGACATACCATTAACAGAATGGAAAATCAACTTGCCTGTTCTGGTTGCCAAGCAATAATGAAGAAAAATTGCTGAAACCATCAATCATATACACCCAGAACAGGCTAACATGCTTCAAAGTTAGAAGGCAACTTAGAGGGGAGTTATTTTGCTATTTCAATTTAACAGTCATTTTAGTATGAACAGACCAGCTCTGTTATGAGGATGGGAGAAAGGAAGGAATAGAAAATAACAAAGGAATAGAAGCAAAGTAAGTTTTCATCAAGTAGGAAGTAATGCCAATGTTCTCCTTTACCAGACAGGGTAAGGCTCATGGCTTAAAGCTCGTAAGTGTCAATGATTTTGCAACCACCTATGAACTCAGGCAATGCAGAACCGTAGAATTATCTTGTATTAGCTCTTCATTTCATTTGTAGTATTTCTTCATGTCCTCACTGACTGCTTTTTCTAAGACAGCAGTATCAGCAGTTCCATGAAGGTAAAGGGAACAGGCTGCAAAAATGACACCAGTTACTGTATCCACAGTTTCCTTAATTCCAACACGATAATTCAGAAGTTACATGAAAAATAAAAACAAAGTGGGGGGAAGGGGTGTTAATGACTGCATTCCTGATGATTCCAGTGGTACATATACGTTCAATAGAACAGATACTTTCTCGGGATATGTTGTTTTAATACTAATATAAAACTAAATAAACACAGAGACAAGAATAGTAACCTTGATAATGTAAATCATTCTTTAGAGCTATTAACTGTGAGTAGAGATGTAAAAGACTGAAAAAGGAGGACAGGGAAAAAGAGAAGCCAAGAAAGAAAATCGCATGAGAGTTGTGGGATGTGTAGACAAGGTAAAGAAACAATATAAAAAGAAGATTGAGTGATAAGAAAGCGAAACACAAGATAAAAGTGGTCATAAAAAAGGAAGGCAGCAGAAACTAGGGCGTAGATCCAGAAAAGCTCTTATGTTCTTAATGTTAAGTATGTTATTAAATATATGAAGCACACTATAAAGTTAGCGACATATATTAAAAGATGGGAATTTACAATCAAGGAAAGAAAAGTAACAGATCAAAGAACAATAATATCCAAAGAAAGAATAAAAGAGTTTGACAGAAGACTAGAGCAAAACTAAATATAGAGTGTGAGCCATCCTTGTCACAGGGCACTTTCTGCTGAATTTTCAGTGTTAAAGAATTTTTGGATACCCTAAAAATCTTATGCAGTAGTTTCTCAAATCAAAAATTTCTGGAGCCAGATTGGGGAAATTACGTAACATTTGAAAAAAGGAGAAGAGATAATAATTTAACCAAAAAAGTTTTCAATCACAGGGATGCCATCAATAACAATTAGACTGCAAGAAGTAATTGCATCAAGACTAAATCATGTATATATATATACACACACAATCCCTTTCTCATTTTAAAGAAATAGTTTGCAGGCATGAGAGCAACAAGGATTAAAATCAATCGAAAGCAAACATTTGCCTAGAGAATATAACTGCTATTTGAAAAATTTTTAAGCATACTTTACTGGCTCTTGAGAAAAACTATAACTCACAAAAACATCACAGCTGAAAAAATAAAAAGGAAAACTAAAATTTGGTTCACCTTTGGTTTAAAAGATGAACAAGTGAAAAATTATAAAACTAATAATAATTTGGGATAATAAAATTTTGGATACTCAAATGATAATGGCAAGATTAAACACATGCAGAGAATATATTCATAGAGTGAAAGCAGATATAAAGACAATATTTCAGGAATTCTAGAAAATTAATAACTAATCTAAATAATAATTAATAACCAAAAGAAAGGGACAAAAAATAAGGCAGTAGTTCAGGCAAGGAAGGCTGTTTTCTAAAATAGGAAACAAAAGAAATCCTAATATTGACATCAGACAATTCTTAAAATGAAACTGGTATTCTCAATAACAGTAATGGAAAAAAAACCACAGCAGCATTCAGTCTGTTCTGGTTCAGAAAATCAAGGTTTTAATTTAGAAGTAGAGACTAACAAAATAATATCGGCCAATAACATTATGTAAGTATACAGTGATTCTTCTTAAATTCACCGAACAAATCTGAATTCAAGATTCTTGGCTGATAAGAACAATAGCATTGTGTAATATATTTTGCCTACTGTAAGGCATGTGATACGACATTCCAACAATTTGGTTAAAGTATACGACAAATCAAATTGCCATCTAATAAAATTAAAGAAAACTGTTTACTAGACTTAACAAAATGCAATGATGAATAGAAAAGAATCAACAACCAAGCATTCTCTATTACAATTCACAGGTTTGTTCATATTTTCCTCAGGATCATGAATGCAAGAATAATAGCATTACTAACGAGATGTGCAGAAAAAATACAGTACTTGGAATAATAAATACAAAAATACTGCTTTTAATCAAGAGATACAACATGGAATGCTTCATAACCTTCCTTCAGGAAAACAACATAATTTCCATTACAGCTAAATATAAAAGCATGTATGGGGGGTAGGGAGGGGGAAGGCACGTGATACAAGCCATTTGCTAGACATACTACTCTGTCCTGAGAAGTGACTCACGAAGATTTCCAGCAGACAGCAAAAAAGGACAACAAAACTGTCAACATTACCCTGTGCCCATAGAGTTTGATAATCCTGGTGTAATATAGCTCAGCAGGGAGAAACACAACAGCAAGTAGAGTCACATTTGCCTCTGTTTGTCCCTGACACACCACCTACTGGGAATACACACATAAAGACTGGAAATGAACAGCTCTTTTTAACAGCACAGATAATTTCCCATCGGACACCTATGCCATGCTGATATCAGACTGATATCAAGTAATGAAGCAGCTTTGCTCTCCTCAACCAGCTATAACTCAAAAATGTTTGGAGAGCTCCTACAGGTTGTGCTACAAAACAAGTCAGCAAGGATGGTCAAAGCAAATCTTTTTAGTCACACGGGCTCTAGAAAAATGACTGAGCTCATTCTTTGGGAATTATCTGTAAGGCAAACTCTGCAGCAAAGAGATATTTCCCAAGGTCTGTCTCACAAAGTCTCACAGCATCCAGAGGCCAAGAGCAGAGAAAAGAGGAGAACAACATGATGGACTGAAAGACTGGGTGATGTGAGAAACCCAAGCAGCACTGCCACTCAGAGCTTCCTACCTCTGCTGAGACATTTTCAGCTGCTTCTTCTTCTTGCTTCATATAAGTGTAAGAAGGTGGTGACTTTATTTTAATGACATGTTCTTCAAATGTGCAGAGTCCCCATCCCAACACAGCAAATTCAGTCACCTGGTCACCATGTCAATGAGAGGGTATCTATGTCAGATTGGAGAGTATCAGAAAATAAAATATCTAAGTTAGTCTAGTAACTTGCCAGCAATTGATAAAGTCACTAGGACAATTCAGCTGACAAGTTTCAGAATACAACATACTAAAAAGAAAATAGCACAGGAGATGCATGATGCAGCACAACTCAAAAAGACATTTAGAATTAATAGCAGGAAACAAAACGTAGCTGTCAGAAAACATCCTTACCAGCAGTAGATATTCAGCTGCATAACACTGTTTTGAGATGATGAAAGGGGGGCGAAGAAGAAAGACTCATTGATGGTACTCTTAAAAAATTCAAACATATCTGCCCTGAGCAGAACACGGAAGGGAACACCCAGTAAACTTACATTAGTTGATTTTTCCAACTATGTTGTAGCTGGTGACTGGTGATACAGAATATACATGTGGCAAATATGTATTTGCCAGAGATGAGACAAACTATATCAGCAGACAGAAAATGGTCCCATACAATCAATTAAATATCAAAGTTGTGCATGATTACAAAACAAAAGCTTTAGACACTATTAAATGCTTCAGAGAGCAGATAAATACATAACCCACAAGATAAGCAAACACTAATTTGACAGGGCCCCATAATTTGGAATATTATTTTGCTACCAAAGAGCCAGTTATTAATAGCAGTCATAAAGCTCTTAAATTATGCATTTATGCAGGAGAAAGCAAAGCCTAAAAATCCCCTAAAATACTGCTTGATTGGAAAAAATAAGAAATTAAGAAGTCACAACAAAGGAACTTCCAAGCAGACAAACAGAAGGACAAAATATTTGCAGGTAGTACACAGAATATATTGAGTGATGCAGGGCAAACATAAGGAAAACCAAAACAGCTAACTGTCAATGTCAGACATTATTTGAAGCAGCCCTAAACAACAACCCCTGAAGCTGCTGTCTTAATGAGGACAATAAAAGACAAAATAAAACTCTGGCAGACTGAATGTAAAAATGCAATAAGCCAAGCCAAAAAAGGTTTGACAAATAACTTGCAAGGGGTTAGGGTAGTAGGAGTGAGGGCCAACTGCAATGAGTTGGAAAAGGATTTCACAATATAAAATACGGGATGAAATGGCAGCTGGAATCCAATAAAGATCTGAAGGTTAAAGAGTATATTAAACAAATTATGACTAAAAATTCAACTCATTTAGACTAAAAATCACCAAAGATCAGAGGAAAGCTGATTTCTGCCTATAAACACATATGGCATGAACATCAATACCTAAAAGGTATTTAGGACAAAGACAGAAAGCTGGTACTGCAAATAAAGTTACTATGGAAATTACAAGCTTCTCAACTGACAGAACAGTGAAGCTCTAGATCAGCCTGTCCACGAGAGG
This sequence comes from Vireo altiloquus, assembly GCA_013396875.1. NCBI lineage: Eukaryota > Metazoa > Chordata > Aves > Passeriformes > Vireonidae > Vireo > Vireo altiloquus. Next base: position 657,507 of record VZRF01010165.1, read on the forward strand.
AAAAACAGCCTAACTGGGCTTTAAGATAAATGTGGATAAGCACCCTGAACAAATTACACTATCTGGTTGCTATGACAGCTCAGTACTGGGTTAGCCATCCAACTTAGGCTGGATTCAACAAATGAGACTAAAGCAAAAACTTACCAGCATTAATCAGATGCACTCTGAGTTGTGTCTATGAAGAAGCAAGCCATAGCGCCATACCTATACTGAAATAAGTTTCTGGTTAAATGCAGGATGTTTCTGCTCCTCTTTAGATCGAGAAAGGTGAATTTCTTCATGTGCAAGAAGCCTTGGAGTCACATGCACTAGACTTCAATCACTAAAGAGAGAATGAGTTTTAAAGAGTGTTCTTACGAGAAAGAATGTTCCACTTACATCCAAAATATATGGTTTTGCCTTTGATTATGTTTCTATAAGAGCAGAAGTAGCTTTAAAGCCTGAAGGTCCAGCCTTTCATAAGAAATTATTCAACTTGTCAGAGTAGATCTAGTTCTGAGACAAATTAGTGATGTCAATTAGCTAGAATAGGGAAGGAAATTGGTTAATGAAAGTAATCTGTGTCTATGCTACTGGTTTTGTTCACAGCAGTAGTGAGGTTTTAAAGTGATTTCCTTCATTGGCTTGGATTACAAAGCAGCTGGTATGTGCAAAAAACAAATTCCATTTGGGGTAAACAAAACTGAAAGCTCTGCTCCGAAAGTGGACCAAACACAGACTGACTCTTCATAGGGACACAAGACTGGTTCTGGTTCTTCAGGCAGTCTCAAGGAATATGTCTAGCATTATATGCCAACCTCATTGTCTCATTACAACTTTGCCACACATGCATGGACACCAATATCTGGAAACCCACCAGGAAGGCCATGTCAGGAGAGCAGCACAAAATAGGCATGGTCCTAACTCAGTCCAGATATCCAAGTGGGAGGACCTAAACTGTCCGACTATTTACTAGAACTGTGGCAACAGTTTGGGTTGAAGTGTTGGTAACACCAAAGCAGCTGATATAGGTTCAGTTCAAAAAGTATACATTTTCCAAGAACAAAAATTTTACCTTGAACATAATGAGCTGTACAATGTTTTGTCTAGTTTTCAATCCTTTAAATTACCAAAGATCAAATTTGCTGAACAGTTTGTCTTACTTGCCTCAGTTTAATCCCCAGGGGAAAAAAGATTAGTTGCTTGTGCCGACTTCTTTAAAAAAAAAAAAAAAAAAAAATCTCATAATTGACTTGACATCTAGTTCATGAAGTTTCTTCAGTTTCTCTTGATTCAGCTTTCTCTAGCTTTCTCTCTTTTATTTTTAAAGGTATTTCTACAAGTGCGCCCTTTATGTTGCTAGGTTTCAAGAGAAAAGAAATAAAGGAAGAAAATAAATCAATATTTAAGACAATTTTTCTCAAAAATACAAAAGGAATTATGAAAGTAATCCTCTGTTACTTATGTCAACCCCTCTTTTTCTCTAAATTTACTTTCCCAGTGTTTGCCATGGACACTTTGCATATCAACTCTGCCAGGGAGCAAAAGCAAACACTTTATTAAGAAAAAGACTACCTCACAAAAAAATGAGGTGTTAAGGAAATAATTATGAACTTCCATGATGCATGAAATGACAAAATTTCATTCAATCAGTGCCTTTGAATCCCTCCTGCTTTAAAGTCTTTGCATATAAAGAGCAAGCTCTCATATGTCTAGGAGCAGAGGACCATGTTTTGTCTCAAACATGTCATGGCTGAGCCAGGAAAGCTGTGACCAGAGGAGAGGGTCCTGCAGAGGTGGGGCAGTGCTGTGCTGAGCTAGGAAAGCTGTGCTCAGAGCAGAGGGTCCTGCAGAGGTGGGGCAGTGCTGTGCTGAGCTAGGAAAGCTGTGCTCAGAGCAGAGGGTCCTGCAGAGGTGGGGCAGTGCTGTGCTGAGCTAGGAAAGCTGTGCTCAGAGCAGAGGGTCCTGCAGAGGTGGGGCAGTGCTGTGCTGAACTAGGAAAGCTGTGACCAGAGAGGGTCCTGCAGAGGTGGGGCAGTGCTGTGCTGAGCTAGGAAAGCTGTGCTCAGAGCAGAGGGTCCTGCAGAGGTGGGGCAGTGCTGTGCTGAGCTAGGAAAGCTGTGCTCAGAGCAGAGGGTCCTGCAGAGGTGGGGCAGTGCTGTGCTGAACTAGGAAAGCTGTGACCAGAGAGGGTCCTGCAGAGGTGGGGCAGTGCTGTGCTGAGCCAGGAAAGCTGTGACCAGAGGAGAGGGTCCTGCAGAGGTGGGGCAGTGCTGTGCTGAGCCAGCTTCCTGCCCACCTTGACACTGGTGCTCGGCGCTCCTGACTCACTTCCTGGAGGAGGGCTCAAAGGGCTGGCTGTGTATGAGCACACAAAACAGTGTGAAAAACCTATTCTACGCTAAGAGGCGTTCCCAGTTCAACAATAAACAGAAGGAGATCAGGCCCCCTCACCCTCTTTTTCCTCTCTCTTTCACTCACATTGTTTTCCCCCGGCTGCAGACTATCCATGCGGCCAACCAACACAGGATCTAAGTTAGACTGCTGATACTCTTTGTTCCCTCCTTTTTCTGTCTCTATCTCTCTCCTCCCTTGCTTTGCCATGGACAAAGCATGGCTATTATATTCTACTCAGTACTGAAGTTTGTTGTGGGAGCAAGAAGCTTGTAGAAGGGTGTTGTGGCTTTTTAGCCAACACCTTTGAGTAGTGGGGTTGTGACTTGCTAACCAACATTTGGTTAAGTGTTGTGGCTTATTATCCAGCACCTCTGAGAAGGTTGTTGTGGGAGTTGAGAACTCAGTCTAAGTGTACAAAATCTAACAGTTTCTAAACCATCATTTGTGAGAAAGTGAACTGTTAGAATTTAAGGGCTTGTTAGCCAACACCTTTTGAGTGTAAGCAGTGGGCTGGTTGCCAGAGTTAAGCCAGCTACAATAAAGCCTGATTCGTGGTCCAGAGTCTTGTTCAGTCTGATGAGACGTTACAGCAAGCATTGTGCTCCCTACCAGTGGTTATGGCACTGGTACACAAACACATACAGAAACACCACTGGAAGGCTGTCCTTCTTGGTGCAAAGCAGCTGTTAGCTGGATAGAGCAACACATATGACAGGACAATAAATAAATCCACAAGAAATATGCCCGGTTTAAATTACAGAAAGTTCAGACTGACAGAGCAGAACAATCAGACTTGCTGGGAAAAAAAATATTATCCCTTCTTTCTCTTGTGAAATGTGCCCAGCTTTCTGATGAGAACATGAAATTAGGAGTTCAAGGTTGCTTTTACATCTTAATGTGTCCAGGCAAGATATCAATGCCTATATAGAAAGTGCCCTTCAGACAAAGCCAGAGGAAGACAATACAAGCAGAAATTGAATGATTTCGGATAGCAGGAACACAACTTGGCAACTGTTGCAGATGTTTTGCCTCAGCGCAGTCTGAGATAAATGGTATTTTGGAATGAATAAGGAGGCTGTTGATTTTTAGCCATATAGCAACGTGAGCCCACAAATACCATTCAAGTCCATTACCTCAAAATTGGTGAAGCCAATAAAATGAGCAGTGAAATTCTTCCTACTGTATAATTGCAAAACAAAATCTCAATGATCTTATTTGTGAAGACACTACCAGTTTATCTCCACTTGAAGAATGTAGAAGGCAAAACTATAGGCAGTTACACTGGAGTTACCCAACAAGTTGCAAAGCACGAAATCTAAAGAAGATTTTAGTTTACAGTCGGTTTGGATTTCAAACCAAGTTATTTGAAAAAATTGCCAAAATTCACATCTGACCAATTTTGGCTTTACAGTGTTTATGTTTAGCTGCCACAGATGATACACAGATTGAATCGACAGTTATGATAATCCCCAAGGCATCTTGGCACATCTAACCTGTAATTGCTGTGTTATTGAAAGCCATAAAAATTGTCAATGAAAGCTATTTAGAACTGAACAGACACAAAATTAGTATCTCTATATAGAATTGCAATTGGACTCTAAAAAAAAAAATCTGAAACATAAAAATTCCAGCCTTGTTTCATTGCAGATTATTCTCCTTTAACTAGTCAGGTTTTTTAAATAATCAAACACGAGACAAATGGTATTTTTAGTACTTGAAGTACTTAATAATAAAACTATTTTTTTAATTTGAGCATTAATAAAAATATAGAAAAATGCCACCAAAAAACATATTTTCAAAATGAAATACCATTTCCACTTAAAAACTAACCAAGTTTCACAATTTAGATTTTAGAACACACTTAAATTACAAGATTCTGTTCTTTTGTCTGCAGTAAGCAATAGAAACAACATAAATTATAAAAAAGAAAAAGCAAATATCGACAACCCAAATTATAGGTTGGGGAAATCATAAGTAAAATTACTTTTAGCGTGCAATATAGAAAAGGGCTTTTTACAGACAAACGAAATCTACAAATACACAAATGCTAGCCACAAAAATATATATATATTTGTAGATTTAACAAATTTTTCAATATCAAGTAATTATTTAAAAAACTTTTCCTCCAGATTTATCTTCTTTCTCAGACTAGTTTGCAAGCCTCAACTGAATGCTGCCAGACTGAGCTGCTACTGGTTCCTTGGAATGTGGGTTTTTACCCCTAAAATTAATAAAAAGGAGTATTTCACCCTTGCTCATATCCATCTGCAAGAAAGCATTGCACAAATTTATTTCCCATTTATGTATAGCATTATTCTCCAAAAAGGAAGAAAAATAAAAGAGAAAAATATATTAAGAAAATAAAGGGTCCCATTTTTTAAATGTGTCTTGTTCAGGAAGAATTCCAATTACACTGTTTAGCCAGAAATGGAAATAGACATCTGAGTCACCGAGTGTAATCCTGCTACCAAACCCTCACCTCCTGTAGCCAACTCCCTGAGCCTGTTGTAAACAGCACCATGTCCTAGTCTACCCCTCTGATAGGAGGCTGAACCCATGTACTTTTCCATCTCCAGTCTGAATTTATTCACAGTTGCACCTGTTTGGATTTATATTGGCAATTGCTTTCAGGACAAGTGTTCCAAAACTCATCAAGATAAAAAATCTTTAAGCAAAATCACCACCTACAATATTACAGCAGAAGGACATTTAAAATAATCTTTTGGAAACACAAGTCAAGTTGTTAGTTTTTGCCATTTTTATTTAAAGTTATATCCATAAGTTAATGCGAAAGGTATTATTGAACTCTCTGCACCTTTCATGTGCCTTTTATTTTGCTTTTCATATATATAAAAAATTTAAAATTTTGTTTTCTCTTTTCTCTACTTTTGTACTTTCATCTCCTACCCAGACATCTCATGTTCTCTTGTACCATATATCAGGTCTCTAGAGTATAACTTGGCATAGTTGTATGGGACTGGGGCTTAATGTTTTTCATCAGCCTCCAAGGATCCCATGAGATCTGCTTCTTCCTCCCCTCCTTCCACAAACAACCTGTGCAATCTCCTACATCCCTTCCATCAGCTTCTGGAGATTCCACAGTGAGATTCAAGTTGAGTAGCAAGATGGGTGTGAGAACTCAGTCCATGTTGGCTCTGTCCCTTTAGCTTCTACTTACACTTTTCCCACTGCCATTGATTTTACTCTTTTCTCATTCTCTTTCCACCAGTGTCTTCTCCTGCTCCTCTGCTACACTGCAGAGGTGCCTGAGGAGACAGCAGACAAAAGACATGGGTTAGAGACTGCTGCCTGAAGTAACTTGGAGTAGCTGCTCACAGCATGACATCCCTTGCTGGGCAGTGACATTTCAGGCAGGGTGTGCTGGGCAATGCCAGCAAGGCAATCGTGGCCATCACTCCAAACGAATGATTAATGACTGAACTGAGGCAGCAAAATGACAAGGCCTAAAACATGAGAGTGACAGTCTAAGACTATGTAGACTTCTACATATGACTTCTGATCTCTCCCCAGAGCAGCACGTAGGTATATTTTACCTATTTCAGTTTCTCTGGTTACCACAGGATTGGCACAATTAGGCTGGAGAGTTGTATTCACAAGCCCAAGCATTATGTTGTAAGAAGTGACAGGGCAATTCAACACTGCGATGCAATCTCAAAATTCCCATTATTTGCACACTGGTACCATGCAGACTCATGAAGTGAAGGCAAATAAGCAACACTGGGTTAGAACTTGGTTTATAATCTAATGGACAAATGTTTTTCTTTAAATCAGGATAAACTATCCTGCACATGCTTCTCTTTTTCATCAAAACCAGCAACACAGACCTTTAAACAAAAGTTCTGTAATTCCTAAATTTCACCTAGTTTGCACAATGAATATGGCTTTTTCTAATTGTATTCAGTTTCTGAGTCAAATATTTATACATAGATGTTGTTGCACTTCTGACACTGCAACAATTCAACCAACACAGAATTTGGGACTTCTTTTTCCCAGTGCCTATGACGATGAGAAGAACTGAACTGAAAACCTAACGTGCTCTTTCACTTCAGTGTAACCATTAAGTGAAATTTCTCTGCTTAGTATTTATTTGGGGAAGGGGGAAACCAAAGAAAGACTTCCAATAGCCCTTCATTTAATACCTGGTCATTTAAGTATAGATCAGAAACACGAAGAAAATGAAGCAATGTGCAGTAAAGGCCTCTGCACCTCCAAGTGATGTGATAGGAGGTCCAGGCTATAGGCCATGAAGGGAAATAGAAAGATTCCAGCTTATTTCATTACAACTTTCTCCAAACACTCTTTCTCAAACTTTTATACGATATCAAGGCATGTCACTTAGGGACCAAAGTTTAAAATAAGCTTAGCAATACTTAAAGGTTAACTCCAAAACTTAAAGTTACACTTCAAAGAAAGCACATGTAATTTGGAAGAAAGAAAAATAAAACCAAATTAAATCAAAACAAAAGCCAAAACCCCAAAAATAGTAAATAAGTAATATATATATCTATATAACTGTGGGCGAGATTGAATTTTGGAAAATCATATTTATCCAAGGGAAAAAAAAATACACTTAGACAAAACCATTACTCAGTAATTACCAGGTTCAGAGCCTGTGTTAAAAAATAAAATAGATCAAACTTTTACTTCGTACCAGGAAGCATCCCGATGATAAATCTCACTTAAATACACGGTTTCAATATCATATGCTGTAAGTACTGCTCAGCATCAGCTGAGATCAAAATACAGTATTTCACTTCATTCATACCAGAAAAACGAAACACTGACCTCAGTGCATGACTGCCCTTTAATTCAAATAAGCCCTTTCCCCATTATGTCTCATTCAACTGGTAAAGGCACCAGCCTGTGATTTCAGATTATTTTATTTACTACTGTCCTTTTACCTAAATGAAGGATTTTGACTGAGGGGCTGGGGGATGGGACAGGGGGGTCACATCATTCTTTCGCAACTACAGCACGGGATTTATGGCACCATCTATAGAACACATTAAACAAAGTACTACTACATCTGAAATATTCACCTTAAAACATACTTTAGGCAACTTTTGCAATGCCTTTGGCTTGTTTTCTGTTGCTTTTTTAGGCTTCTCAGCGACACTGCAGGACACAGGAAAAAAGGAACCTAGTAAGAAAAGTAACGTGTCAAAGAGTAAAAAATAAATCCAAACCAAAACACCCAACTTCTAAGCATTTCCATAGGCATAACTGGGTGTGCCCAGCAAAGGTTCAGGGTAAAAGCAGCGTTTAAAACTGAGTGTGAGGGACAGAAACTGCAAAAACCAAGACTTTTTTTCTGACTTACATTGCTCCCAGCAGGCTGTTGCCATTCCCTCAGCGGGGCTCTCACTGGCCAGGGGGATCACATGACACTGGGATCAAAATAGAAAAGTCTCGGGAGCAAGGAAGCTGAACCAGAAACACATTTTCAAGAAAAGACGTATCGTGAGCACGATAACACACCCTTAGGAGCAGAAGGTGGTAAATTTAGAAGGAAACCTAGGCTGTGGTGAAAAGTGGGTAATGCCTTGAACTTTGCAATCTGGCATTGGCAACCCTTTCAATACACGGGAAATGTTCATAAATCTCAGCCTGTGTCTGTACGTAACTAAACCTGTTAACTGCTCTCGTAAATCACCAGACCTTAACAGAAAATACGATCTATCAAATTTTAAAATAAATCTATTGAAGTTTAAAAATAGCCTCCCACCGTCAGAACCATTTTCATCTTCAGGCTAAGGTTTCCAGTAGTTTGTTTGTAGAGAGGAAGCAATTTTTTTAAAACTATATGCTCTTAAGATAATTGGGTGAGCTGTAAACACATTTCAAAGATTGCTTTCAGTTCTTTCACGAGTAAAAAATATGGTAGCAGACCTATATGTCTGTAAAACATTGCCGTAAATCTATAAATCTAATAATCTAACCGTAAAGATATAAACAAAGATGCAAAGAATCCAAGTCAAAAGCTGAACAGATGAGTTAGTGACCAAATGCAAGTTCTGTCCAACAATAAGATATATTGTGATTTTTAAGGCTGCTGTTTAGTTATCCCTGCTAGAAGATTAGCTCTTTCACCTTTGTAAAGCTTGTAGAAAATAAATTCCACCAAAATACTATTCTTGGGATTGCAAGAAACACAAGTTACCTCTGTATCACCTAACTTTTTCACCATTTCACCACTTCACCTAGTCATTTGAAATTAGATTGGTGCAATTTTACATTCTAAGAAATGTCAAGCATTTCCTTGTTTCTAGTGAGTCTCAGGACAGTTATTGCAGAAGGGGGGTTTGCTGAAAAATGCAAACAGAGAAACTGTGCCCAAGGAAAAGATAAATATTCTGCACGTTTTAACAGAACAATGACAGGAAACAATTTCTTGTTCTAATCTTTAAATTCAGTCACCCTCACCTTGCAGTCATAAGGCAAAAGTGTTGAAAAACTCACCCTTTCAATGCAACTAGCTCACAAGACCTTCTAGATAAACAGGAGGAGAGAATGCAATTCAAAATCCTACATAATGGACTCCTGGCTGAGCAGGAAAAAAATTGAAAATGATAGGTACATGAGTTAAAAAACCAAATTGTTCTCCTTTCATTGAAAAAGACAAACAAACAAAAACAAACAAAAAACCCAAAGAAAACACAACAAGTAAAAAAAAAACACAAACAAACAAACAAACAAACAGGAAAAACCCTCCACACACAAAGCTTCTTAATAATGAAATCTCTGATTAAATTTCCCAGAAAGAAATGTACACCTGTATCAAAATATATGCATCATTAGGGAATACCTTCAATCAAGACAGATAACTTGGTATTAAAAAGAGCAAGGTCTGCTTTATTCTGCAGGCTACCCCAACACTTAAACTGAATTTTTTCACAAAGTGATGTACGAGTCCACATAAACATGGTAGCACAAAAAGGCTTCTTGTGTTTTCCCTGTTCGTATTAACCAGTGTGAAAGCAAACTTGAACATTGACTCAAAGTAGGGGTAGTATAGAAGTACACACCAAAGCTGTTGCCACTGGTTATGTGAAGATAAAGAAAACCTTTCTAAAACTACAAAATCTGAACTATTTGATGGGGATTTTTTAGGAAAAGAAAAGTACATTTTGAAAAACATAGTGCATATTACTGTGTGCATGCTTACAAGTATTCTACCATGTACATGGCTTCTGTCACTGTGGTTTTAGGAGAAGCTTTGCATCACTGAAGTTGTGCCCTTTTGCAGGTAATGTGGCAGAACTGAAGTGGATGTAAGCTCGCCATTGATCATGGTGAGAGAGAAAACAGGGCACTGATATAAGTACCTGTAATACACAAAACAGCAGATTCTGTCATAGCTCTTAAAATTGCTACAGAAAATTTGCTTCAGCTACCTCTTGTTCATTGATTTCAAAAACCTTTATGAAAAATCATCCCTTGGATCAATTTTAAATGTAGCAGTGGCGTGCTTTACCATATTTCAGACAAAGCCTGGCTAAGTAGTAACATTTTTCTCAGGGTATTTTCACTGTACATCCCAACTATAGTGCAAATCATCTCAGGAACCCCTCTGTGGTCAAACACATAGATTATTTCATTTGCTTTGTGCTACACTTCCCTCTATATTATTTTTCAATTGGGACCTATGAAAGCTGCAAAACCCAGGTCGGGGGAGGGTGGGGAGGGCTGTGCTACAATATCCCGTCGAAGGTAAGTCCATGGGCTGGAAATGTAATCATATGGGGAAAAAACTAATGGCAAAGACAGTGAAATAAATGGCTAGAGGAACACCAATTTAGGAAAAGAAATGCACCCATGTGGGATAAAAGCACAGCAAGGAGGGTGTACACCATTTACAAGGCAGAGTACAAAGGCTTGGATAAAAACAGCAAGTGTCAATGTATCCCGGAGCTTAATATCGAGTAATGAATACTTGAAACAGAGTAGAACATCTCTTTACACAGCTGGAACCAGGGCATCAGTGTTACTCTACATGCCTGCTTCCTGCAGTTTTCTTAACACTGATATGTGGAGAATCATAAAATCATTTACATTTGAAAATACCTTTACAACCATCAAGCCCAACTGTTAACTGAGCACTGCCAAGTTCATCACTAAACCAAGTCCCTAAGTGCTACATCTGCACCTTTTTTAAATACCCCAGGAATGGGGACTCAGCCACTTCCCAGGGCAGCCTTGGAAGCTTCCCCTGGCAACTCTTTTGGTGAAGGAATTTATCCTAATATCCAACCTGAACCTCCCCTGGCACAAGTGGAGGCCATTTCCTCTCATTCTGTCATTTGTTACTTGGTAGAACAAACTGACTGCCACCCGGCTACGACCTCCTTTCAAGCAGTTGTAGAGAGTGATAAGGTCTCCCTTGAGCCTCCTCTTCAGATTAAACACCTCCAGCTCCCTCAGCCACAAGAGTCGTGCTCCAGATCCTTCACCAGCTCTCTTGCCCTTCTCTGGACTCACTCCAGCACCTCAGTGTGTTTCTTGTAGTGAGAGGCCCAAAACTTGGCAGCCTCAGCAGTGCCAAGTACAGAGGACAATCACTGCCCAGCTCCTGCTGGCCACACCATTCCTGATACAGGCCTGGATGCCATTGGCCTTCTTGGCCACCTGGGCACAGCAGGCTCATGGTCAGCTGCTGCTGATCAGCACCCCCAGGTCCTTTTCTGCCAGGCAGCTTCCCAGCCTCTCTGCATTTGACTTGTAGCACTGCCTGGGGCTGTTGTGACCTAAGTGCCAGACCTGGCACTGAGTAGTGAACTGCTTAAATAGGCATTCATCAAATGAGCAATTTGACAAATATTGCATTTCAATATTCCACTTATTTTTTTAAATATTGTCCAATATATATCTATTAATTTATAAAGTTTCTACTGAAAGTATATTTGGGACAAACACTAATATGTTGACCTGCCCTGGTAGTACATTATGATTTCTTAAAAAAGTCAATTCACAGATAGTTAAAGAACACTATTAAAAGTAATGTGCAGAACAGTTTTATCAATTTAAATTGCTAGAAACATGTATCTCTATTTTACCTTCTTGGTAGGTAGCTTAATTCTTGAGCCAGAAGAAACCAAGTTGATTTTTTCAGGCTGTGGGCTCACTTGTATCTCTAGGACTAGATTGAACGAATTTTATGAGATAGTCTCTGTATAATAATAGAATACTTAACAAGAAAAATATCAGGGCCAGCAAGTTATTCCCCATCTGTGGATAAATTCAGTATTTGGACCCCTTTTTATTCACAATACTAATACATCCTATATATACATACATATGTATATATGTACATACATACATATATATACAGATATAAACCAAAATGATCGTATTTCATACAACCAGGAATTCATACAACCTATTCTACCAAATTTTTGCAAAGATTAGAGGTAAAAATTTATATTGACTTTTTTCTGAAGAATTCTACCAGGTTCTTTTTCAGTTTAAACAAATTAAAAATATGTATATGCAATGTTTGAAATATAACTGAGACTAACTTTAGAAAGGTTATTTTGATGCAATGCTATTTAACCAAATATTTTGCCATATTAACTTATGTAAATTCAATCTATTTAATAAGAAAGGTCCTTACTTTATTTCTGCCACTTAGTATTATTAATTAATTTAGACTACATACATTTGGAATTTAGCCTTTAATGCAGTACTAAAAATGTCATTTCAGAAAAATATTATCAAAAGTGTATGCACCAAACAACTACATATCTAATATCTGGTCAGTGTCAAGAGCATTGAAACTTTTATGGAAAACTAGGGACAGATTTATTCAAAGATGATATCCTTGTGATGAACTTGCTTGATTATCAGCAATCAAATATATTACTTAGGCTTCGTATTTCCCATATGCCTTTCAATAGCATTCCCATTGCCATCATTATCACCATCTGTTCAAGAAAGGTCAAGGTTTATATGAACATATTAAGTCTTAGGAACATAATATTAGAAGTGGTTTAAAACTAATTAATTTCAAAATGTTAAACAAATTAATTTTCTTGTTATGGCTGTTGAGCATTAACAGAGACAAAGTACATTCAAGCCAGTAGGCAGCTTCACTTTTCCTCCCAACACTGTTTGTAACAGCCTCAAGAACCCAGAAGCTCTTTATGCACATTTTCTGTCACCCAATACCAAGATCCTTAGCACCTAGTAGAAAATCAGAAATGTTACTGGTTTGAGCAGAGGTATCTGAAGAAGGTGAATTAGCATGATTTACATCACCTGGGTTTTACTAACGAAGTGTCCAGCAAGAGAGTATCTCCTTTCCTTTAAAGTGCCAAAACTGTAATTCAAACCAGTTTAAATTCAAAACTTTTCCCAACACTAAACTGAAGAGAGAGGGACTCAGACTCTCCTCTTCTTAGGAGAGAAAGTCCTATTTGATTTAGCAAATCTAGACATCACCTTAGCAGTGATGGAGAAATCACCAAGGCTTACCCTATTAGTCACTAGACACTTGTGATTTTTTTAGTACTTCAGAACTGAGTACACATTCAAACATGGATTAAATAGATCTTGTTTTCATGCAGTTACAAACATACAATTCATGGAAGGGACACAGGAAAGAAAGTATACAAAGTTGAGCAAGCAAATCTTACTCTGGAAATACATATTACAGAACAAAGTTAGGGTTTCATCAACATTCACAGAATTTGATGAACACTTATAGAATTTGATTTAACACTTATAAAAAGCATCTTTTAAAAAACAACCTAGAGAATGTGTTGATTAAAAACCTGCATACCATTGTAGGAAAAGAGACTAGTTTAAAATTGTAAATAAAGATGATCCACCTTCGTGAAACTCTCTTTTATCTTTGTGTATGTCTATTTATCTTCCTAGTATTAGGAACTGTCTGAAGTCATGAAACTCAAACCTGCACTGTTGAGCTCCTGCTAAAAACAGATGTTTTTATGAGTGACAGACTAGTAATAAATTGAGCTCTCAGCTGATTCAATACCTCCCATTAATATGGGCCTACTTGTTATGACTAAAGTACATTTTTTTTGTTATTATAACAAAGTATTATGAACAACTGTGTTTTTCCTCCAATTTTCGAACAAGAAAGGAGGAGAAAGAAAATCAAGTCATCTGTTTCTAGCAATCAAATAGAGGAAATTATAGCTTAAAGGATGAAAGATTTGTAAAGGGATAAGAAAATCAGAAAAAGAGGTTATAAAAGGTATAATAAAAAATCTCAACTAGAGTAGGTGTTGGAATTCATAGTTAAATTGTAGGAATAGTAACCCACACAAGTCACCAACTGATTAAGGGAAAACAAAAACACAAGTATTTTTCAGTTGAAACTCAATGATCACTTTTCATTATCTGCCCTTTTACATTAGTAGCATGTTTTAATCACAGACTTTGCTCCAATTTTGTAGCTACTTCTTGAAAAAAGGCTTCGTGAAGTCAAGGGACAGCAGACCTGTACAATTATTTCTTGTTATGATTTGCGGTGGGATCGAGGTGAACAAAGAAGGAGGAAAGATCAAGAAAATATGAAAGGCATGGACTACATATTTAGTAGGAGGAATTTAGGAAAAAGCAAAAGTAACATCTCTTCTCTCTTCTGCCCTCACTCTTCCAACTTTTCACTTAAATATGACCACCATATGGAAATGCTGAAGTGTTGGCGTGCAAGATGAAGCTATGAATAGATTATCAAAAACATTTTATTTGAAATGAGTTGGCTACAAAATAATATTTGAAAAAGGAAAGCATTTACTATAAAATATCATTAAAGAAATTTCAAAATGAAAGCTGATTTTCTAACAAAATAAAAAATAATCAAAATTTCTAATCCTTAATATAAAAATCCAGCAAGTTAATATTGTTTCATAAGGTTTTTTTCATGATACATTTTTAACTAGAAAAAAAACTGATTGGGACTGGGGTGAATTTTATAAATACATTTTGAGATTGACAGTGGGCTTTCTTGACATGAATTTCATCCCTCTCTAAATGTACTAGCCAGCTAACTCTAGGGACAATGTGAATGTAAATCAGGCACAGAATTAAAGCATTGAATACTACACGCACACTATTCCAAGAACAACGTTAACCTGGAACAATGTGCAGCAAGATGATCCTTGCAGAAGCTGCCAGTGTTGCAGATTTAGCAAATAAACTCAAATTACTCCAGAAATACAGCAGCACATTAGTAAGAAAGCTCATTTTACTCAAACTGCATATATAGGAAAAGGAAATTGTTGGTAATGTCAGCAGTTAGGTCAAAAGGAATTTCTAATACTGTTGCCATTATTTAACTTAGCCTCTAGAGGATCAATATTTAGAGGGCAGAATCTGTTTAAAATGAACAATAGCTTGAGGTTCCAAAATAATATGATGAAGATAAATACAACAACAAACAATACAACTTCAAGCACATAGCATAACCCCCGGCATGTAAAGGAAAAAACATTGGATCTAATTACTTAGATGGTCATGGAACTATAAGCACTTTAAAGCATTTATTTACCTGCTTATGGGTTGTACCAGAGCTCCCAAACTCTTATTTCTTTGCCAGTATTACTGGTAGTGCTGTGAGCTCTTCTGTCCTTAGACCTAGGGCAGGATGGGTGCAGCAGCCAGGAAAACCAGCAGGACAGACACCTCATCTGCCTGGGCACTTTCTCTGTTCCTGGACAAGCTGAGTTCCATAGCAACCTGTGCCTCCTTCTCTTGGCATGAGGCATGTACTGCCTCTTCCACTTCAGATCCACATCCTTTTCCAGACCTATTGCTTTTATGCTACAGAAATTAGGTGTTAAAAGAGAAGAGAGGGTCTGTAGACGGGGAACAGTAAGAGGATTCATGGAAAAAAAGTGTCGTGCCTGAGTTTTCAATGGAGGAACAGAGAAAACTGTGAAAAAGGAAAGCTCACTGTTCTGCTTCCAAAACTTCACTGAATCAGAATTTTACCAGTTGACAAATTTCTGTTACCTCTCACTACCTGCTTATGTCTTCTTCAAAAGGAGGGGATGAGCTGAGATGCACATTTGCATCCATGTGTGCAGTACACAGGTTAATCTGTGACTTGCCAAGCAAAACAACCTCCACCCTACTCCTGAACCCAGAGATTCCTGTGACTTCTGTGAGGAAAAATAGGCAATACATTCAGTCACCCAGAAGCATAGCCGAGGCTGCTCCTAAGTAGGATGAGGACACAAATGCACATTAGGTAGCCAGGAACCAGCAAACATTCACATCTGTGACTCTTCAGACAACACAGCATTGCTAATTTAATCTGCACCACAGCTGTTTGCCAGCACAGGCAACCAGAAAGACCTCTCAGTCTCTGCCTGTATCTTCCACAGGCCCAGCACTCCATGCCTGAAGTATGAAACAGTATCTGAAACCTTTAGGATACAGGTGAGAAAAACTAAAAGCACAAGAGTTTAAGTTTCTCTGTAGCCAGCTGAAGGTTGCAGACCAAACTCCTAAAAGTATGCTCTTGGTGCTTGAGTCAAACCCTATTGGTAATGATTAGATTTGGAGAGTATATTGGCAGCGAAATGTGCCATGACGTGCTTCTATCACATCTTTCCTTTTGGGAGACTGAAGCTTCTGAAGTGATTCAGTTCATTTTCCCCTTTGAAGATAAGGCAAAATTAATTGCAATCGGCTGAGCCTTACACACTCACACCTTAGTGTGTGGTTCTCAAGAAAGTGGCCTTCCAGTTGGACAGCAAGGACGTGGCATTGCGGAAACCCTCACCCACGAGTCCCCTGTGGAAGCAGTGCTGGAGACCAAATCCTGTCCTCCTTATTCAGGGAATCCAGGCCATCAGGCAGTAGATAGGGCTGGCCATGCTGGGTCACACAACTGCCCAGCAGCAAGTTTCCAACACCATCTGTAAGCAGGTGTCTTGGAGGAACATCTTGTGGATGCTTGGTAAGCATCCACACCTATTCTCCCCACACTTAGCCATCTCCAGCGATTTCCATCTGTGGAGGAGGCTTCCTGAGCCAGCTGCAGCTTCCATGAACCAGAATGCATGTATGGTTTTGGAAAAGATTATTCAAGTCACAGGAACCTGAGTACTCCCCTCTTAGCTCTAGCTTAACATGCAGTATTTTCAGTAAACACACTCTTGAGAAAAATCTACAAAAAGCCTAAACTGAACAGAGAAACCAGAAAGATAAATAAAACAAGGATCTTCTTTCCTGTTCTCAATCCTCCTTTGCAGAGCACTTTGGCAGAAACTATCAGCAAATTCATCCTTAAAGCACTCTATATTTAAATACATATTTAAACCTTTTTTTTTAAATAAAAATGGAAGAAAAAATCTGGCACATCTCTGTTTATAAAACAGGATATAAGAAAATCACTGCTTTAGTTTTTAGTATAACTTTTTTTTTTAAAAAAAAGGACAAAACATATTACCACCTTCTTGTTTTCAGATTCTCTAAAAATATCAAAGAACAATTATTTTAAGACTTCAAACAAATAAAAAAGGAACATACTGACAAATTTACAAGGACATGAAAACTAATTTCTAAATTTGTGAGACTGGTGTTCTTTAACTGGCATGAAGAAATGAATGCTTCTTTAACACACAAGCCAAGAACATTCCTTGAATCTTGTACCCTAAGAAGTCACTGCAGATGGAAAATAAAAAAAATCTTTGTTTGTACTTCTCTGTCAGAAATAAAGGTGAATTGAAGGGGGAAAAAATGTGTTTAGCTTTTTAAATACTACTAAGTTAATTTCACTCTGCATGAACATGGTAGCCACCTTGCTTGGAGTTTGTTATGCTTTTCTATCCATGCAGCCATCCCACAAGGCTGCTGAGGGATAAACTGATCCAAGGAAGTACAACTCAGGCAAACTTAATCAACAGCAACCCTGGCACACTTGCTTTTACAGGAATCTGTCAGAGGTACTGAATCCTTTAATGGTACTTCACTTCAACCATAAAGCTGCCCTTTCCCATAAATCTTCCTGAGATTCAGTTACCTTTTTTTCACCACTAACCCTGTACAAAATTGCCTGAAGGCTCCTCGGAAACACAGGCAAGTGAGCTCTTCAAGATGGTAAGTGTGTAGCCAGAAGTTCAGCAAGAGAAAAAGAAGAAAAGAAAGCATAAAGCAGAAAGACAGGCTGATGTAGAGCCCTAACTAGCCAGCCTTGCTGCTCCTTGGCTGCCAAAAGAGCCAGGTGAGCCTAGTCAGCACCAGCTGCAAGTTCTTCCTCCAGCAATAGCCTTGGCCCAGTCAGGTATTCCCTCCCCTTTTGGTGGCTGTAGAAGCTGCCCTGCCTTTGAAGGGCTCTGGCACTGGCAAAGCAAGCAGTGAGATCCGCTTGCAGGTCTGCACTGAAATCCATGACTAGATTCTAAATTAAAGGTAGGAAAGGCCTAAAACCCCAGTTTACAGGAAATCTGAGGGAAAAAAAAAAAAAAAGAGAGAAAATGGAGCTGTTAAATGAGCCCTTGTGTGACCTTACCCATTAAAGTCAGTTACTTTAATGTAAGTACTTTTAACAAAAAAGTTACTTTTTTGTGCAGTTACTGGGACATAATCTCAGAGGTTCTGACTTATTTTACAGACAAACTGTTATTCCACATATCAGTAAGCTTCCCAGTCTTATGATCTAACTCACACAGAATTCAGAAATACTGTCTTTGCAAGCTTAATTAGTGTAGTAGCAATAGGCTCTTTCTCCAATATTACCGTATTTCATGTGTCAGACAGACCAAAGGCTAAATAAAGAGCAAGATGTGTGCACCTCAGCAAGAACTGTCAGGTGATGTAATTCTATCCTTATGCCCTGTTTCCATTTCCTTCAAGCATATTTCTTACCTTAAAACAAAATCCTAAGTCTTCCACGTTCCCAGTCTGTGGGCGTTCGTCCCCCCAGAACTGTCATTCCACATGTCTTCCAATCCTACGTATCCAAAAGTCCTGCCTTGTTTCAGAAACGTTACAACCTAGGGTTAGTGGTAGGTTTGGTTTTGGGGTTTTTTTTGGGGAGGAGGGTGGGTTTTTTTATTTTTTTACCTTTGGGGCAAAATTTTCTAACTGATCAGTGCATTTGTGAAGAACAGAAGCTTGTCGTTCAGAGAAGAGTAATATAATGTAATCACATTACTTTGTCTTTTTTTAAATTAACATTAACTTACGATAAATTCCCATATTTTGTAACTTGCAGTAAAAGCCTGAGATAGCTGGCCACAAGGCATACTCTCCAAGTCTGACACTTGCCAGAAGTCCTGTCTTCCTTCCAGTTCCTCCACATCTGTTCTCCACACCCACACCTCAAGTTCATACCCAGTTCTGAGGCCCCTCACTTCCAGAAAGACATTGAGGTGCTGGAGGGAGTCCAGAGAACGGGATTGGAGCTGGTGAAAGTTGTGGAACTCAAGTCTAATAAGAAGCAACTGAGAGAGCTGAGGTTGTTTAACCTGGAGGAAAGCAGGTGAGGCCTTACAACTACCTGAAAGGAGATCATAGCCAGGTACATGGTCAGTCTGTTCTCCCAAGTAACAAGTGATAGGACAAGAGGAAATTGCCTCAAGTTGCATTAGGGGAGGTTTAGATTGGATATTAGGAAAAATTTCTTCACTAAGGAGGCATTGGAACAGGCTGGCCAGGGAAGTGGTGAGTCACTATCCCTGGAGGTATTTTAAAAGCACATAGATCTGGCCCTTAGGGATGTGGTTTAGTGGACTTGACAGTGCTGGGTTAATGATTGGACTCAAAGGTCTTTTCCAATTTAAATGATTTTATGATCCTACCTGCTTGGCAAGACAGACAGTCCAGACCTCTTGAACCTCTGATGCCCAAACCCAGAAGTTTTGTCTTCTAATTCCTGGACTGTGCACACAGTGATTCTGCACTTGCTTTCTGTCACATTTGGGCTAACATCCCAGAGGCTGGGCGTTTCAAGACAGATCCCAAAGCACTGTAGTAGAGAGCTTTTCTGGATTTCACTTGGAACTCCTGTGTAGGTGTGAAGCCCTCAGTGGGGAGAAAACACAAAATATGAACTGTTTGAAAATTTAGTATGTGCGCGGTACTGTCTAATAAAAGAGCCTAAATAAACTTTGAAATTAAATTTACTTAATTATTTTTTCTTAATTTCAATTTTATATAAAGGGCTTGATTTTAATTAGTGATTCAGCGTTGAACTACATACAGCAAAGATGTCCAAAGCAAAGCTGAAACCCAGGCCTGAGCAATAGGAAGGATAAGAGTTTTCTCCCCTGTGTCAAAAAAAATAGTAAGGGTGACACAGGGACAAGGAAGAGGAAAAGGAAGAGGAATGAAAACGATGAAAAGAATTCTGTTTACTTTAAGCTAATGGCCAAACATCTGTGAGAAATACAACAGGATTTTAGACTAAGCGGAAAGGGGAATGAGCTGATACAGAAAAAAAAAAAAATCTGTGCTCCTCCCTTTCCTTCCACTCTTCTCAGGAGCACTAGAAAATAGTAACAAAGAGGAAAGAATTAATTGCACGAAGAGGAAAGTGCAGAGAAGTGCAAAAAGAAATTAAGGTCTCAGGGGAAACCCTACGGATTATTGCCAGATTTCAGAACTTTTGCTTGCTTTCCAAATGTAATTGGAGATGATAAAATTGATAATTAGGAAGAGAAGAACAGCTTAGAGAAAAAGCAGTGTTGTGCTTGCATAACTGGTGACAACAAAGGATTTTCAAATCCATTATTCATTGAGGATAACATTAAACAACACCTATTAGAGATAAAGACTTGATAGATTATACCCTAGGGCACTATTTGAGGCAGCCACAGCAATCTTTGGCTTGGTAATCTAGCAGCAGAGCACTTCCAAAAGACACTTGGCACTTCTTGGCACTTCTCATAAAATTTCCACAGTGATCTGGGCACTTTGCAATGATCTGATCACACTTATTAATCAGAGGTGGGGAAGTAAAATCTCAGAGAACAACATTTGTAGAGGATTTAAAGGCTGGTCATTAAGCACGGATTTGGATCGCTTCTCAGATGTTAGTACTGAAGGCCAGTGCAAAGTATCTAGGAATGTAGGTCAACTTTGGCTGAGGACAGTGCTTTATCCCATCAAATTGTGACAGAAAATGTTCGAGCCACCCTGTGTGATTTCTGACACCAGCTGTACTTGAGCACCTGGTATTAAAGAGTCCAGCATTATAGCCAAGCTTGCTCTTCAACTCAACCCTCTGAACAGCATGATTCTGACACATGTGCTTCTGGCCTTTTAGCCACAACCCCTGGGATAATGACCCTCTACCAGCTGGGCAGCTAGAACTGCAGGAATTGGGTGCATCGATTCATCCTAAAGCTCGTACTGGATCTCAGCTTCCCCAAGAGCACAGGACCACTTTTTCTCCACAAGACTACAGATGTTTTTGTTCCCTGGTTCTGCAATTAGAAAGAAAAGCCTGCTGGAGAGTAGGAGGTAAGTGGAATTGTGCATCTGTATGTAAGTACAGACCGTGAACTCTGTAGCAAATTCTGAGCATTATCTTATAGAGAAGAGCTGCCAATTTTAAAAAAAAATTATTAGTATTTAGGGAGATACTGGAAAAAAGGATAAAAAGAAGAAAATTGCTTCTTTCAAAAAAAAGAAAAAGGATAATAGGGTATTTCTGGTAATCTTCCTACAAATTTATCTTTATTGTTGAACAACAAATGGTACAAATGCTAAAAAATTATTTACTGGCTAGCAATAGGTTTATGTGAATCAAAGAGTATTAAATTATAGAAGAAAAAGCTCGCCAGAAATCCATGGCCCTTTCCAAAAAAACAGTTACCAAATTAGTGAAAAAGTGAATTACCATATGACAGCACTAGATTTCTTATAAAAATCATAACTTAAAAATTAATTCCAGCTGGCCTGGAAAGCAACATTGCCAAATTCAGTGAAGTTGTCTATAGTTACATTGCTATGACCATTTAACGTTTGCAAAGAACAGAGAATTAGATAATAATAAAATAAGGTAAGTTTTAAGACATGTCTTACTTAATGTCCACAAAACAGAAGAGATTGCATGCTTGTTTAGTTATTGCATTAATGCCCTTCCAACCTTATTAAAAAAAAAAAATTCTTCAAGCCCTGTGTCAATGGACATAAGTAAATTGTGCACTGCAGTTCTCCCACTGCATAGTGATGTTCCTCCTTGGACCCCATAAGCCATGCACTAACCTCTTGACATACTAACCTCCGGCTGGAAAAAGCCTCTTTAATTCTCCAGTCACCTTCCATTTGTCTTTAAAGATTTGTTTAAAGATAATTCAGGCGAGCTCGTCCGTGGTTACCACTGACTCACTGAACTCTGTCGATGTTCCCAGTAGTAAACAATAGGGGAGGAAATGAAGAAAGGAAAAGAAGCAAAAACCAGGACAGGATCCTGTACTACCTCTAGAGGGGACAGCATGTGCCTGGCTGCACCCTGCATCAGGTGCCCTGGCACATGGAGGAATGGGAGGAGGGAGGGACTGGCCACTGAGGTATAAGGGGAATACCTTGTGGACAGCATTTCTTTTGGAGCAGCTTGAATTTGGAAAATCCATGCTATTGTGACCCTTTTCAGGAATTAGATAGCCCAAGAACTGCTAAATCAAGAAGCAGATTGTAAAGAGGTGCTTTCAGTGTGTGGTCTGAGCTGTCTTCTCTACAGCTCAAGCACCGCTCCGCTGATAATCTGTGAAAAATGCTGCACAGACTTCTGCAATGGGGCAGTATTCTCTTAAGGGCTTTGGGACATGGAGACTCTATATAAATTTGAGGGAACCATTTTTGTTATAAAGATATTGACAAGGAAAATTCCCCATTGGAAGACAAAAAAAAAAGTAAAAAAAAAAATTTTAAAACAATCAAACTTATGGAAAATATGCCGTCTGAAGTAGCTTTTCATCTGTTTACTTCTTGTTTTGTTCACGAAAATACTACATTACTCCTTAACCAAAGAATTCAGAGAGGATTAAAACACAGGGAGTATTAAAACATAACTTGCACTGAAGTCTGAAGAGCAACTTTGCTATTTCTAGTATCTTGAGTTCTAAATTTGAAAGTTTCCACAACCTCCATATAATGATGAACAATCTTTCTCTTATCTGATTGCCACGGAATAGCCATCCTGAGGTCTGCCTTTTGTCCTGAATTTAAAAATAAACTCTTTTCCACAAATTCTGTCCACACATTCTACTTTTTGCTGTATGGCAAGCCCAATCTCTTAGTCCTTTATGCTGGACAGAAACAAAGGCTGCTCCTCTGAATGATTTACTGCCCTCTCTGAGTTTTCGCTGACACAAAAATTACTTCGCCTGTATTTTTTCAAAGAATGTTTGTATGCGACTCCTCCATGCCCATGAGCAAGCTTAAGGAGTGCAGACAATGCTTTAAAGTCCTATCTCTTTTCCAAGGTCTGAAACACAGATGTCTCTTTTTGGTAATGCTGCGTGCCATTGACCTTACTGCAGATTTGATGTCTTCCATTGGTGCACCACCCAGACATGATTTGTTAGGCAAAGGGGTTGTTTCTTGTGAGGGATTTTTTTAGAAGCTTTTTTCAACTTCCAGCCTCCATATAGAGTTCATATTAATGTTGTTTTACTTTTCAACACAATGATTTATACACAAAGATATAGCCCCTTGTCAGACTATAAAGGATCTTAAGTACTGAAGAAGGAAATACTAAATTAATATCTCTTTTCTGTTTTCAACCTTTCAAAATTTTTTGATTCAAGCAGCATCTTCTTTCATTCACCTTCCCTTCTTCCCTCCCTCCCCTCCTTTGTCATTGTATCCATACTTTGCAAAGAAAATTTGATAGAACAGATTGGAACCTACCTGTATGATATGTATATCACAGCTACACCTGGCTCTGAAATGCTGTCCTTTGTTTAAATAAAGTTTGCACAGAATAGAATGTTTAGGTTTTATCCTCTTCAGTTTCTCTTAATTTTTAGTGTATACTTTCTGTTACTTCTTAAATCACAATTACTGAAGGAGGGTCCATTTTCTTTCCTGTTCTGCTAAATCATAATGGTCTTTTATTTATTTGATTTCATTCTATGCTACTCATAATTTTCCCAAACATATTCACCCATGAATACCTCCGTAAAGAAGGATAAAAGAGAGCCTGATGACATCATGTGCAGAGGTAAGGAGATAGTATTTCTCCTTTCAGGTGAAGGAAAAGTAACTTTCAAACTCTGGTGAGAAGGCAATGCTCTTAGGAAACTGCCTTGGTTTCTGGTAGCATGACAGGGTTGGAGCTAGTCCATAGGTGCAGACAGGGGCACAGACTAGGCAATTCTTCTAGAGTCACATCTTCAGAGCTGAACACAAGCAGATACTCGAGGAACAAGTACGTGTGATACTTCTGAGTACTTTACTAAGCTCCAGCTATTCTCCCTCAGAGAAATGGGTCTGGTTTGTCCATTTACTGACCCTGCTTTATCCATTTACTAACGATGTACATAATCTTTTTCACAAACTTGTCCACGTGTCCTCAAACACATGTAAATTATCACACATGTAAATTAGCTATAACATGCTTTAATATTAATATGTGTTAAAAAAAAACAACAAAGCCATCTTCTGCATGTTTTGAACCTGGCTTCTGTTAGCTTTCATGCACTGAAAGAAATGATAAACTGTCAGCATCATGCATAACTTTGCAGACTTCTGCCAAATACACACTTATTCATCTATTTTTAGGGTGATGAGTCTTAACCTTTTTAACTGTTCCCCATTTAATCTCAGTATACAAACAAAATTCAGAAATTTGTGACTTAAGAGAGACTGCTAACAAAAGTCCTCCTTGTGGCTGCATGACTTGTTTTTAACAAAAATACTGTAATAAAGAAAAGATTATTCTTTTAATACTCAGACCCATGTGTTCTTTTGTTTAGACCATAGCCAAGGGGCATATACTCATTTCTATGTTTTATATTAACTTCAGATTATAGAAATATAGAATATAATCAAATCAAATGCACAAACACAAGACAGTATTTGACTAGGCAGCAAATGCATCACATATAGCCCCAGAAGCCATTGATTGCTGTATTGGTCACTGATGGCTCCTCAGCTGAAGAAATTATTTCATCCATTTCCAAGAAAAATTTAAACAAGTCAGAATCCAGAGAACTGTAACAGTATTAGAGGATTTGAACAGAAAATGTGATGAAAAGATTAAAAAAAGACTCTGCTAATTGGGTTTCTTTTCTCTGAAGTGGAGGCTGGGAACAGATATGACAGTGATCTTACAGTAAGTAACAGAGCTCTATAAAAGGACAGTAACCAACAGCTTACAATGTCCACCATGAGAAAAAAAAAATGCAAAATAACTGAGGCTGGATATTACAAAGAGTTATCTAACAGTCAGAGAAGGGACATGCCAAAATAGTCTAAAGAGTTCTGGAATCTCCTCCTCAGAGGGCTTTTAATATCTTCCAGGGTGGCATGCTTGATCCTTTCCCAGTCTATGAAGATAAAAAAGTGGCCTTCTAAAATCCCTGTCAGCTCTGCACTTCTATGGTTCCTTGTTGATGTAATGTAACATGTGGCTTTAATGGGACACAGCTGCCTAAAAGCATTTTATGAGTTCTGGTAGCTAGCCAAAGGAACAATATATGGACCTGCAAATAGCAGGAATAGGACACAAGAGCTATTGTTTGTAGTCATATGGTTTCATTTGTATGTTACTTGTTTGGAAAAACTGAAATCTTGCCTATTCACTTCTTGCTGATTCAGTCTGTTTAAGGCATACAAAGTGGGAAATAACAGAGTTGAAACTTTTATTCTGAATTCAAAATTTCCAGATTGCTAAGTGCATGGAGGGCCTATCAGCACAGAGCAAACAGAATTTGTTCTTGGGAATGGGCATAATCACAGCTTTGTTCCAATTAAAATACATTTTTCCATTGTTGTCTCTCTCTGCTTACCATAACAATTACCGTGACCTAATGGGAACTCACGCTTGGGCTTATTCTCCAAAATTACAACCATCCACTTTGTAAATTATAAAATAACACACCTTCCATCTGCTTGTGGCAGAATTTGCTCTGATTCTGCAAGGAGAAGCATGCAAGCCCTGTGTTGCATCTGTTGAGAGGAAAGCTTATCATTAAGGGCTTCTCATGGCAGCTCTGCCCTGGTTAGCATGACCAAGACTGACTTGCTAGGCAGTAACAGATGACAACTGAAAGGCATCACACTGCTGAACTTTAATTTGACAATGCAACTTCATTCCAGATATGCACATCTCATGTTAGCTTCACATATAATTAGTGAAAAGAGGTGGGTCCTAAACCAGAAATTGAATCCTTTCCATTGAGCAGACAACCAGAGGCCATTCCTAACAGGCACCTGATTTAGGTGCTCAACTTCTCTGGGCACAAGCTGTCAGCATCTGGTAAAGAATATTGGAATACGTGAGGGGTTTGTTCTCTCAGGGACTCATTTACTGCTCATTAAGCAGGCAAAATCTTCAAACAGAAACAAACTTGCAAAAGGTTAGATACACAAAACACTTCATTCTTTCAAGCAGATTCAAGAAGTAAAATAAAGCTATATGCACACCTGCCAATATTGCAACTTGGGGGGAAGCACCATATTTTAATGTGCATAATTTTAATTAAATACTGATCTTGTGGTGAAAAAATGCTCATCAGACTTTATGGCAGTAGTTCAAATTCACGTGGAAGCTATGCACAGCCTTTACACTCCTTCAGGTAGTGTCTACTGGGGCAGATTAGTGATCCCTGCTTTCATTCTTGGGTCCTGGCGCAGTATCATCCACTCTGCATGAATATTATAACCTTGTTGGACTGTCTTGTAGAGAAAACCAAGTCATTTCCTCCAAGACAAGAATCAGAAAAACATTATAAGAAGAGAGTTGCAAACTTGGGCATTCAAAGAAAAGGAACATCAACGTTAAGCCTGGTTGTTACTATTGTTTCTATTTGTACATTTCCATTGCCACTTTGCTGCATACATTTTGACATAGATTTCATTTTCCTTTAGGTTCCAACAGAATAGTTCAGGTTTAAAAATTGTTTCTTTCATAATTTTTTCTAAAATATGACATACTATTTATCTCCGAACAAGGGGCCTTTTACTAGCTAGTATAATATATTTATTAAAATCCTTTGCTATTAAAATAACTGTGACATAACTTTCACAGACTCTTCAATCCTCCTATTTTGTGCATTTGTTAGGCAAAGGGAAAAATTTTCTGGATGTAAATAAGCAAGGCCAAAATTAAGTTTGCATGGGATATTTTATATCTGTTATCCATTCATTCTGAGGTTTTGACACTGAAAAATTGCAAATGCACTTAGAATAGGTGTTGTGTACAGTTGTTTTGGTTGAAAAACAGAGTAGCATTCTTTCTCTCAGTTATGTACTTATCCCTCGATTCATGTGAAGAACAAGAACCACAAAACACACAAAACCCTTCTGTCCCTTCACTTTCTCCTTCCTTAGGCTGGTGCTTCCTCACACATAAATCTTCCCATTGTGTCTTTTTGAGCCAATTTTAGTGTTTACTGCTGAGCTCTCTGATTGAAGTTCATCTTCTCTTAGACACTACAGTGGAACATTTTTTTTCACTATTCCAGTCCCTCCTGCAGCAAACACCTGCTTAGGCTATATGGGCCACCAGCCCCATTTCTTATGTTCAAGGCTGGTAAAAAAACCTCTGGCTGTCTTTGCCTTAACTCCCTTCCTCATTTGTTACCCTAATCTCTTTGTCTCTCTTTGATCCAGACCACCAAATCCTGGCTGGTTTTGCCCAGCACAGTAACCCAAATATGTTTTCACTGCCCCATAAGCCCCCAAGCCCTGAGTTCTGTGGTCTCCCACAGCCAGATCCCTTGTCCTAGTCTCTTGCTTTGGTCTCTGGACTAAAGTCTCCTCTGATATTCTTTTAAATTTTATAATTTTGTGTTTTAACTTTATAAAGCATTGGCAATGAAGAGGAAGAGCCCCTGATCTTTGTAGAGATGTCCAGGGCCAGTGTAGCCAGCGACAGTTTGAGAACTTCGGTTACAGGAGACATCTGCTCAGCCTGAACTGTCCCAGCCTGGGCACACAGAGATAAACTATAGGGAATAAGGCTGAAAACATCCAGCAAGCATGAGCATATTGGAATTACGAGTTCTTTAAGCAGCTTACAGCTTTGCCAGATTTGGTCTGATTTCACAGAGATAAAAGCTGTCCTTTAGCCAATAGCCGCTTCTCTCCAAGTGTCAAGTCTCCACTCAGAAAACACAGATGCACTCAGGCAAGAAAGGAGAGCCAAACAGGACTTGAAAATTCCTTTGGCAGCCCACACAGTAAATGGGAAAAAATCCCTTAGGGTCCACATTTTCTACATTAACACAAAGCCTACACTGACTCTCCTCACACTAATGAGATCACAAAATGATGACCTGCAGACCAAAGATCACAGAAGTACATTTAGAGTTCCACAAAGAGGAGATTATCTTCACTGTGCAAAACAATTTCTCTAGCCTTATTAAAAGAAACCCCAAACCTGGAGAACCAATTTTGATTAATTTCTACATGAAGCACTTCAGCACGCCAGTACAAGAAGTCAGATTTCAACTCAGACAGTTATAGTTTGGCTACATCATAATCATCTGGAAACAAAGTCTGTAATGGGAAGTCAGACAAAGTCAGACAACTTTAGTAGGTGGGGCTGATTTAGCCACCTTATCATAGGGAAACACACTACACATGCAGGGAGATCAGCCATAAAATAACCTCCTTCCCGTTATTGCCCTGCAGGTCCAGTAGCTCTCACACTTCAAGCCACTTGAATTTTGGCAGCCCAGTGACTAACAGCCAGAAGCACAATTTCAAGCTGATGATAAAACACGGACCTCTCAAAACAACTCATAACGGCTTTTCCAGCTTGTAATTTTCAATGGGTGAAATTAGCAGGAGTTGTACACTTGCTGCTGCACGGTATGTTCCAAGTCATCAGCACTTTCTGGAAATTTCCCCAAATGTACACCTGTAGCTGATAGTTTCCGATATGCTCAATAACCCCACTGAATACAGACAAGAGTTATTATGTATTACTGAGGGTAAGGGTGTCTCACAGGTGCCTCCCCAGCCCGGTGCACAGTGTAAAACACTGTTTTGGTGCCAATGGGTATTTCTGCATTTCTGCAACATGGAACTTCACAGGGAGCTGTACATAATGTATTTTACTTGGAGTACAGTAGATAACCTGTCATTTCTGCTTTGGGAGAAAGGCACCCCACATCTTACTGATTATTGCTCAAAAAGCCAATTCTCCCAAAAGCAGGCTGAGACAGAGTCCTGCTCTCATAGTCTAGAACACAAAAATGCACAACAGGTATAACACAGAAAAACCTACATTGACTTACTGTACATGTAAATAGAGACATGCAATTAAGTCACAACAGATATAAATCAAAACAGAAACAAACCAAAAAAATAATTAATTACCTACTTTGACAGATTCATACCTGCAGTCTTCTCATTCTAAAGCAAAAGCCAGGAGAGAGAATATTCAAATTTCTTGTCCATTTGGGTGGCTTCTTTGCACATGTTCCTGAATTTTCAGCTATGATGAGATCTGCTCATTGGCAGTCACCAAGAGGCTGATATGACCATGAAATGAGGAAACACAGGGAATGAAAAATAAGCTACTAGCACCACCATTTGCTGAGGGCTGGGAAAACTAGCAAAAACTTTCAGAGACCATGTAGACCTATTTCTATAATGCTAGCTGCTTTTAACTCACTTACCATTGCTGCTATTGGAGATGCTTGATCAAAACATGCTTTCAGCATTAATTACTTGCCAGGAAAATCTTAATGAAATCCAGATGATGATTTTTATTCCCAGCACTATAAATCTTTTTATGTAGAAGCAATTTCAAACAAGGGGTTGTTTGAGCAATTTGAGTTAAACAAAAATACAATTGAGAGCTAACCATACATTGGAAGTGAATATAAAGTAGCTGGCAGAGGTGGACTGAGATAGTTCAGCACAATTACTTTCCCCCCTGGAAAACACATGTTTTATTGTCACTCCTTTTCATCCCAACACTAAGAAATATGGGGTTTCTGCAAAGTGACCCTGGAAAGGATGAGCTCTCCACGGCCAGCAGGGCCCTTCCCTACTGTCACATGGTGTTTCCATTTCTACCTCCTATTTCCTGAAGCAATTTAAGTTTGCTTTTAAGAAAGAGAAGGCCTGGGAAGCAAAAAAGTAGCACAAATCTTATTTAAAGAAGCACAGTTTGATTTTAAAATTTACTGGTTAAGAGATAGATTTCAACACCTGCATTGCAAAGTGTAAATAAGACTCAGATAGACTTTTAAAATCTAATTTTCCTCTGGCTTTTCTGCTGTCTGCTAGTTTCATTTTGTTCCTCTTGAGCAACAGATGTAGATGTTACAAATGGCAACCATCAAATCAATTCACAACAATGGATGTATTGCACTTTCCACAGTTTCAAGGAAAAAACTTCTGTGGAGGAGAAATCCTTTAAGGTGCAACAAAAATAGCTCTACAATTACTATTTTTTTATAGATTTAATAGAAACATTTCTATTGCACTTACATGTTGATAAACTTTTCTGTTATCAAGACATTACTGTTGGGCCCAATGACCTAATATGTGTCCCATTTACAAAGTTCTTAAAGTCGTATGTTCAGTTCCTTACTCCCATTTGTTCCTCCTTTAAAAAAAAAAAGAGCAAGAAATAGCTATTCTATCTCATCAGGATAGTATCTGATATCTGTTCAGTGCAGGGTAAGTTCAGAAGGGGGTGAGGAAGAAAAGCTAAAGTGTACCTTTCTCCTTTTTTAACTCTTTCTTGAAAACTATTTAGACTAGGCTCACCACTCCAAGATTATGATTGCAAATCTGTAGTTTAGTGCAACAGCCATCATCATTCTTAAGCATTCTTGTTCAGAAGGAAACTAGAAATCAGGCTAAAAAATTGCGTTATGAGAAGCTTCTGTGTGGTTGCTTGTTTTCCTTTCTTGCTTCAGGATTTTTTGAAGAGGCCGTGTGTTCCTGAACCTCTGGGATTGGCGAGGTAGATTCATTTGCAACTGGAAAGATGTATTAGCCCGAGGAAGCAACTTCTGGATGGATCGTGGCGAAGCCCTTCCTTCACAGCCACTTGGGGTGAGTCCTCGTGGGACAGGAATCAGGATGCCAACATTCAGCTTCTCTCCCCATTGTCCCTTCTGGTGACACTAAGGACAAAGATGGGAAAGAAAGGAAGAATGATGGCACAAACCCCCAAAGGTCTATCAGACAGTGGAAAGATGAGGCAGGGCAAGCTGCCAGACAAACATCCTCCAGGGACACTGGAAGAAAGAGATTGATGTGATAGCTAACACTCTAGGCTTCAGGCTCCAAAATACTGCCACCTTGATTCATTTCAAACCACTTTGGAGAAGACAGCACCTCCTTAGATGAGACTTGCTTCACACACATGCATCTCAGTGCCACACAGATGTGCACGAGCACTGCCAATGTGTGCTCACCTGCTCCTCTGTGCACTGTATAACCTGGGGGGAAATACCCTCCTGCTTGTACGGCAGCCTATGGGTATTAACTTCTTCTCTACAGTAATGCTGACATTAGTGATGATTCTGCTCAAACAAGCACATAAACCAGAATTGGTTCTGCTCGTCTCCAGCTTAATAAGGAAACAGAAGTACACAATAGTACACAACGATAAAATCAGGATTTAACACCGTCTGAGCAACAGAAGAATAAGCAGCCATTTTCAGTAATCATTTATTTACTGGAATCATGTAAGCAGATATATTCAGCATTCTTACTGAGGATTTCTGTGCAATGCTTTCACACAGCATTTAGGTAATTTATTCTGTAACAAGCTCTTCCCGTCTCTATTAAGAAATTATTATATCCTACATTCAAGTCAGAGTAAATCTTAATTCCTTTAAGCTTCCCTTTTTTTGAAAGGGAGAACATGGATGCAAAAAAACCGTCATCCTTATGAAATGAGTGAGTACAGATAACAGACACCGTAACTGAGGCAAGTGAGACGACAAAAGAGCTAAGTGGCTAAGAGCTAAGTGGCAGCTTAGCAGGGGGAGCAGCTTCCCTCTTTCAAATAAAAAATATACATGTCTGGTACTTTCAAAAAGTAAAAGAGATGTTAAAAGAATAAGTACATAATTTACCTATTAAGGCAGAACATCTAATTTGCATGATAGTTTTACTGGCAGGTGTGAGTTCCTGAAATTTCTACAAAACTAAAAGCTACCTAGACCTTGAAATGCTATTTGTTCCCTGGTATAAAGAATGCTGCAACACACAAAATACTCCCTCTGGGCAGACATGGCAGGGAGAGATTTAGATCAGTGTGATGATACAACTATTTAGGCTGACTCCAAAGTTAAACATGTGTCCAGCCCATGGTCTCAGAGGCAACCACATTTAGAGGATGAGATCTTTTTAAATTCTTTTCTTAGAAGGGATATAAACAAGTCTGCAATGAATAAATCAACTCCTAACCAAGAACATAAGGGAATTTCTTTGTAGTAACTGATAAACTTTTCCTGTGCAAACCTCTCTGCAGAGGAAAGTTACTCTACAAGTGTTCCCTGTCTGTGGTGCCCCATCCTGGCCCTTTCCTTTGGTGAGCATCAGCCATGAGAGAGCATCACTGGAGGTGGCTCCACTGCCAGGTCCCACAGCCAGGGTTGCCAGGCCAGCACTCTGTAGAGAGTTAAACCTGCTTAAAGTCTTTTCATTGTTAGGTAATTTGAAAACAGATAAACAGTTAAAGTTTTATTCTACCATCTAAAATGTAAATTGCTACACAAAAGAATTGTCTCTCTTAGGAATAATGTCCATAATCCTCTTTTCTGCCCCAACCAGTTTTATTCAGCCAGTTTAACTGCTGGGAAGAGTTGTTTGACTAAACTAAAGGTAAACAACATTTTAAAGGACTTAAAACATATAATTTTATTTAAACCAAGTTTGTGTTGTCAGGATACCCAAAGAAGACCCAGTGAACAAGGAGTATAATTAGGAAAGTTGATAGTATTATTTCCACCATAAAATTTCATTAAACGTTTTGTAATTGATGCAGAACAGATGCATCTATGAAAATAGTGTACTTTTCTTTCAAAACAACAAATGAACTTCTGGCTCCCCAGGTCACTTAGTTTGTGTACTGACAGACTGGGTTTTCAGTAGTTGACCTTTATCAGATTGGCTGACTGACAGTAATTTGGTTGGTCATTCTCTTAAAGGCAAATGTGTATTGCTTGGCCCCAGAATAAAAATGTTAATTGGTTAATAGAATATCAAGCCCTATTTCAGTTCCATACTCTTTTGTTGTGGTGGTGTTGTTTGGCTCAAGTCTCTTTATCTTGCTATTTAGCTAAATCACTAGCAATAATATGAAAGAAAATTTGAATCAATAATTATGTTCAGAAAATGTGTACTACAGCTATAAATGGAACCCAGTTCTGAGTTGCTTCCAACAGGGACTAAAGCTTGCAGGATACTCAAAGAAAATTTCTACCCCATTAATAACTGGACTATTCTTACCAATGCCCACATTTTCTTAGTAGAAGGAACAAGACTCCACAG
The DNA here is from genome assembly GCA_013396875.1 of Vireo altiloquus. Lineage (NCBI taxonomy): Eukaryota > Metazoa > Chordata > Aves > Passeriformes > Vireonidae > Vireo > Vireo altiloquus. The sequence goes on from VZRF01010165.1 coordinate 690,522, forward strand.
CAGGACTCTTTTTGGTGCCTAAATTGATATGTAACACAGTATGTTTTCAACAGGTTAAACTCACCTGACCTTAACAGGGCAAATTCCTCTTGGGGTAGAATGTGTTCAGCTGTTCAGGATGTGGCTTTCCAGAGGCACTTGCACTGAGCAGGCAGCAACTGCTGGCTATCAATGCTTCACTCTCTTCTTTACATCTGACAGATGACCTCAACCAAATCACATTGGAAAAGGCAGCTACTCGATATGTCATGTAAAATATGTTGATTCTTCAGTTCTGTGATAGTGACCAAGTGATTGAATTAGTTTGTCAACCTTTCGAAGCCCTGACAGAGCATCCTCTTAAGTACTGACATGAGACTCTTCGGCAACAGCCTCCAAGTCTCCCTGTGTGACAGCAACAGCACTGGTGGCATTTTGCCTCCCAGTTCTTTTGGCTGCTCCATGTTTACACAGACAATATTTTCCCATCAGTTTTTCTGAATGTGCATTCTGTCACTGACAATTTTCTGCCAGCTTCCCAAATGAAAGCATTATGCTGACTTTCACCTGTTAGCTGGGGCCTTTGAGTTGCAAATTGCCACAAATGTGTGCATCATCTCTGAAAACATATCAGGTAAGAGTTCTCAGGCTTTTTCTTACAAAGCCAACTCCTAAATTATATTATGCACTGGAATTCACCTTTCTTCATTATTTCTTACCTTGCTGACATGTTTCCCTACTTCACAATAACTCTTCACACTAGCCTAGCCAGTAAAATACAACATCTGCAGTTAAGTGCCCATTTCCGTTTCCTGCTAGTATTTAGTAACAGATTAAAACATACAAGCACACATATAATGTAAAGTGTTAAAAAAACTGCTCTTGAAAATCTAAGGCGTTTTTTATTCCACTTAATTTGGACTACCTAGGCTTCCGAGGAGAGGAAAGGACACTTAGGAGCAATCAAACAAGAAATTCCACAGTAGCCAAAGTACTTAACTTTTTCATAGAATATAATTTCCAAAAATCTTAATTTGTCAGCCTTTTTTTTGTTGCTCTTTAAAAAGCTACGGATAAGACTTTAAAAACAAATATAAGTACTTAACTATACCTTCTAACTGCAAAGCTGAAGATAGAAACAGTATGGCAAAATTCTGCTATAACTATTTATGTTGTTGAAAATATAACCTTGGACACATCTCTGATACATTATTATGTACTTCTGGATGGAAATCTATTCCTGTCCCTTTCTTGTGACAGGAGCGATCAGATTCTCTCCAGACTTGTGCATGTATGATTGTCCCACTGATAGTCCTGTCAAATCTTGGTCACAGCTACTACCACGAATTTGTCAGATTTTCCCAGCCTAATGACCTTATGTACCTTATTTCAGCAAATAAGCCCCTCTGTTTCTGCCTGTGTTGGTGACCTACCCAAGTGCTCCTTACTAATCTTTTTTGCAAGCTGTTACCATTGCCCTACCACTAGAGAAACAGGAATTGACACTTACTAAATGAATTGCCTCCCGTGGGGGGATGAAGCACTACAAGGCACCGCAATACACAGAAAAGATGTTTCAAGCAGGCATTTTAGCTGGATTTTAAGAATAATGAAACACCATGTAATTGACTTTACATGTGAACTGCCCATAACTGATGCAATGGCAAATATCTGTATGGCAAACATCGCTTTTTCTTATTGATGAACACTCACCACAGACTCATGTCTGGGAATTGCTACATACTAGGAAACAAAGATTATCACGTGTCTGGATGTGTATAAGGAATATACATTATGCCCACCTGGAGATGTCAGTAATTTGGGTGGTTATTCTACACCAGCTTCACTTTTTTTTACACCACAACCTCTTTACCAGTTGGCAATCTGGTCCCATTCCCTCACTGCACACCCCTGTGCCACTGGCATCCTGATCTTTTGGACCAACCATTCCCACCACCCCACAGCACTTGGCTCCTGCTGGCTGGTACACTGGGGCTTTTACAACTCTTATAGCCATATTTTGGTGTGAAAAATGTATCCTCCCCTTTAAACTTAAGCTGAAAGTTTTCCTCTTTTTTTAGAGCTCCTGTTGTTTATCCTGTGGAACTAAAACAAATATCCTCATCTGGAAAATTATCTGGCAAGCTTCCAGGAGAGGCAAAATCAAATATATTCTGTGGTAATTAGAAGATCTGGGATTTTGATATTTTGGCTACTCTTAATCATCATTTCAAAATCCCCTGGTGTAAGCTATAGCAAGTTGCTCCAGAAAGGACCACCCCTCACACGGGAGTTTTATCTTTGCTGTCACTTCCTGGTTTTATTTCTAATTTCTCTGAACCTACCAATGTCAAAAAACACCCTATATTTATGATTATTTGGAAATACTTGTGACAATGATATTCAGATATTTTACAAGGGAGTGTGAAAGTAATCTTAAAACTGCTAAATGTGATTCCTGCATGATTCCAATGCCTTTTCTGTACGGCCTATCAAACAGCCTGGAGTTTAAGTGATGGCATTCAAACTGCAACTGAGCTGAACTGCTTTTCATATGTTTTTGTCTTGTTTCCATGAAGAAAACACAGTACCTTTAGCAACTGTAAAATTGGAGAGTTTATTGTACTACAGATCCATTTTTTGTCAGGAAGTGCAGCTCAGAAATGAGGCCTGGAAAAGAGGGGAAGTATCAGATCCAGCTGCAGCACAGATGAGCAGCTTGGCACCAGGACAGAATGAGAGGATACAGTGATCCTTCTGCCTTGCACTTTGTTGCATTTTTCAGCAAGTTCCTTCACTTCATTGTAGTTTCTCTGTACACAGACAGTAACAAAAGGTCAGAAGTCCTTTGTCAAGAACTTTGAGATCTTACCATAGAAAGTACTATTCGTATATTCGTAGTGGTTCTAAACCTGCATATAAGATCTACAGGACAGGCACCAATTAAGGATTGGACAGCATTACCATGATGTTCATTAGTTAGAGAGTTGCTCTCACAGCAGGCTCTCAAAAAGTAATCAATATGGTTAAAAGGAAAATATTGTCACACCTGAGTCCCTTGTAAATCTTTATTTCTCCCCAGGAACACAATTTTAGCTTCCCAAAGCACAAGAAGGAATGTCAGAAGTTGGGCAATTGCACCACTGCTGCAATTTTTCACTCATATGATACCATATGAACCCATGTTATTGTGTGTTTCACTCACATGAAAAAATGTGAATGTTATCATGAGAAAGCTTTTTCTGTTTAGCACTGGATACCAAGGTCACTAACCTGTGCCCAGCTAAGAAACTGCAGAGTGGTAAAGCCAAAGAAGGCTTAACTCCTGACTACAATGCTAAGACAAGCATAGTGTCAATTGTGAAATATTTATTCAAAGTGTAACATATTGAGGAATTTACTCTCCAAGATAGCTCTTTGCCACTGAAAGTATCTCTCTATAAGAGTCTTTTCAGGACAGCTTATTCAAGGATTCTTTAGCATTAACAGGTTGTCATTTTGGGGGTGTAAAGTTTATGATCCACCTAAGAAATAAATATCATTACAGTTCATTTTAAGCTAAATGCAAAACTAAAAGGAAATAACATAGAATATTTCCATTTTTTCCTAAAGAAAAATCCAACAAATTATAGGGATTATAGGGAGACTTTTATATAACCAAATATAAAATCATTACACTCTTGTGCTTCATCTATGAAAAATTTAAAGAGCTTTTGGGTGAGCAACTGCATTCTTTTCAACAGAATAAAAACATTAGTGCTTAACCTTTCTGAAACTGAAGTCTTGGATCACAGAAGAGAAAGGAATCTTCTTCTATTATAAAAAATTACATTTTTCTCTGGCAAAAAATATAGCTTGCAAATGTATTTTGGGTGTTTAACTATGAAAGAGAAAGGCAAATGTATTTTTAAAAAATTTCTTTCACATTCTAAAATTTTATAGTATTCTGATGTTCAAGGATTTTGCAGAATGTGGTTTATGCAAGTGCTAATCAGTCATAAAACAGCAATCTTGCAGGATTTGGGATGGCAAAGGAGATATGTCTAGTTACTACAGCACTGGGATTTGTAAAATGGAACAATAAAATACTAGATATTAATAAAATTTTTCTTTTCGAAACAGTAGTGCAAACAGTAATTGCATATTGGGAGAACTACACCACTGATGCTGTTAAGGATGGGTGGTAATCATCAGCATTTTTTTCTTCCTGTAAGAAGCACTAATTGACTACATTTACTAGTTTGGTTTTTTGAGTAACATCCTTGTGCTGGTATAACTATCATTCTCTTTCATTGAATGCATATGGAAAATACTTTTTTAAATTCCTCTTTATTTAGAAACTATAAAACAAATTGCTCTGGCATATGGAGAAGACACGGGACTCTCAGCTGCTATCCAAACCTGCAGTTCCTCCAGTCTTATGGCTTTCACAACGTGCAAATGGAGATCCCTCAGTGAAATGTTTCATCCAGCCAAAGCCAGGCAAATTCACCAAGCCACAAGCCCAGAGCGACACCTTCACACTCCTCCTTCTCCACACCTTCTCCTACCACCAGAACTTGGGTCAGGAACTCAAAAAGCAGGAAGAGTGACTTTTAGTCGTTGTTGCTGTTTTTCATGGAAAAGGCTACCTTCTGAACATTTTGCAGTTTTCCAAATAGATTCACCAATATTTTAGCTTTTGGGAGGCTCCTCCCCTGCAAGGGCTGAGCAGTGGAAGGCAGGTGGGGACCAGAACTGTGCTGGGTGTGAGTCAAACTACAGCACTCTGCTACCATAAGGTGAAATTGTAGCTTAACCATCTTCTGAGGATTCATGGGTGAAAGACTCCTGATGATGGTAGTGAGAAATGGTCAGGTTGATTTTTCACTTTCTCAAAATCAGAGTTTGCCATTACAGTAAGCGGGAAGATGAAAAGTGATAAGTGAGAAAAATAGAATTATTTCCATCTTAGAATTCCTACAGTTCTTTTCTGTAGGAATTTCTTTCTCCCTTGCTTTTAGACCATTTTCAAACCAGCTTTTTCTTCATATTTTTTTTCCCCCTCATTTTGACAGTATTGCTGAAGTCTCACAGAGGCAGGCAGCAGTCTAGTTTTGGTTTGGTTGTATCTCTTTCAAACTCCTGTCCCTCCCTTTCAGAGGATATTCACCTTCATAACTCCAGCTTATTTTTAGGAGTCATTCTGGGTTCTCTGTACCTCCAAAACCCAGATAATAAAACCCTTCCTATAAGCAGAAAGCATGTACATCAACACAATGGAAGTTCACAAAGATTGCATGCCCTATCTCCTGCTGGCATGAAATTCCAGGAACGTTTTGTACAGTTGATTCCACCCTATATTACCTTGTTTTCTCCCACTCTTCCTATTTTTCCATCTCTTCTTCATTTGGAGATGGGAGTGCTGATTTCTCATACTGCAGTAACGGGTTTCCTGTTACTGCACCCAGCAGACTCAATCTCAGTCTCTTGCCCTTGGCTTCTCCCCTGTCCTTCATTGCAATTGATGACCAGGAAGTTCTGAAATGCTCCCATCCTCACTGCTATCTGCTACTTGCTTCCCAGTCTTCAGCTCTCCCAAACACTCTCAGCTGTTCCCAAATCCCTACTCAGCCACTCGCACCTCTCCCTTTTCTTCTTCTATCTTACAGCTCACCTTTCCTGTATCCCTCCCTCTGAACTTCCTTTCTCCTCCCTCCGAAACCTGCCATTACTATCTCCTTCCTGAGTCTGTCCCTTTTCCTTCTGGCTTGGAGATAGAAGGGATCCCCCTGCTTCCACTCCTGTTTATTTCTTTCAAAAAGAGCTTTGCGAGCAGCGAGGTGTGTCAACCTTTGCTCTGGCAGAGCAAGCCGGGAACACTTGTTACAAAGAAACTAAGTTTTGACTCTGGCCTGAATTGCTCCAAACTGCCAGATTTTAATTTATGGATATAGGCAAATTATAGGTTTTCCATTAGTCTTGTTCTTAGGAAGGATTGAATCATTTTGGCTTGAATTTTCAAATAAATAAATTAATTCTGCCATCTGGCATGGAAGACTTCCCTCCTGTTGTAAATAAAAGCAAAGCATCACATTGCATTACAGGCAATGATACTACTGGTACAGACACATGAAAAAATCAGCTTCCAAACCAGTCCAGTCAAGAATTTCTTAGGAAAACCACAGAGAGAACATTTTTTGGGAAATACAACCTCTTCTTTGATTAGGCCAGGAAGTCACTATAAAGAATTATGAAATATTTGAACATGCACCTCTTAAGAATAAAAGAGCTGTTGTGAGAAACTGTTATCCTGATTGGGGGAATTTTGGATCTCTGTTGCTTGCTGGTGCAGACATAGTCATTTGTAGAGCTTCATGAGACTGAAAGGAAGCTTACCTACCTTGCTTTAAAAACCAAGTCCTCAGGCACTTAGCCAGTCTTTCCTCCTGTTCCAACTTCCTTTTTTTCCCTCTACATCACAGGCAGATTTCCAAGGGCAACTAGCTCCTCTTGTTTCTAATCTGAAGTTCACCCACAAGTCAGGAGAAGTTTATAAAGCCTTGCAGTTAAGATTTATCACCAGAGGATTAGTCTGTGCAGCTCTGAACCCACGACATTATTTTCTGTTTAGGTCAGTAGTCTAAATCCCTGTCTGTTTACTGGTTGCTTTTTCAAATATTTATTCTTTTTGATTCCTACACTCTCCGTGGCCTCCTGTCTCGAACTGTTGAGATGAATATTTGCTAATAGTAACTACGGGAAAATGTCTTCAGGCATATTTTTAGCCACTTGAATCAATCCATTTTAGCTCCATGACTTTGTGAGATGCATCTCAGTTATTCTCTGTTACCACCTCCTTCCAGAAAAACTCAGGCACCTAAATGTCATCAATACACGCTGGAATTCAGATCCTAACATGTTATATGAGCCACACTCACTACTCCACTCCTGCTGGACACATCCCAGCTCCATTGTCTGTCCTCTGCTCCACTGTTCCCAATCCATATTCTCAAAGGCAGCCAGGACTACACAGTGGTGTCGCATGCTGGAGTAACACCATAGAAATATTATTCTAAATGTCTCTAATACCAAACAATATCAAAAATGTTAAACATCGATATTACTATGATAATCTCAGCACTAGCCTGGCACTTTTCTGCACAGCCTGGTTTGGACTGATCTCTGAGGAAAGCTCTAAGGGACTTCTACTCCATAACCTGCAAGATTCGATCCATCTACACTGATGGCCATCGTACTTGTGCTATAAAAATCATTGCAGCCTGCTTCTCGGGAAGCTGCACCTGTGCTGGTTTGTCAGCTGCCATCATTTTACCGTGGTGTGATTCTCGCAGCTCCACCTCCCCTGCAGCTCCCGCAGTACATATCTGTCCCCTTGTGGCCGTGTGCCCGCCACAGCCTTGCTGCTTCCTAGGATCCTTTGGGCTCACCAAAGCCATCCAGCTCTTTCTCCCACCCACACGGGCATGGACTGACTGTCCCTGTCCCAGCAGCTCCAGAAAACTACCTAAAAGGGAGGAAGCACCTGAAAGACACAGCAGTCTCACAGGCAGCCGTGTCCCGATGTGTGCTGAGCGCCGCACGGCGCTGCAGAGCTCCCATCCCACCCGGGCTCCAGGTGCTGTGCCGGGGCAGGCTGCCGGCTCCGAGGGGTGGGAAGCGACAGCAGAGAGAAAGTGTGCACAGATTTCTCCAGCAAACCTACACAACCCCGCACGCTGGGGCTCCTTGCAAGGCACGGATGTGAAACCTTGGTGGACGAAGAACAGGGCTGACCACAGAGACTGTGGTGCAGGCAAGTGATCTGTGAAAGATCCAGGTGAGAAGGGTATCATGAACGACAACAAATACAATGCGGCATGTAGAGAGTAAGAAAAAAAATGTGTGCAGATAAAGGTCTGAGAGTTGTTGCAGAGTGTTTTTTGCTAGTCCTTTGGGGTGCCTGTTGGTTTAATCATGAGTCTCTGACCTCCTCTAAGGCCAAGATGCCAGTCAGAGTAGCTGACCATACCAATTCATATCATTACTTTATAATTCATGCTGCATATACTTACATAGTTACTGCAGTATGAAGGGTACACAGAGGAAATTCTTTGAAATATTCAGTGAAATAGTTTTAGTGCTAGAAATACTCTTAGAGCTCAATACTCTTGAGCCCAAGCCATCAATCAAAGCACAGCTGATAGGCTGCAGGCACTCCCTGTTGGGACCAGAAGTCCTTCTTTGGTGTGCCCAGATTTACATCCGCGTTTGCAAGGCTCCCCCCAAGGCCCTGCCACAGCCCCCAGAGCTGCTGCGGCCATGCTCTTCCTCACAGTACAAAAACATGACCAGGAGGGCTGACTCAGCTCTGCTGGCGTGCTGCTGCCTTCAGAACAGCCCTGGGGAAGGTCTTCCAGCATTCCACGGGTACCATCACATGTTTGTTTTGTAATCGGAGCTCCCAGAGCTTTGTGGGCAAGATTTTTTTTTTTTCAGATTAAATTGCATTCATTGACCTATTTAAAAACAGTATTAATAGAAGATTAAACGTTTTGTTTATAACCAAGCACTCATCCTCCCCACCCATCATACTAACATCCCTTTTCAAAAAAAAAAAAAAAAAAAGCCCAAATCTTTCATAGAAACACCAATTTATAACAAAAAGTATAAAAGGTACTGTTTTGGTACCTTTACATAACCTGGGGCCGAAACCTATCCAGCTCCCAGCTTGGTGAGTCTCCCTGCTCTTCAGTCCCAGCCTTGGCATTACCAGGAGCCATCTGACTCTTGTTTTCTCTATCTGGGACCTGTTTGGAACCCACTTGCTCACACTGCAATCTTCTTTGTGTTGTTTCTCCTACTTCAGCAAAGTGCTTGCTGTAGCCACAGAGGGAAAAATGAAATAACATATCTTAACTGTTTTATTTTTTCCCTTCTGAAAATAAGCATTCTTCGTTGTCTCGGGGCTCATTAGCTGACTTTAAAACTGACAGAAAAGTGAAATATTTTATTCAAACACATGTTCTGTAGATTTTTCTTTTCTGACTCAGTTATTTCTCACTAATTATGAGTGCAATCTAATAAACTCATCCTCCTTCCAAAAAACAAAAGTTTTGCCATAAAGGGTTCTTACTTGTTTTAACAAAAAAAACCCAAACAAACAAATTAGAATCAAAAAAACCCCAAAGAAACAAAGAAACCAAAAAAACCCAAACAACAACAACAACAAAAAAAAAACCCACCCCAAAACAAACAACCACTGAAATCTTCCATTTGAAAAGGATTATCTTTGAACATTCTTTCCAATTTCTATTTTGGCAAGTTATCATGTTTTTATTTTCCACACAGTTAACTAATTTAGTTTTGTATACTTCAGTGATATCAGAAATCCCTTTTCTCTAATTTCATAGAGAATTTCACTTAATTTTGCTTCATTGCTCACCCTTTTTCTTTTAGATGGTCAAGAGAAATGGTCAGCATCTGTAGTTTCACAAAATACTTCTATTTCACCTGAAATATTTGGGAGAATACATTACTTTTTCTCTCAAAATGTACCTGATTCCTCGTCTTCCTTTTTTTAAAATAACAGCTACTTTGACTTGGGTCATTCATATTTCCCCTCTCCCGCACCCTCATAATGTGTAAAATAGCCCAGAAACTGAACAGCCCTAGGAAAATGTATATGATGCACACATCCACAGAAAGTGTGAAAAAGCAAGAAAACTGCTTTATACAGCAATAATAAACTACCGAGCAAGAGAATTCAAAGAGTAATTTAATGTGACCTGTCTCTATGTGTCTTAATTCTAATTTAGCAAAGTATTTGAATACTATTGCACTTAATTTCTTTGAGGAATCATGGTTATATTACATTAATATTCTGATGCATGGTTCTGCTGTGTTGCAAATAGTGTATTATCAGGAATATGATGCATAGGCAAAAATTCAGTTCCATGTACTTTAATACACTGATAAGGCTGTAACACCCTTTTTTCCTATTTGCTTTGTGATTTTATTATTACAATGTTTATAGCATGTAAATTATTTCACTTCTATATCTACAGTTGCAACATTTTAATGTGTTGAGTTTTGCCTTAACACTTTGTAGTAAAGCTGTCTTTGTTGGAGTTGGTTCAGCTGTTTTTTAGAGAAAAAAAAGGAAGTTCTGTAGCTCTACTGTTCTGTGAGTTAACACACATTATTTCTATTTTCATATGCGTTCTGCTGATTAAATCAAGAATCCTTTACCACAATAAAAGAGTAATAATGGACAGAAAGAAAACTCTTGATCCTACTCCATTTATGAATACAGACAAATCTAGCAAAAATAATCTATGGGAAGAGGGGTGTCTGCTGACACAACCTTAATATACACTCGCAATGCCTGTTTTGTGTTGAATGCATCTTGGTTTAAAAAAAACATTTGAAACAAATGTTGAGAACATTCATAAGCCTCATCTAACTTTTCTTCCAAAACAAAGACTAACTTCAGTGCTATATGAAACAAGCCTTAAAAAATAAAAGTCAGTTCTTTCAGGGGTCACTTAAATTATGTAGGTCAAAAACCACCTGAACTTTGGTCCCATCAAATTGCTTCTCATCTGTTTATTTTGCTTTGGTTAAATGAAGAAATATGTCAGTACACTTCCAAAAGTAAAGCAAATACAGGCAATATTAGCAGTCAGATAATAGGTCGTACTCCTTTGTGAACATGGTGAGCAGCAATACTTCAGAAAACACAGATCTGCTGTGCTTAAAAAAAAAAAAAAAAGCTTTGGAAAACCTTTATTCTTTCTTCTGGTTTAACATGCAAGCCAATAATCAAGCATTGCTATGAACTTCATGTGAAAATCTGCCTCATCTGAAATAATTTAGAGAACTCTGCTGGTGGCTTCTTTGGGGCTGGAACTTCACTGCTGGTGCCAGGGCTGGTCACAGGGTGGCAGGGTACAGGGCTAATGAGCACAACAGGAAACTCCAAGTCTCCTGGCAGCTGTCAGGAAATCATTTCACAATGCAAGCTTACTTTATAGTCAGTCTCAGAGACTATTTCTTAATGTTATGAATGTATTATCTCGGCTGAGAAGACCTAAATTTGTAATGCAATTTTCTTAATTTTCAAAATACAGTAAATCATGCTTTGTATGATATTTATTAATGTGGATGAAGAAAACTGGTTTTGTTCTTTAGTAATAAATCAAACAGACGTGCCTATAAAACCAACAAAATATGAAGTGAAACTACTTGTATTATCACACAAAGAATTAGAAAATTATTGCATCCTTTTCCACACTCTAAATTCCCAATCAACATATTATGCCTAAAAATTACATTTCATCCAGCCTGGCCTTAAACAGTTCCAGGGATGGAGCATCCACAACTTCTCGGTGCAACCTGTGCCTCACTACCCTCACAGAAAAGAATTTCTTCCTAATATCTAACCTCACTTACTCTCTTTCAGTTTGAAGTCATTCCCCCCAAAACAATGTTACATTATAAAATAAGAAATTTAATTTATTTTAGTCTAGTTATACATGGGAGCATAAGAATTTATGCAAGATTTCTCTCTATCTCCTCAAATGACTGATTTTACAAAAGCTTGAGTGTTTATTTTTTTATTTTACAGCAAGTCGCTGAGAAACAATTCTTCAGAAGCAGATGAAATAAAAATATGTTTTGAGTCCCCAGCCAGATACCGAAATTACTACTCTTACTTGAAAAAGTGTAATTTGTCTTAAAATAATGTACTGAGTGGGTCATCATTTGCTGAGATACTGTAGAAAGCCCACAGATGGTCAGACATAAATAGGTAAGTCTTCTTTACTGTTCTACACATCCATAGAAAACATATAATGTGAAGAGAAAACTAAAGCATAGAATCAAGTTTGAATTTGCTATTAAAACAGATTTATTGTCCATATTTCTTTTTTAAAAATAATGAAGTTTAAAAACACTCAAAAAGAAGTTTTTGTGAGTAAGAGGTGGTTTTTACACCTCATCATCACTTCTCTGAAAACAAGCACTTCAGTAGTTCAACTATTTTCTGTAGTGAACGAGAATTTTAAAATAATTTTTCATTAACCCCGAAGAATTGCCACTTATTTGGCCTGTGAATTAATTGCCCAAGGAATTCAGAAACTGGAAGCAAAATTTTTAAGGCATCATGACCAAGGCCAACATTCAATTTTGCCAGATATATCTACATGAAGTACATGACAGAACCTTTTGAGAATGCCTTTGCTGCAAAAGCAAAATTTTTTGGTTTGCCATAATAGCAGACAAAAGAAACCAATGGAAGAAAAAAAACAACCTTGTTCCAAAGTTGAGATAATCCTCTAATTTGCAGATAATGGTCTTGAAGCTAAAGCCTCTATGTGTAAAAATGCAGAGAGGTGCAATGTGGCAAGAAGAGCAGTAGCAGGACAACCTCTACTTGATTTCATCCCTGTCATCCAGAGGTAAAACCCAAGGAATGCCACTGAAGAGGACATTCAGTAACTTCTCAAAACTTTGAACTGACCTTGGGTGACCCACGTGTTCAATGCCTCTGCACGGAAACTTGAGGGCATTGTTGGTGTGGTGCCTATCATTTTCATAACTGAAATATTAAGCTGCCCAGGGATCTTCTGTTTGACACCTCCAGGCTGCTGGCTTTACCCATTCCACTCTCTATTGAAGTTCTAAAAATCAGCCCTAGTTGGTGTCTGTAGAGTAGGGAACAGAAATAAGGATCTGTTTTCTGTGGATGTCTAGCAGGTAAGGAAGCAAACAGAAAATTTTACTTTGTTCTGTCTCCTTTCAGTCGAGAAGCTGGATGTTTCTTTGCTGCTCCTCCAGGGTCCTTGCCATGTCTTTGAGGCAGACACAGGGGAAGAAATGGTGCTGATGGGAGTGAATCAGCCCGTCAAGGCGTGTAATGATTTCATAGTCAGGAAGAGCCAGGCTGGCAATGTCAAGGCCCAGCATCCGCGAGACCACCTCTCGGAAATCTGCCAGCTGCGACGGCAAACAGAAGGGAATAAATAGGAAGCAAAGGAGATTTCAGGGAAAACACACACATATATGCATACATACAAACATGAGCACTCGTACTATCAGTGCTAAATATCGGCATATCTACTGTTGCTCAATACAGAGAGCAGAAGAGGACAGAAACAGCCCTTTGGGGCATACATCAAATCACAAAACACAAACAGCTGAGATGACAAGTATCTCAAACACAAAACACAGTTTTCAAGTGTTTCTTTAATATCTTTCATAGGCATATGTTTCCTGCTGACTCAACTGCAAAAACTGAGGAAACACACTTTTAATTGACACAGATGACCACAAACTATATAAACTGGAAACTCTGGTGGGCACATGCCAGAGCACAGGCTAAGGTGCTCATCCCTGACCACTATCTGCCACTGCTCCCCTCCATCCTGCACTTTCTTGAGAAAAAAGAAAGGAGGAAGGTAGAAGAAAGGTGGAAATTTTTGGCACATCCTACAGTCTGACTTTGATTTGAATCAGGATACAGCCCAAATTCAAGATGCAGCTTAGGAAAATGCTTGTTTTTCTTCTGTGCATAGCTGCTGAAAATGTCATAGGAATGGTATTTGGTAAAGTAATTAAAGACACCAGCTTTCTCTCTGAAGTTCCAAATGGACAGATATCCACAAGTAGTTGTCATCACTGCTGATTTACTCTTCTCAACTCACAATATGGGTCATTATCAGTCAAACTTCAAGGCCTCTTCAACAGACAATAAATTACACAGCCAAAATAACAAATGCCTTAATACCCCTTATCATCAACACAAAAAAGAGGAAAATGTTACTATTTGAGGAAATATGCTTTTCTTGCTATCTATTCCAATGCCAAGATCCCCATTCCCAAGCATGAAAGAGACTCAAAATGCCACAAAATCATCAAAACCATCAGGAAACTGGACTCATGTTCTGGTGTGGCAGCATCCTCACTCCGCCAGTCACGCCAAGGGCTAAGGATAAGGAGGAGATAAACAGTCCTGAAATGTCTCCAACCCCAAGAACACCGTGCAGAATTCTAAACTAGTTAGAGTCTGTGAGAGAAGGGGTTTGCAGCTTTTCTGAAAACAAGGTCCCAGTTTCTAAGACCTTTCTAAATATAGTTTGTTTCAAACCCTGAGGAGCTGCCATCAGTTCAGAAACACAAATACAAAAACCAATACAGAGCAGAGCTGAGGTCTGGAGTCCTCAGCAGAAGACAGACATGGACCTGTTAGAATGGCTCCCAAGGAGAGCTACGAAGATGATCAGAAGCCTAAAGAACTTCTGTGAAGTAAGGCAGAGAGAGTTGGAGCTGCTCAGCCTGGCAAAGAGAAGGCTCCAGGGAGACCTTACAACAGCCTTCCAGTACTTATAGGGGGCTTATAAAAGAAAAAAGAGGAAGCAACACTTTACACAGGCATACAGGAAAAGGGGGAAGGGTTTTAAACTAAAAAGAGGAGAGATTTAGATGACATATTAGAAAGAAATTCTTTACTGGGAGGGTGGTGAGACACTGGAACAGGTTTGCCCAGGGAAATTGTGCTGCCCCATCACTGGCAGTGTTCAAGGCCGGATTAAATGGGGTTTTGAACAATCAGGTCTAATGGAAGGTGTCCCTGTCCATGGCAGGCATGTTGGAACTAGATCATCTTTAAGGTCTCTTCCAACTCAACCCATTCCATGATGCTATGATTTGAGAATTCAGTCCCAGCTATCTATAATACCAAGGCAGTGTGATGTCTTGGATCAAACATTGGAACAATGTTATGCCAAAACCCCAAAGTTACCATATATTATCTTCAACACTAGTTCAGCAGGTCACCGATGTGGGGCTCTGGCAGTGTCCTAGGCAAGTACTATTTAGCAGAAGCTAAAGATTTTTATTTTAAACATTTGAATCACAGACAAGATAAGGAGGCAGCAAAGCCGGAATTTGTTTCCATACAGACCTTGCATTAAAAGATCAAGGCAGCTCTTTGCAAAGATCCAGCCTTTGGATGAAGGAGAGAAATAATAAAGGACAAACATCACTAAAGACTCAAACACAAAGGTATGCTACAGACAACAGCACTCTTGCTAAATTTTCTTTGCATCTTCCATTCAGTGGGTAAAATTATCATGAATGCAATTTCGAGCATTAACCCAAGATATTGGGGGACAGGCGTTTGGGGAAGTAAAAAGCAGACACTATATTTTATTTTCACACTGTAACTACAAGAAAGTAGAAACTCATGAAAGAAAATGAAAAAAAAAGTCCAAAGAACATTGCAACAATATTCAAGTGCTTTGAAATGCCTTGGATTCAGACAGTAAAATTCCAACATTTGTGTGCTTTTAATATAATACTCAATGTATGACTCCATGGAATAACTTCCTGCATATAATTAATATCTTCTTCTCTGTGCTGGATGCTTTGTTTCCTCATGAGATGTATGAGGAAATTAAATTTTCCTGCCAAATTTCTAACCTTTGTAATAAAACAAAACTGTCCTAAAGATTTCTAGGGAAAAAAAGATCCCCAGGTTGTTGGTCTTCTCTCCATGTAAACAAAAAAAAATATTTTTCTAGACTAACTTTCTGAAATAGCATTCTTAAATTTCTTTCAGAGTCATTGTTGAGTCCAATATACAGCATAAAAGTTTTAGCTGGAAAATCTAAAAAAGTTCTAGTCAGTTGAAAAAAATTTAAAATTACAATTTTTTTACTTTAAAGAAATGTGCAATTTGCTTTCAACAATTATGCCATCTATAATATTGCTAAAAAACACAACATGCAGGGCAATAACATACATATTTCACAATTTTTTGAAATTAGAATGGAACTCATTTACTAATATGTTTACCACAAACGATTTATACTCTCCCTGTGAGTTACCACAAAAATTTTTCTGATATAAACTTTAACAAAGTGATATGTCACATATTGATCCAAAATAACTACATTCAATATTAAATCTGGGGTTGTTTTTTGGGGAGTGGGGTTTCTCTTGTATTTTCCAACGTTCTTTGAATTTATGGCATATACACAGTAACACAGACTCATTGAATCATTTAGGCTGGAAAAGACCTTTAAGATTATCAAGTCCAACTCTTAACCTGCATTGCCAAGTCCATCACTAAAACATGCCTAGGTGTCTTTTAAATACCTTCAGGATTGTTGACACAAGCACTCCCCTGGGCAACTTGTTCCAACGCCCGACTGAGCTTTCAGGGAATAAATTTGCCCAATATCCAATCTAAACTCCCCCAGCACAACTTGAGGCTGCTTCCTTTCATCATATCACTTAGTCTTGTTGAATCTCTTACAGCTGGCAAGGAGGAAGTGCAAGAGATGGATGTGTGACAAATAAAAGGAAACAGATGAGAAGTTGATAAGTTATATAGCTAAGATATTTGGGAAAAGACATACCTTAAAAGAGATACTAGGACTTTACAGCATTTTGATAGTTCTCTGAAAGGTGATGTAATATTTTGTGATGAGCAAAGAAAACAATGCCTATATTTACTATTCTCTTGCAAAACTTAACTTGTGGAATAGCTTTGCAATCACAATTGTCACTCTGGCTCACAAGTATAAGCTAAAATTTCCGTTTGATAATATTTGGAACAGTTTTAAGCACAGCTGGATAGCTGCTCCACCTATACCATTTTCCTACACTCTAAGGTACACCTAGCACTTGTCAAACACCTACACACCTACCTGTCTCTCTCTTTTTGCTAGTTCTGCAAGGGTTGTTTTAAGCACCTTCATTTCACTGGTAACTGCTTCTAACATATTTTTGGTTTTTTCTTTGTCTTCAGTAGCTTTACTCTCCTTTAAAAGAAGATCTGATTTGGCAGATCTTTGTTGTTTCTCAGCTTTTTCTTTCATTCTTTCCAATTTGCCTTGAGACTTACTGAGTTCCTCTATTGTTCTGTTCTGCTCCAAAATTTTGATCTGCAATAAGATAAGGAAGTGTTAAATTTGTCATACTTTTCCATCTAACTTGAGCAAATAATAAAAATATCAGGAGTGGTCATGAATTAGCGCTTTAGTGTGGTTTCTTTTGGGTTCTTTATTAAATCATCACCTGTACATGTGAACTGGAAAGTTATTAAAGGAGACTGGCCTTTTTCAACGGAAAGTTATTGAAGGAGACTGGCCTATTTCAACACAATTAACAAAAAGACTTTTCCTTCAATGACAGTTAATCCTCCACAGGTTTTGTGAAAAGAGGTATCTGGACAGAAGAGAAAATCCACAGTGAGGGTTCACTCTCTTCCAAACCCTGGAAAAACAGTATGAAAAAGAGTTGCCAAATGTTTTGCTGGTAAAAATGGTTCAGTGGGAACATGCACATAGTTGGCTATTTCACTCCATCAGCCACAAGACACGAAGTCCCATAAAATCAATCTTCCTTTCTTCCAGAGGTGGCAAGCTATCAATGGCTGCAAACTACTTGTATTCACCTGAGTTAAAGCAGGTTATGTATTACTATTGCAATTACTATTGCAATGTAATGAAACATAAAAACAATTAAAATTGTGTCTTCCCTGTTATATTCCTCCCATATCTATCAGGATCAACCTTCTGTGGGCAGTGCATGGGAAAATACAAGATGGCAGTCATGTAGACAGGAAAGAAAGGAATGTTTATATTGTATTTTTCTTACACTAGCCTGAATATTTATATTGTGCTTTGCATGTGCTACTTAGCATATCAAGACAAATTGTAAAATACCCAAAACATTGTAATATTTGCTTTCACCACCTACATTTGAGCACTACTCCATGAACAAATTTATATTAAATGAAGTCCAGCTGTATCCAACTGGAATAGAAAAATGGATAGAAGAGCTAATGTAATCTTTTAACTCACCTTAAGTTCACTGGTTTCAGACAGCTTGACTTTGAGATCAGTATTTGTTTCCCTTGCCAGATCAAGCTGCTTCTGTAGCCTCTCTATCATCTTATGTAACTTTCTGACAGTGAGATTGGCCTCATCCCTTTCCACAGCTAAGGCAGCCCTTACTTGCTTCTCCTCTTCCAGCTGAGTTATTTTCTGCCGCAGAAGGTTCATGTGCAGCTCTTTGCTTTCAAGTTTTTCTTTCTGAGCCTTCAACTTGATTTCCAAACATAAGAACATTTGAAAAAATACATGTGAAAGACAGTGGTACTACATAATTGCAAATTTAATCCTCATATTGCTTACATAACCTGAACTCCTTCTCCTCTCTTGAAAACTCTGTGAAGAAGTATCAGCATATATGCCCTAACTCAATACTCCTTGTATTACCAATTCATTGTGCTTCTCTATTGTTTTAAACCTTAAACAGACCCAGCTCTATGCTATCCTGACAAGCCTAAACCCAAAAGATTTCCCTGTCATAACAGGATGACAGAGGGGTTTTTGACCAAATTTGAACAGACTTGATCCTGTAGGAACAACTGCATGAAGGAACAGTTCTTGCTGGAAAGGTTGAAATTCTTGGTAAGGAACAACCAACACCCTATCATTTTCTAGAGAAGTTTGTGTAATGTGCCTCTCTCCTTGGCAGATGCTTTTAGATTTAAATATTAATAGTTGTTTACAGAACCATAAATGTGAATTTAAAAGCAGACAAATATGCAGATATAAATATCCGTTAATTCATAGTTTTTTCTTAAGAAGTTGTGAAAAGCAGTAAAGTGTTTAACCAGCGGGTGAGTTTACTTATTTCAATATGCAGTCATTTTGCAAATTTTGCAAACATTTACTATCTTCTTTTTATGTCATGGACATCTTTGAAATTCCTTGCACCTATACAGTCTGCTGCCTCTAGCAAGTCACTAGAGAAGCATAGCCATATGTTTGTCTTTGAATGGTAGGTTCTTTTTGCATACCTTCCTTCTGAGGCTGTATGCCACAGTCTTGCTCTCAACAACTGCATCACCTTCCAGTTTCACCAGCTGCTCTGCCCGGGCCAGAATCGCATCCATAGTCATATCAAATCCAACCTCTGCTGCTAGACTATCCAGCTTCATCTTCTCATTAAGTTGCTCCAGAAATTTCAGATACTAAGATGTGGGAAAGGTGGCAGAAGAATAATAAAACTTCATTGAAAGTCATGGAGTACAATTTAAAAGCAATCCCTACTGCAGTGGCAGCCAACAATACATAGCCAAGTACACTACAAGAAATAATACTGAGAGGGTGTGATCGGGCATGCTCCTCACACAACTGCAAATTCTCCCTGTTTCCTTTCTTTAGTCAACACTTATTTTGTTCATAAATTCCTAGACCTACTGTATTTATCTTCTTAGCAAGAAAAATTGGGGTTTGCTTCTCTGCAGCCCCAGGTATGTCCCTTCTTCTGGCTCCAGTTCCTGTCTGGAGCTCTGTTGTTTTACGTGGCTGTGCATTGGCAGGGAGAAGTTAGAATGGACAGCTGTGTCCTAACTAATACTGCAAGTGCTGTGATTGCCCAGCACTGTGAGCTCTAAACCAGATGTAACTGATACCAGTGGTGCCATGGATGACATACGATGTAGTCTGAGGAGATGCAGGAATGTGAACACAGTCATCCTTCAGCCCTTCTTTGGACCAGCAAGGTTTAGAGATAAGTTATTGGTTTACAAATTGTTTTTAACATTATTTTAATTGCATCTCCATCTGGTTTGCTGATGGGAACACATACTGATATAAAATAATATTCAGTCTGGTTTTTTTCCTTCTTTTATCCTGCCCTACCAGCTCTCTGAAAATTGCTTTAATCCCTTGCTCTCAATTAGCCTGTCTTGGAAAATTCAAAGCCCTCCTTCCCACTAAGAACTGTTTCATTTTGTTTCCCCTTACTTCTGTTGCTGACCATTATCTTTGAAAGAACCAAAAAAATAAACAACAAAAAACCCACCCCACCAACAAACCAGTTTCACAACTGATTCGTTAGCAAAAATACCTTTTTGTTTCATTATACTTCTGATTTAAAAAATTTAAAACAGCAGAAGAAGAAGAAAGTTCTGAAGTTCATTAATGGAAAAAAGTCCCAACAAAAATCTCTTGGTTGCAGCAAAATCTAGAGAGAAATTTAAGAATCTAGGGCCACGTGTTATTCACAGAGGAACCAGAGCTGAAGAATCAGCTCCTTTTTCTGTTTTCTCCCAATGTGGTGGATGCTTCATTCAAAAAAGTTACTGTTTCATAGTTTAAGGCAAAACAAATAGCACAAAAGTGTTGATTCTTTGCAAACACAACTTTCTAAGCACTAATCCTGGCCTGGCAACATGCTGCAACTTTGCTTTTCTTAGCTGTAGTGTTTGGCTTTCCAGGTACTACATCATTTTTCAAACTCTTTGTTACATGAACAAGTTATAGGCTAACAGTGTGTTCATTCATACAATTAACAAAAAATCCTAGCAACCATGATTGTCCAAGAATATAGAAGAATCAAAGACTACGAGATCTTGAGAGATTGGAGACCAGGTGATGTTTTAGAGAAAGATGTAGAGATGGGAGAAATTTTGAGATCAGAGAATAATTGAAGGAGTTCTGATATATTTACAGGGACTTCTTTTAAGATGGTTTTGGGGTGTAGTTTGGCTTTGGTGGGGGGGGTTTTGCTTGGGTTTTTTTGGGTTTTGTTTTTCTGTTTGTTTGTTTTGTTCCACAATAATGGACTTGGAACTCAAAAGCTTAGCTACATGCTCCAACTGCAATTGTTGGTCAGAGAAAAGGTATTACTACTCCCCACATGATGTCTGACTTTGCTATCTCGCATTACTCGCAGTGTTCCAAGTGACCAAAGCAGTACAATGAGCTGTGTCTCTGCCTTTGGTGACTTCTATTCAAAAGTAAATAACATGTACAACTACTTTTTGTTTCTCAAGCTTCAAACCATCTTGCATCAAGTCTCCAGTTAATAACTCTTCTTCCAAGTGCTTCAGTTGATCATGGAAGTTCTCAGAACTTTTTTCAGCTTTACTGCTCCTCTCCAGGGCTTCATGGTACAATCTGGTCTGATTTTCCAAAGCTTCACCCAGTTTATCTAATTGGGTTTCAAGCTGAGAGACCATCTAGGGAGCAAGCAAACCAACCAAGCATATGGTGTTAGGTGGGAAATGCTAGGAAGATATGAAATCAACAAATTATTAAAAACAGGGCAAAATATCTATCTTTAAAGTACATGCATTTAAAAAGTCAAAAAGAAAAATCTGCTGTAACCATCAGCAAATAATGGCAGAAGTGGTGACATGTAAGACACTCAAAAGTGAACAGATGATATCATATAAAAGATGAGTCAAATGGCTAAAAGATGTCACTATCTATTAAAAAATCGATACGAACTGATTTAGACACGAAATTTCCAAACATATGCGCACAGCAGCAATAGCTAGCAGTCAGCTGTCATTCTTTAAAATAAGCCAAAAAAAATCACTATTCTGTTGAGGTGTTGATTAGAAAAAGAATATAAGTTATTTAGAAAATACATGCAGAATGTAGGGGAGAATGTAGATATGGATAATTAAGTCTCGGAGGAGTGTTTCCCAATTGTTAACAGTGTTTAACTAAAAGATTTTGCTAAAAAAAATAGTAATAATAATTTCTGTAATCTAGACAGAGCCCAAGGACAAAAGGATAAAATCTCAAAATAAGCAACTAGAACAATTTTGGAAACAATTCTAGTTCTTCACTGTTAACTTTACGATACCTACATATAATGTAATGGATGTTAAGTTGCAAACTATTAAAAAATTTAATGCTTTTAAGTATCTGGTCACACTACTGCCAAATACTGAAGGGCAGTTCTATACACAAAGTTGCTTGTTTCCCTGTCTTCTTCTGACTATCATATAATAATTTGGTTCCATAATTAATCATATTGCGTTTGTAACTCAGTGTTCAGACACTCATCTCCAAGCAGCCTCTTCATTTTAAGCATCTTGTTGGTTCCTGTTAATAAAATGAACAGTAAGTACACAGAGCTCTCATTAATTTTAATGGCACTGAAAGGTTTCCAAATCTTACTGCAATTAAACATAAACAACAGTTTGCACCCAGCTTGCCTAAGAACACTGAGAAATTAAGAGCACTGTATGAGTGCTGCTCATACAGTGGTCCTGCATCTGCAGGAACCCACAAACACGTTTTATGCTCTTCTGCATCTCACGTCATTCAGCAGGAACAATGCTTGTAGTAACTTGTTCCCCCATAGATGTGCTGCTGCCAGAGAAGCCAGAGCTCCTTTGTCAGGCCGTAGAGGGACTGCAAGGGGGTTTTAGAAGCTTCAAAGGTCCATAAACATGAGAAAGTGAAGGACCACACCACAGAAATGGAGAGCAAAAAACCACCAAGGTGGCATTTTATCATCCTGGGGCATCCTGATGTATCTTTCATTCTTGGATTAGGGACAGCCCACAATGTAGGCATTTCCTAAAAGAAGGCTGCCCCCTTGCCTGATCCATCATCTTACAAAGGCTGCACTTTTGGTCCTGCAGTTCTGTCCTCCACAGTTCTCATTCCTATGACTCGTGGAGCTTGATCAGCCATCCTGCAAAATAAAAACCCTCTGCCTGCTTTTTGTTTTAATGTGGCTACTGGATAATTTCAAACTATGACCATTTAACATGTGACACCAAGTTGGGTCAGAGTGTGGATCTGCTGGAGGGTAGGAAGGCTCTGCAGAGGGATCTGGGCAGGCTGGATCAATGGGCTGATGCCAATGTATGAGGTTCAACAGGGCCCAGAGCCAGGTCCTGCCCTGGGGTCACAACATTGCTGCTACAGGCAGGGCAGAGCGGCTGGGAAGCTGCATGGTGGAAAAGGACATGGGGGTGCTGCTCAACAGCTAGCTGAAACTGAGCCAGCAGTGTGCCAAAGTGGGCAAGAACACCAATGGCATGTGTTTTTTGTTTTAGTTTTTTTTTTTTTTTTTTAATACTTCATCAAAAAGCCCAGGATATTTTCAAGAACTATTTCCAGCCTTGGACAGAACACAAAACCATTTGCTGTCATTAAAAACTATCACATCAGCAGGGGATGCTCGAATTTTAAACTCTGGCAAGGACACCAAAGCTGGTTTTCAGTGGCTCACTGAAAGCAACTTTTGATTTAGTGTGTGACTTTTAATTATATAAATAGTCCTCACTGACAAAATTAAATGCCCATACAAGCAAGTGAGAAACTTCAGTGCAGTGTCATGATACTGACATTGGTCAGACTGCATTCTGACTCACCCTCCTCCTGAGCTGCCCCTTCTCTATCTGTACATTCAAACACATTTTCAAACACTACCAGCGCAAATGCTTCAAGCCAGCACCTTCCTTTCACATTCTCCTGGATGGTAAATAATATTTAGTTGTAAGTGTAAAAATACATCTTTAATTTTAGGTGCAGGTTTTGAGGATTGGAGGGAAAGAAGTTGCCTGTGGCAACTCATCAATTATATCTGCTTTGAGAAAGAAGTCAGTTCTTGAAGTCACCATTGAAGCAGCAAATCCATACTTGTTCACGTTTCACTAAATCATAGCAACCAAACAGCCACATTTGATATCTGCTGGCACAGAAACCAAATGTCAGTGTTGTAACTGAAAGACTATTCCAAGTCTTTTACTCTTAACAGCATCTATTATTAATTTAATTTCTGAACTATTCCTGCTTAGTAAAACATAGATGCTTTTCCCCTATTACCTTATATCAGTAGGCAACAAAATTAAAGGTTTCTGTAATTTCAAAACCTAAGCAGAAAGAACCAACACTCTAACAGATGAATAAAATGAAACAGAACCCAAAGAGAATAAATACACACACTGGGAAAGTGCAGTAGTTGCTAACTTACTATTTCTTTAGTCTCCTCTTTGCAATTTATTTCTTGGATCCTCTCCAAAATGGCCTTCTCAGAAGGCTTAACTATTGCAGATCCATGGCTGAGCCGAGTGGCAATTTCTTCTTTAAAAGCCTCTAAAGAGCTCTGAGCAGCCCTGGCCTCTTCTCTGCTACTCTTCAAGCTTGCATCTAACTCCATGGAAGATTTCTTCAGACTGTGCAGTTCCTGCTTTGAGGTGTCCAAAGCTTTCTGGTTAACAGTCAGTTTCTCTTGGAGGTTTCTGATCTCCATCTCTAAACACTGTCTCTTTATTATGGCACTGTCAAGATCCTAAAGTGCATGAAAAATTAAACAAGATTTTTTAAATCAGTTATAAACCCCCTTCACCACACACAGATTAAGGAATAACTCAGAAGCACGTGCTGCAGACAGAGAAACTGGGAACCATATTCTTCATATTTGCTCAACAACAGGGTTTCATAGGAAAGCTGCCACTGAAACTGATGAAAACCTGAAGTCTGCTGTAATCACACTGAAGACTAACCTCTTAGAGTGACTTGAAAAAAGGAATACATAAATAAAATTTGCAGGTGAATGAAACCAATTTTTTTAATTGTAAAATTATTGAAATCTTACTTTTCTGTTCAGATAATATGACCTGAAAAACAAACAGGGAAGAAGTGTCACAAATAAAGCCAAAGTACTACAGCTGAGAGGGAAAAAGATAGGATAAAATAGAATATTTCAATTGGAAGGAACCTGCAGGGATGATCAACTCCAACTGCCTGACAATTAAGAGATTACAATAGTCACAGTCTCCCTGAAAATAGCGATGAGTTGATTTTTGACATCAGCTTATCTGAATGCGACAAAAATTCCTGAGATTATTTATTCACAGAAATGAGAAGTGAGGGACCAGACGAATCAAGGCTTGGTTGGGAAGGAATAAAATATAGCCAATACAACTGTATCTATATCAGTTGTATATAAATATTGACCTAACAGGGTGGAGCAGACAGAGAGAATTGTGTATCCTGACCCATGACAATAAAACAAATGATGAGAGGAAAAATGAAGAAAAATCACCACCTAAACATAAAGAAATAAAGTCTTGCGAGTCTCTTTCTTTTCCCTACAATACCAGTATTAGGAGTGCTTACACACACATATACAAGAAAAATATCTGCAGAAAAACCAACTAAAAGTGCAGCAAAACCAACTAAAAGTATAGCAAAGAATAAGTCTTCATTTCTCAAGGCATTTTCTGATTGGTAAGAACAAATGGGAGAGAATATTCATACATGATGCAAAAGGAAAGAATAATACTGCACCCAAGATACAAAATTATTACAGAGAATGGAATATTTACAGAGAGGGATTGGATTCCTCTGGAGGTCTCAGTGGCAAGTAGAGGCTCAATAATTGGACTGATGTGAGTTAAGATTGTGCACACTGGAGGTAAGGAGCTGTTCCTGGAGCAGTTATGAATATGGTGATTACTGAGGGGTCTCTCAGGGTCTGTGTGTGCTTGCTGTGTATGCCATTTGTATTAATAGAATACCTGTCAATCAAGCAGTAAATCTGGGAGCATTTCTGTAGATCAGCAAAGAGGGTGGACAAAAAAAAAGAGGTTTGCAGGGCACCTTCAGAAAATAAAATATAAAAATATTATACTAAAAATACTAAAATTTTTATAAGCTGCCAAAAGACAAACATAAAAAAAAAAACCAAACAAACAACCCCTGTCATTTAGGACATTATTTGTTATTACACCTTTCTGAAGTAATTTTAGAACTGTTTTAGAACAGAAATTTTGGCCTGATTCCTTGTCATTTTCTCTCTTTTATTCTAGACAAGTCTGATTAATAGAAAATTTCTACCTGTGCTCAGAACTACATTATGGTAATTACAGCAACAAATAAAGAGTAATTTATTTCAATTACAGTTTTCAGCAGTGCGTATTTTTCCTTTCAGAAAGGCAGTGCTAAAATGGCTTGCCAGTACCAGGGAGCTTACCTAATCACCATCTTGTTAAATTGTGAACAGCTGAAAACAAACAGAGTTTATTCAAAAGATCAAGGTATAAAATAAGGAAGTGAAAGCCACCAACAGTGACTGGGGAACTTCCTGGCAGAAAAGGACCTGGGGGTGCTGATCAGTAGCAGCTGACCATGAGCCTGCTGTGCCCAGGTGGCCAAGAAGGCCAATGGCATCCAGGCCTGTATCAGCAATGGTGTGGCCAGCAGGAGCAGGGCAGTGATTGTCCCCCTGTGCACTGGTGAGGCCACAACGCGAGTGCTGTGTCCAGTTCTGGGCCCCTGAGTTCGAGGACATTGAGGTGCTGGAGCATGTCCAGAGAAGGGTAACAGAGCTGGTGAAGGGTCTGGAGCATGAGTCTGATGAGGAGCAGCTGAAGGAGCTGGGGATGTTTAATCTGAAGAAGAGGAGGCTCAAGAGAGACCTTATCACTCTCTACAAGTGCCTGAAGGGAGGTTGGAGCCAGGTGGGGGTCGATTTCTTCTCCCAGTTAAGAAACAATAGGACACGAGGAAATGGCCTTGAATTGTGGCAGGGGAGGTTTAGCTTGGATATTAGGAAAAAAATTCTTCATCAAAGTGCTCCATGACGCACTGGAACAGGCTGCCCACGGAAGTGGTGGAGTGACCATCCCTGGAGGAATCTGAAAGGCTTGTAGATGGGGTACTTAGGGACCCAGTTTAGTGGAGGACTTGTCAGTGCTGGGTTAACAGTTGGACTCCATGATCTTACCTAAATAATTCCATTATTCCATTAATACTGACACCCAATCAGCACCACGGTCTCAATACAATGAAGTCAGCTACGCATACGTATAGAAAAAAAGAACCCACAATACATTAACAGCAATAAGAAGGTATTAAAGAGAATGCAGGTATCTTCCAGATAAATTCTTATACCAGCTGCACCTCCAGTTAGTACTGTTATACCATAAGGATTGTAAATTAGTTTGGTCTTATCTCCTGTCTTCTCTAATTATTCAATCTGGAAATATCTGTGATGCCTGCTGAAACCTGTCTCTAATATGTATTTTCTTAATGACATCTTATAAACAAAAAAGAAAAAAAAATCCAGGTTCCGAGAAACTCATTCCTGTATTTATCTGTTGGGACAAGAAAAACCTAAAATCATTTGTCTCCTACAGTCTAAGTATTTGGGTATATTCAAAATGTAGCCGTGTTTCTCAAGTTCAATCAATTTCCTTAAATAAAATTTTCATATTTTAATTAACACTTTTCATGCAACTGATTTAATTTAATAAATCTATATTGATTAGAAACTACTTAGATCTATTTTGTTCATTAACATAACAATATAAGGCAATATTGAATACTGTAGAGTATTTTCTTGGTTAATTTTGCATCAGTAGTACATGCAGATATATTTGTATTAATTAAAATTGCTTGCTTACATTTCAAGTATGTTCTTTAAAGATTTTGCATGGTGCATATCTTTTCAAAACAGATGTTTAAAATAACACTTCAGAAGGAAATCTCAAATATTTCCAGGTTGAATCATCAGCAAAGATGTGAAACAGACCAAGACAGTTTACTAGCTTTTTCACTCGTTCATCAATGGCAATGCTGTATTTAAATTAATCTGGAAGAATATATGCATCCTCTTCTATACCTTAGATAAATATCATAGAGGAATTTTTTAAATATTACAAAGAAACTTGGTTAGAGTAAGCAAGACATTTTAAAGGACCTACAGAGACTCTTAAAGGATGTTATAATTATCTAATTAAGATTATCATAATTAAAAATCACTCTCTGGACATAAAGAAAGCAAGGACAGGTATTCTGCTTCTCAGTCTAGAAATATGGGCAGGATTTAAAAGTTGTTTTTCATCAAATGCAAATTTGATTTCCAATGAAGCCGTAATAAAGGTTTCCACAATATTTACAGATTTCCAGAAGAAAAATCTTGAAATATTCTATCAGAAACATGAGAAATTCAGAAATAAATAGAATATATTCAGAAATAAATGAAAATAATAGATTGAAAAAAATCAGCTTCTTGAATTGCTTTTTTAACTTTTATTAATTTTAAGAATTATTGGGTTTTATTTTTTGCTGCTTGACATTGTCATACAGTGAGATTGAGAAGGGAACAGATAAAATTATTTTTTCACTTGCTAATGTTCCTCAAATGAATTCCAGCTAACTGCAACAAATACTCAAGTATCAAACATGCTAAAGAATATTTTAAATATATTAACCTTAAAACATAACTAACTGGCTTTCATTTTATTCAGTGATAATTTTTGAATACAGACAGCTACCTCCTCCTGGGACATAAAGAAAAGCACCTGGCCAAGAGAAGGAATTCACAGAAATCCTAAGGAACAGGAGTGGAGAACTAGCTGGCAGTTAAAACAGGCACTTATTCAGAGGGGTGGCAGGGAACAGTGTGGTGGCCAAATCTTGCTGGAGATGACTGACAGAACAGTGTGATGGTCTCTGTACACTTAGGAAGAATTTTAAGAGAAAACTGGGGGAAATGAGCTGCCTTCTCAATCTGTAATACTGAAAATGGCCAAAATGTTTGGCCCTAAGAGCTGCAGACACATGCAGGCAGGAGTCACTTGTACTCAGCCTTTGCTGGGTAAATTCAGCTACAGGCAATTCCATTAATTAAGCCCAGAAAACAGCCCAGAAACACACAGCCAATTATGAGTCTCCTGGCACAGGAATAGTATGGATTTCTGCTTCTCACCTTGACAGGGGAACATGTCACAACACATGCAACTCCGTTCATGTGCCTAAACTGTGCAGCGTGAAATACACGGCAAAGTCAGACTGACTTTATGCCACTGGTGCCCCTCCTGTAACCAAGTAAGACACCCATCAAGGGGACAGGGATCCCATACATCACACTTTGCATGTGAGGACTTAAAGTATTTTTTGGTTTTTACTTTCTTTTTCAATAATGAACTTCTTAAAGTGCGTTTGTGAACACAAAACCTTCTCAATAGAATTACTCGGTGTCTGCAAATGTAAGTCACTAAACTGAAACACCACTGGAGGAATCTGCAGCCTCCATGAAGAGGGGGCTTTTGAAAGGCAATGCTTTTGGAAGGCGATGCTAATCATTTAGAAAGAAATTTCTGTAAAATTGGTTAAATAAATTATGTATTTGGCATATGCACAATAATGATAGGAAAATATTTTTCAGAAAACTAGCTCAACTTGGTAAATGTTTTGGCAGCCAGAGGAAACTTGAAAAACAAGTCACAAATGGAGCCCTGATCGTGGTTTAAAACATCTCTTGATTCTGGCTTACTGAGTAAGCTACACTCTGTTCTTCCTCACACACCTGTGTTTGAAGTGAAGCATGAAAACAAAATGTTCTCAAAAAGGACCTGTTTAAGTTTTTGGTGCAGGTTCTCTCTCAGTTCCATCGAGTCTTAGAAAATTGTACACAGCTTGGTAAGAACTATTTTCAGCAGTAAGTAAAATTTATGACCCTTGTGGTGCTTACATTTATCTTCCCCAGAAATTCTTTCTTCTCCAGAGCACGCTGCCAGCTATTTCTCATCTCCTAAGTATTTTGCTTACAACTGAATCAGAACACTATATCCTTTAAAGTGTATGGTGGGTGTCTCCTCTTCAGGAAAAGAGGAATGCCAGGAGTGGGGAAAATGCTGTATTACATTTGAAAACTCTCTTGCACAAGGTTGCCTTTATGTTAAAAATTCCTACAAATTCAATCACACACAACTCAGCTATATATTTGGCAGCCTAAGACTCTTCTCCAATTTTCTCACCTTCTGGCCGTGAGCTTTAACCACACTGTTTCACCTGCAGGAAATCTCATTCCGACTTCACTAAACTGCTTCCTTTCCACAGTCATCACTCAAAGTGCAAAGCAATAAGAAAAATTGCTACAGAAATGCACTTTGTTCATCCATTCTTTGAAATAGACTAACTCTTAATGGGGAGTTCTCCTGGAGCAATTCAATCGTTAAATCACATCCTTTTCCTTCCCAAATCATAGCTAGGTGAATTTGGTGTATACTTGACTTACAACTTAACTTATATTTCTCATCTGACCATCCTTCCTTCTGCACAGATTTCCTCTAAGGCTTCCCAACAGTGAACAGTGCTTTCCTGCAAGAGCCATCCTACTGCCTACAAACTTTTTGAGTATGAGCCAATGGTTATGAAATACAAATTTATAATGCAGTGAAAAGATAATCTAGGGTGTATGGAAGCCAAGACACTTTATCTTCCAGTGCCTTAAGAAAAAGAATAGTCCTATCGATTCCTTTCAATTTCTCATTAGAATTTTTGAAAAACTGAATAAAAAAATTCTCAGAAAACTTGCAGTATCAAATAAATGTTATTTAAAAGAGCATATTTTCACCACTGCATGCTTGTGCTCAGATATTGACAATATACACATTCATATTTACATGTTTGTGCAAGCACAAAGGCTACAACACTAAGAAAGCAAAAATAGAAATTTGCAAACAGCACTGAGACATAAAATCTACCTCAGATCTATTTTATGAAATGTTATTGTTTAATCTTCATATCCCACTTTCAAAAAGTTGAAAATAACCTTAGAAAAATGTCCTTTTTAGAAAAGACCCTAATCATCATAATTTTTTCAGAAGCATTTTTTCTCATGCAATTCCTATTGAAAATTAATTTGAAATTTCAAGAAAAAATTTGAAAACCAGACAAGCATATAGGCCATGCAATTATGTACCTTATTAAGTTTTCCCATCTCTTGGTAGTATCCTGCTGCCTTTTTCTGCTCCTTGGCCACTTCTGAAACTAATCTCATGATAGTTTCTCTGTTAGCTTTAGACTCCATCTCATGGATATTCACAGCTTCTTGAAGGGCAGCAACCTGGTCTTTAAGCGTCAGATTTTCTTTACATATTTCAGAGACCTTGAGAAATAATTCAAATATTAGTAGCTTCTTACAAGCTCTTAACAATTAAATATATTCATTGCAGTTATACCTGCTCCTAATCATGGCAATAAAGACACAGTGCTACTGGTGACCCCTAGGTCAGATTTATAATTGCACTCTACTATTCCTTTATGAAAGTAACAGAAAGACAATTCAAATCATAGAATCATGTTCTCACTATAAACCCCCACCTTAGCATAATGGGATTCAGTTTTACTCCCACACAGACTTTGTGATGTATTAAGCAGGTGGAGAGCTGCTGCTGCTGCTGCATCTCCGTGCTCGACATGAAGCAGGTCACAGAACAGCCCCTGCAGCTGCTCCACACGAAAAGCAAACTCCTCCAGCCTGGCTTCTTGTGACATGTGCCTTTCACTGGGAACGAGAAAGCTGCAATTCGTGCTGAAAACTTTTTAAACACGAGAGGTTTGAGTTAGTAACAGATATTTCATAAGGACAGGGCAAATACCTTGTGTGCTGCCATGAGGAGCAGCCAACACCTTGGAAAAAGGAGTCCTTTCCAGGAGGATTCTAGGGCTGTTTTGGTACACTATGCTATTTCCAATCAGTGGAATAGATTAATGTGGGCACTTCAAAGAGTGAAAAATGTACCCTGATTCCTACTGGCAAGACATTTGTTAAGACTAAAACAGATTAATTATGTCTTAAATAAAACCATAATGTGGAAAAGAAGCTAAATAGATGTGCCAAGACCCCGGAAAAACTAGTTGCTGAGGTCTCCTATGGAACAGCTTTCAGCACGAATTAGATTTCCCAATTAAATTTATTACGACATTGTGAAAATACATGAAGATCTGTTTTTTAAAGCTCTACTTATTAATTATTGGAGCATTCAAGAGCGCATCTTGCATGACTTTTTTTAGAGCATCTATTAAAATTGCAATATTATGTAATATTATGTGGGTGTACACTCATTGTTATAAATACCTAGATAATCTTGATTTATTAAAACTGTACTCTTACAATGACATGAATATAATGAAATAGAATTTCCCCAAAAACCTGTTGTGCTCCAAAGTGAAGAAAAATTGGGATCAAAGAGTAGACAGAAGACAAGCGAAATGCATAAAATTAGAATAAAATTCTAAAATTCAGCAGCATTGATAGAAGTTAAAAGAATATGCAAACAATTTTCCTTTCCTAAATGGAAGCTTAGTTTTTGGAACTTCAGAAGTATTCTGAAGAGAAATAATAAAGTTTTATTATCAAGTCTGAGAAATACCACAAATTTATTTCCAGCATTTTATTACAGGACACAGTTAGGGCTGTTTTAGGGCACACCATTTCAGATGTTTGCATTTAATGGTATGTCAGCTCAAGATAAGAGTTAAGATCTAGTGCTACAGTTTACACATCACCTGCTGACCCCCATGTTAATGTTTTGAGGAAAGCTTTCAACCAAGTATCTAATCAGGGCTGTATGTGGGAACTACAGGCTGATAAAGTATTTATGCAGATAAGAGCAGACTGAGTTCACACTGTTAGTGTTCAGTACCTTTGAAAATTAGCCCAGTATGAAAAAAAAAATCTGTCTTTAAATGATAGCATTGTCTGCAAATCATTATTAAATACAAAGATCTCTAGCACTTGCTTTGCTTCTTTGACAACTAAATATTTTTCTATTAAATTGCTGTAAAGAAACATTTGCCTACACAATCACCTTTGATGTTAAGTGTTCCTGTGGTTTCTCTTTTTCTCTGATGTCTATGTCCAAGAGTCCAGAAATCTGTGTAAGGAGCTCTTCATAGTTTTTGCTGATTTTAGAAGCTTGAGTCAGGTTTTCTTTACACTCATTCAAATATTTACTAATCAGACAGAAAAAAATATACACATCAGGATGAATGTTCACTGAAAAAGAATTCTAGGCAAAATACATTGTCCTAAGGCTATTTCTAGCTTTTGCACACCACCAAATGAGTTTTAAAAGTTACATTTAATCATCTATATCTGTTATGTAATACATATAACTTTTACTGTTACCTTATGTGTAAACATTTCTTCATCTTTGCTTTTGATTAACACTCAAAAAAATCTTCTATGGTCCCAATCTCATTCTCAGGACAAAATTTGAGTAAAACACAAGAACCAAGTGACACGAATAAATAGTGCCCTCAAGATACTAGAAGAGGAAAGTGCAAGCAAAAGCTTAGAAAATTAAGGGGAGAAGAGAGTGATCAACTCTTAGCAAAAATATGTGAAAAGCACTTTACATGTCCTCTCTAAAGAAGCTGACAGTTATTTGAACAAACTCCAAAGCAAGAGGAGCCTTTCTGGACTAATGGAAGTGTGAGACATCCCAAGTACCTGTGAAGAGAAGTTTGCCAGCAGGAGCAGAGATGGGAGACACTACTTTGCTGTACAGTACTCTGAAGCACTACCCATGAAAGGGATGCATTTAAAAAGACAGCATCTAGAGGCTACCACAAAGATATGAGGAAAAGGGAGCTTTTTCTCAGCTTTCTCTCAATTTTATCACTCAACATGTGCCTATCACGCAGATGAATGTTCCACATGAAACATGTTCTCAGCCTTAACAGCAGCTGTCAGTTTGTAAATGCCCTACAACAACAACCAACCAGATAAATTAATAGTGAGTTTAACTCATCAGTATAAATGTGGTTACATTCCAACCGTTCCCAGGGACAAAGATGGGTCCATCAAACAAGAACCACCAGAGTCTGCTTTGGTAGCAAACAGATAAAAATCTTACTCATGATGCTGAAATCACTTCTGAAAAGTGATCACACACATCACTTCTGAAAAACTATAAAGAAACACATTAGCAAAAACAGTCAACCAAACAGAGCTCAAAATGACCTCTAAGGTAATCCAAATGTCAACTCCAATACCTCTCAGTAACACCCATGGGAGTGGTAGATAGGTAATGGTAGATTGGCGAGACAAACTACTGTGCTTCCAGTTGAAAAACAAGGTTCTTTCTAAAGCAAGTTCTTCAGTCTAGAATAAATCAAAACCTGAGATGTAACCAAAAAAGCATCTAGAGCAAGTATTTTATTGAAACTCATTTGCTTATCAGAGCAGTAGTGCTATTCTCAGTTTTCAAGGTGGGCACGATTGTCATTTCTGGACTTATTTCCATTTCTGATTTCTTCCTCTCTAGGATAGCAGTCAAACAGAGCAGCATTCCATAACCGATAGGGGATACACAGTGAGTGCAAACACAGTACACTGAATGGTTATAAATCAGTAAGCAAAACAGACAGTCCATGAAAAGATTTAACACACAGCCTTAGCAGGGAGATCAGCAC
The DNA here is from genome assembly GCA_013396875.1 of Vireo altiloquus. Taxonomy (NCBI): domain Eukaryota; kingdom Metazoa; phylum Chordata; class Aves; order Passeriformes; family Vireonidae; genus Vireo; species Vireo altiloquus. The sequence continues at coordinate 724,529 of VZRF01010165.1, forward strand.
AGCTGCTGTAAATGCTGCAAAGTGAAAGAGAGTGGCAGAATAACAGAGAGGAATGGAAAACATTCATTACTGCTCTGGGTATTGTGAGGGCAGTTCCACATACTACTGCACAGCACACACCATGAGCAAAAACAACTCTGCCTTCAGAGTGTCCCTCAGAACACAAGCACCTTCACAGCTTCCTCACCTCTGAGCACCTTCCTTTCCTCTGTAGCCCCAACAAAACTAAACCACGAGATGATTGCTCAACTGCTGTTGTGAGGAGGGATACGTTAGGTGAAAAGGTATTAGGTTAATACATGCCATATATGCATGCTTATGTCAGAATATTATATAAGATTGACCAACAACGCTGCAACAGTTCTGTGGCTCTAAACAACTGAGGTATCCACAGACAAAACCACGCCTGCTTCTAAAAATAAAAAATCTGAAGTACAAAGCACTCACTTGATAACTTTATGAATCCTCTAATTATCTGCAGTGGAGCCATAAAGGTGCGAGCACCTAGAAAATAGGCAGACAGGTACAAAAAAGCAGAACACAGCTTTTTCACAGTTTTGCTAGCTCTTCAGAACTAATGAGCAAAGAGAAGGGAAGGAAAAAGAAGAAAAAAGCTTTTGACAGTTCAGACTCTAAAAATACCGTGGCAATAGACCTGTCGAGTAGAAAAGCACCGTTTTCAATAGGAGAGGTGCACATCCTGGAAGCCAATCATAGAATTCACCAAACATCTCTTACTATATCCCCAAGGTATAGAATGCAAATATGCACTTCATGCGTGCTGGCTAGCTCTTCCCTTTCATTAGTGGTTTTCAGTGAAAATCTTTTTTGAACACCTAATTAGGACTAGTCCTGTGCCGAGTACTACCAAGGCAGCCAGACTAAGTGGCTGAAGTTCACTGAGAACATTGGTTAGTATGAAATGACACGTGTAACCATTAGCTGAGGAGGAGAAAAAGCTTTGAAAGCAAACACTGCACATTCATGAGCAATCCAACATGTTTGTTCCTCCCAAATGAGCAGACTCACTATCCCTGTACCCCTTCCCTTTAGCCAGAAGTCCAGTGGCACAGTCCAGGCACGCAGTGAACCAGATCTGGGACTGGCAGAGGTGGAAACTGAGCTTTCTATTTAGCTCTCTTCTTGGAGCAGTCCCTTGGACTGGAGCTGGTCCTGATCACCACAAACAGAACTGATTACACAAGTGTTGTGGGCCAAAGAGAGCAGCCAGGACTGCTCTGGGAGTGACAGCAGAGATTTATGCCCATAAAATTGATTGTATCACTATAACAACAAGTGAGTATGAAACAGTATCCTAGCAGTTTTCTCCCAGTGAGTTAGAGAAGCAAACAGAATAGGTTTTTCTTCCCTTTTTTTCTTTTTTCTTTTTTTTTTTTTTCCTATCAGAAATAGCATTTTAAGGAATATGAACAGCCATTATGTCAGACTGCACTCTCCAGGCAGGGCTTTTGGCAAGTCAGCTGGTAATAAACAAGTGCACTGCAATGGTTTTCTCTAAGCTTTAAAAGTACTTAATTATTCATTTTTAATGCACAAAGCCTAGCAGAACTGTGCAGAATACTGATTTGGGAAATACAGATGTCTGGTAAACACTCACCTTGCTCTCAGCTAGACAGTATTGATAGAGTCACAAACATTAGCCTGATAATGGGTTGAAAAATCCATTGTAAAAGTCTACAAGGTGTCTATTAATATGACTAACACAGATTTTGGAATTTCAGGGTTCAGATTATTTTCATACCAACCAATTTTGTCATGAGTCTCCATCCTACAGGCCCAAAACAGAAGCAATTATGTAGAACTGACAGATCAGTGCTCTGATACGCTATGCTAAGAACAGTACAGGATACTGTCTTTTGTAAGTTTAATACAATTCACCTTCAAAGTACAAAACACTCAAACCTTCGTTTATGGACTAACAACTCAAAACAAAATTCAAATTTCAATACCTTCCACACACTCAGGCACAATATCTGTTCAAGGCACTGTAACAGAATTCAGCACTGCAATAAGACTATCCACCAACATATTTTTCTATATTAACAACTACACCATTCTGTCCTCCCGCCAAAAAATCGTTTCTTATCTCACATGACTCTTACTTAAGTTTGGCATTTTTCTCATGAAGCTCCTCCTTCAGCTCCAAATTTTCCTTATATGCCACCTGGGCTGTCAGCTCAGCCTGGCTTTTAGAGGCAGTGAGCATACACAGCTCTTCTTCCATCTCCTGGATTTGTGTTTGCAAAGACAGGAGGCGAGACATCTGTCTGGCATTGTTTTCCTTATAGCTTTCAGATTCAGCCTTCAGCTCTTGAAAAGAAGCTTCTTTAGAGATCATGCTCGACCTGAGTTTAAGAAGCTATAGATAGAAAAGGAGAAAATTAATGAAGAATAGCTTGCCCAGGCTGAAATAACATGACTGTATAACAAGCTTAGTAATGTGACAAGAAACGCATTCCTATCACTACAAGACTGAGTAGAGGCACACAACTTTCCTTTGATATGACGAGGAAAAAGCAATAGAAGAGGTTTGCAAAAACAAAAGCCACTCTTGGGTAACAATACAACTTTTCAAGATGGTATCTTACAGGAAGATACGTTTATTTACTAATTTAGAATTTAGGACATGTCTAACACAGCCTTAACTCATGGATCCTATGTGTCTGCATTATGATAAAGCTATTAACACCTCTATTCCCTCTTTTTCACCTGCCGCCTGCTTCCAGTTTTGGTGCACAATTCCACAGACAATCTATAGCTGCAGGGAGTTGTAAGAGCAAAGTATCCTGTTGCATAGTGTGAAAACTTTTGATGACTTGAGGCATATTCAGACACAAATAAATTTTTGGAGCATTATGTGGTAGGCACCCTCTTCTCATTGTGTGCAAGTAGTTACTTTTGGGTATCATAATCCAATTAAATGTAGCTGGACTTACGCAGAAACAGCAATAGCATCTTTTAAGGAAGGGTAGGAGGAGGAAAATCACCCTCAAATGCTAAAGACTTCTTTGCAAGGATGATGCTAAGGCTTTCCAGATGTTCATGGAGTTCAGTAGATTTTCCTCTCTCTTTTTGTTAAAAATACCATTTTCCATTGAACTATTTCTGCTAGAAGCTTCTCTAGGAGACCCTGCTTGAGGGAGACTCACCAGGCAAACAAAACTTTCATATGATTTTTTTGTTATAGGAACAAGTAATTTAAAGTGGGTTTTTTTTGTCATAAGAAGTTAAGGCATGTTTCAGCTTCCCTGACTACTCCAATTAAAAGCAGCAAGATATAATCTGAAAGACTTCTGTCCTATTACATAAAATTAACAGGCAAATAATTAAGCCAGGTTAACTGTTCTTTATGATGAGTGATAGCCTTTTAAATTGTGGCAAACATTTTAAGGCAAAAATATTTAAGACATTAAACTGCAATCCAGGACAATGGGAAATTCACTTCTCTGTTGGAGTCTTTCAGTATGACCAAACCCAAGATACTCAGAGAAATTTGAGAGGTTGATGAACCAACAGCCTTGGAAAAGAGAGGTCCTTCTTCTCCTCTTTCCAGCCACACACGCCTGTCCTCTCCCTCGCATGAGCTCTGTGTTTGTCTGACTCCCCCACAAACAACTCAAATAACAACTGATAGAAAATATTCACTTTTTCTCTCGCAGAGGAGAAAGAGGAAGTGGAGCTGGTCACATTGCAGAGCAAAGGCTAATGCTGAGAAATCATGCAGGAGGATCACCCTTGCAGCAGCAGCACAGCCTTCAATAAGCTCATGCTTCACATGCAAGCGCTGGTTTATCAGACGCTGGAGCTGCACTGACACTGTAAAGTGTTTATCAGACACTGTAAAGCAGTACTGACTTCGAGAAAAGCAGCTTGGCATTTTCCCAGGTTCATGGGCTTCATTTCCATGCTCCATCCTCCTCTGTGTGCTACAAGAAGCACTTATATGGCTACAAGGTGAAATACAATTGGGAAACTGATCTGGCTAAAAAACAACTGAAAAATAAAGGAATTATTTTTCAATTGCATCGGCACAAGAGTGCACCGTAAAAACTACACATACACATATGTCTGTGCCGGCACAAGGGGTGGGGCAGCATGGGGAAGGAAACGAGCAGCTGAAGGAACAATAGCATTGCTTTGCTTGGCAGCTGGACCCAGCTATGGTATCTTAGAGCGTTCATAACCTTAAAATTTCTCTGTGGTTCAACTCCCCATCCAGTATTTTTTCCTCTGTCCATTGTCTCTGTGGTCAGTTCCAATAGCAGAAAAAGCAAGAATAATCCCATATCTTGAGTTTTACAGAGCACTCAGCAGAACAAGGCTCTGACCTCAGCTGGGTCATGAAGGTCTTTATTAACAAGAGCATGAACAGCTGCTTTCTTGACTATGCTTTTGCAAGCACAGTCTTGAAGAAACTATAAATCAGTCAGACATTCTGGCAATAAAGCCATTCAGTATTTCCAGTAATAAATTCTTTGTATAAGAACATGAGACTCTGTATGGCATTTTAAAATTGAAATTTAAAGCATGGATTCTGGATAAATGCTAAATGTAGGGGAAGCCTGCAGTAACTTCAGGATCAACTTATCACATTAAACCTCAGCCAATGGACAGTTAGGCCTGTAGTTCTGTATGAGAATAAATGTAAGTATTTCATGTCTTCTAAAGGCAAATTCTACACTTTAAAACAGACCACTGCCAACATTTCTGACTTTGACCAAATCAGTTTTAGTGAGTTATATGTTAAAAAAAAATATATTAGTTGCGGAAATAATGAAGCTCTAAAAGTTATCCTGTAAAAAATCCTCTCCTGAGAAGCACCATTTACATAGCAGGAAGAGTAGAAAAGTATGTGTATGTGTTCTTCAGCCTCTCTAGTTACAGTCAACCTCATTAGCACAAACACAATTCCACTGGTGATGAAAGCAGAGCAAATTTGGGGAGCTATAACTTGAATAAAGGGGAGAAATGAGTAAAGATGGGCAGCAAGATGTGAACTTGCCAGCAACAGGAGGATGTCTATCTGAACTTTTATACAACCACAATTTAGAGATACTAATTTTCAGGTTTAATATAAAAAGATTGCACTTAGATGATGATAAAAAGCTAGACCAGATCAAATCTTTCAAATACAAACTAATAATCGGTTCTTGATCACAGAAGAAATCACTCAGACATCCTAAAAACAAGTTTATTATAGGAAAAACCTCCAAAAGTTCTATAGCAAAAGTAAGATTTGGACTTTCTGCAAGCCTTCTATTCTCTACATAAAGTGACTGCAAAGAATCCTTGGGTTTGGAGAAGGATTTGAACTTATTTTTAAATGTACCTCTGACTGGGCACAGTCATACTTCACTGAAAGTGCTGCAAGTTCACTTTGAGCAGTTTCAGCTGCAGCTCGATAGTGACTCATCTGCTCTCTAGTGACAGGAATATCCAAAAGAACGTGATCTTGAGATTCCTGTGAAGACAGCATGAAGATAAAACTATTAGACATCACTTTTTTGAACATTTTTGCTTCAGTGCTTTTTCGTTTGATTAAGCTGCTCAAGGGCATTACTCCAAATGTTACTTCCAGAGTAATAAACACTTACTGAAAAATAGGTTAAACAGTCCTTTCCTACAAGTCATCTCTTTCATCTCCAAGTTCAGCCACCAACACCATGACCTCCCACTGTTTTCAGCTCTGGCTGTTTCCTGCACTTTCTATGTATTTAGTAACAAAAAGGGCCCTTTTCTACAAACTTACCTAGTCACTCTTTCAACCTGTATTAACTTTAACTCAAGGGGAGTCCTCAGGTGTCTCTTAGGTAAAGAATCACTTTGGTTTTTAATCTTCAGTTATACTGTATATCACCTCATTTTTATTCCAGAATAAATGTTGAAAAAAAGCAATGGCTATCAGTCTTCTCCGTGCCATTCATGATTTTGCAGATTTCCATCATATCTCACCTCCACAGTCTCTCTACGAGGTTGAAGAGCCCATGGCTACTCAGACACGTGTATCTACTCCTCCAAGTCACTTTTTGGCTTGCCATTTGCTTTTTTACTTTTAACCTTTCAAGGTTAGAGGTCCTTTTGAACTCCATCACTTGGGCACTTCAGCTTCCTGACTGATGCTTTCTCATCCCCAGGAATCACCATAAGGACTTCCTTTCATTCTTTTTCAAGTCCTGATTCCATGGAAAGCACTGCCTCTGTCTTTCTAGTACAGTCTCCTTCACACCACTTATACAACACTTTTAGCTGTGCCCTTTAGATTCTACAGTAGGCTTTCTCCTTTTTGTGGTGTTCTGCTCTTCTACAGTAGAGCAGGAATGTAGTGGATTTCTTGGCCTTTGTTACTTAAGTCTTTCAAGACGAAAATTTAGACCTGAAGTCTTGATAGAGTTTCATTAGACAGAAGTTTTTTCTTCTCCATAGTAACTATAAAATGATTAAATGTAACCTCTTCAGAACAGAACTAAGTTTAGGTTATGCTAGGAGCACATATGGCAGGGAACCGAACATGACGTTTGTACTCCATCAGCTCTCACACGGGACTGAAACAAAACTGCAATGCTCATACATTTGGGTATGAATTACAAAATACAAAACACCCCCAGATAATGACTGCTATTGCAAAAAGGGACTGCAGTGGAGACAGAGACATCTTCTCTTAATTCTGTTCTACATCAGTATCAGTTTCCAGGCTGAGATAATTTATGAGTTCAGCCCTTGCCCATTCTAAATAGAAAAAAAAAATCCTGAAGAGCTTTCCAAATATGTGAACATCTAGTAAAATAAGGATTTACCATGAAACATATAGAGAAATCCCTGAGGAATAAGGAAAAACTACTGTTTAGAATGTAGCAGATGATGAATCACCTTGGATTAGTTGCTATAATATCACAAACTCTATTCTCTAATCTTTCTTCCCCGTGCTAGTTGACACTAGATTAGACCCATCAAGTTTAATTGCATTCATCTCCTTCAAAGACACTCAGCTGTGCTCTTCCACAAAGGAGTTGCCACTCTCACCAAGCCAGACTGACACATGCAGAAAACTCACGGCCACCTAGAACACAGCACAGAATCTTGGAGATAAAAGGGCTGCTAATTTTCTCAACACTTTATCACTGTCCTGAGGGAGTGAGGGAAGGCGTGTGCCATCTCCTCGCTACTTCAGTCTCACATTTGCTTCACTCCACTTGTTTCACATGTACAACCACATGAAATTCTTTAATGTAGAGGGCATTCTTCTCATTCTGTAATACACCAGGGCTCCAAAACAACAGATGGAGTTTGCAAACAGTAACATGGTGTGTGCTGCTTATGTGTGTTATTATATTTGTAGTACTGCATGAATGTAGGTTTTTCCTTTCCTTCCCTAAACAGCCACAACTTATGACTTTACAGAAAGGAGTACATCTCAAAACTGATTAAATAAATACATTTTAGAGCATAGCTGAAGAAAGTAAGCACCCATTCACAAACAATAATCAATGTAACAGCTTTAGAGCTGAAACTTCCAAAATCTATGTTTTTCATACAAATCTAGATTTTTAAATGATGAGCACTTTAAAGATGCAGCTACACATCCAGAAGGATTTAAAAGGAGTTTAAATGAAGCCAAGGGAAAAAGTCAACGGGAATTACAGTTCAACTCATCTACAGTCGTAGTGAGATTTACAGAGGCAGACCCCTGCATCCTTCAGTGCCTTAACAAGGAAAAACTAATCACCCATGGTGGCACCACTCTAGGGAAGTTGGTATTATCATTATACTTTTAGCAGTAAATGTGCATGCTTTAAAATTAATCGTTTTCTATTAATTAATTAATTTCTATTCTGTGGTTTGCCATCATCCAGTCATGGGTCTGATCTTTAATCAGACCTATCAAACAACTCAATTAACTTGGCATGACTTTACTATGGGGTAAAATTTGTAATGCAGCTGTGGCACTTTCATATCTGTGGAAAAATTCAGATAGGCAATGTTTCATGAGTACTATGTAATCTATACTCATTTTTTTTTACAAAAATAGAATTAATGAAGTGTTAAAAGAATAAGAGAGATTAGACAGAAGTCTTAATATATTAACACTCAATCAGCTCTAAATAATCTAGGTTTTGGGTGTTTCTCCCAGTCACATCATTAACTTTTTTAATCTCTTTCCATTTACCTGCAAGAAAATTAAGTTTTCATCTACCTTCACAGGCTAAAGAGAAGCTAGGCCTATATTTACAATACTTAAGAGCAATATCTACTTGGATGTTCAATTTTATTAGTAATAGATGTTCTTTAGAAGATCAACAATATATGGTGATTGTTGTTATTGTTGACCATTTTTGTTTTGATTTTTTTACCAAATAACTGCCTTTATCTCCCTGGAATCCAGCCTTTAGTTGGCAAACTTCATTTGATTCAGAAACAACAAAACGACAACATTCAGTAGTTTTATACCTATCCAGGTACTTTGAAACCAGCTAACTGTTAAATTCACTCACTCCCATTCTGCTTTTGGCAACTTTTCTGTAATTTTCTGCTGTGTTTCTTATTTCAATGCTGGCAAATGCTGCTACCACTACCATTGCCTGCACACAGCCCAGACCCCTTTCCCAAAACATACATTTTTTAAAACTCTTTATTGAAACAGAAAGACCCCAGCAAGCATTTAAGCAGCCATCACTCCCCTGAGTGACTTGTCAAAGCACTGCTGTAGACCTAACTCAGGACAAGGATTTCTTCTTCCCATTCCCAAAGTACCTAAACACATTGGGGTTGACATACCAAACATGATGACTCACAAACCTTCGTTGACTTCATTCTTCCTTTGCTTCTACAGAACAAATAGAGGGGGAAGAGGGAAGAAAGGTTGAAAATTAAATTGATTTGTAAAATGATGGCACATGACAATATTTTTTCACAGATATGCTTTGCTGAACTGTATCATAGGTTACCATCAGCAAAGTTGGGCATGAAAGCAGAACACTATGAGAAAGTTTCTCTAGTAGCCTATGAGCTCTGATTGCCTCCACAGCATTTAAACTCATGTCTAACCAAAACAGGCACCTTCATGTTGGCTTGTCCAAGTTCCTTTCACCAATTCAGCTACACAGACAGCATTTGTCACTGCTTTTTAGGTGCCCCAAGTTTTTGTTTCACCTCTCCTTTTGCCCTGCATTGCCTCTACGCTGATATATTTTAAAAGGAAAAAAGATCTAAGCGATAACACAGGATCAATCTTAACCAAAATACATCTTTTTTACCCCTCAGATGTTAAAGTAATCAGTGGGCCCTTTTTACCTACATGTTTATACAGAACTTGGTACACTGGTTGAACTCAGTAGGCTGTTCAATGATTTCTATAAATCCCAGTGTCATAACTGTTCATATTCTGAAAACAAGCAAAATGAGATATCCCAAATCTGCAATCGTTTTTCTTCAGACAAATGAATATTCATGAGTGTATATGTGCATAAAATCGTTCTAACTTCCGAAAATACAACGCAGCTGCAGAGATTATTATTATTATTGTTATTATTATTTGCTGCAACCAGAAAGAAGATGGCATCCAAGATGAAATACCAGAAAGAATGGGTAGTCGAAAAATTTCCACACTTGGCTACTGCAGATTTTTCTTAGTAGCAGCAGCCAGCCAGCCAGCCAGCATGCACATCACCTCAGAAAAGACACAACAGCTACACACAACAATAAGCATGAGAAGGTTCAAATGCTATTCCACAGTGACTCAGATAACAGACTAAAATGAATCACAGAATCAATGAGGTTGGAAAGGGCTTCTGAGAACATCGAATCCAGGCTATGACCTCCACACCCCCGTGTCAACTAGAGCATGGCACTCAGTGCCACGTCCAATCTTTTCTTAAACACCTCCAGGGACAGTGACTCCACCACCTCCCTGGGCAGTCCATTCCAATGTCCAACAACCCTTTCTGTAAAAAAATTCCTTTTATCGCCCAACTAAACCTTCCCTGGCACAGCTTAAGACTGTGTCCCCTTGTCCTGTCACTGGCTACCCGGAATAGGCTGACCCCTCCACTGGAGTCACTTCAGGGGGAGGGAAAAAAAAGGGTTAACAAATTAACCATCTTGTATGTATATTTAGGATCTTCTTCTTTACAGATAACACTTTGCCCAATTTGCCTATGAGGGATCTCAAAATGTATTGATAACTAGATATTAACATGAATTAAAATTTGTAAGTAATATTTCACAACTATTTCAGTTCTGTCACTTGCCCTTGCACATTGCACATTATAAAGTTCCAGAAACATTAAAATACTTTTGATCACTTTCCACTCAGCAAGGTTCTATTTCCCCTTGCTGATTCCTCCTTGTAACTAGGCCCAACTCATTGCTTGCAGTACTTTTTTTTGTTATTGTTATATACCTAAGGAGTTTTTCTGCATTACTGTAATCTTCTAGAAACATATAAAACTAAGTTAAGTGTTCTCAGGAGCTCAAATAAATTACCAAAGAGATTTTCTAAATTCCTTTCAGAAGGATACTACTCAGCTCTACCCTCCTCCCTTTGCAGTAATCATTGAAAGATAAAAATCACTCCTGGTGTTCATCTGCTGAAGAGGCCAATTTCGAGCTTGATTAATGGGCCCAAATGAAAGCTTCATTACTATCAAAATTTTAGTCTCACCCACTGCTACTACTACAAGCAGCAGTTAAAGCGTTTTCATCTTTTGTTTTGCTGTTAGGATGAATTTGGCTCTAAATATAATAAATGCATTTAATGTGATGAAAGACAGCAGTCATCTCAAGGCAATTAGAGAGACACGTCACCTACTCTAAACATTATTTAACATGCTTTCTAGCTGACTTCATCCTTTGTCTATATGGACAAATTAAGGAATTTGGAACTCCCCTGACACTTTCTCTCACAGCTTTTCCAAAATTATTAACAAGGAGCTGCTGTGTTTATTCCTAAAACAATCAAAAAGCTTAGACAAAATTAAGTGCTTATGCACAGATTTGTGCAAACAATTTCTTCTACTGTTTTTACTTTATCAGTGCTAAATAGAGTTAAATAACTTCTGTAACAGAACAACTTAAATGGTAGATTTAAAAAACAGACCATCATGCAATGCCAACAGCTGCAATTTTCCTCCAATGCCTACTTCACTTCACTGCAGTCAACAAAATGCAAATATTTTAGAAATATTTGAGTATGTTGGCATGCACACAATCAAAGACTGATTATTGCTGTAGCTTGATTTACCAGTTGTAACTGAAGTTTTATAAACACGTAATTTCTAGCATGTTTTTGAGTCCCAAAATCAACACTCACAAACTATTTGACTTCGGGTTGGTTAGAATGTGGAGCAGGTTGCTGTCCACTCTGTCACTAAGCAGTGCTAACAAAAACTTTGTAATTGGGTCATAACAGTTGTATTTAATATAATGGCTGTTGTTTTGCCACCGCAAACTACCAAAAATTTGTAATTTTTTGACTCAAAACAATATAGCTTCATTACAAAATTGATGTTCAACAATTCAGGAGATAATGAACTGTTCACACACAAATAAATTGGTTTTGCTTTGGAACACAAAACTGTTACAAGGTTCCTATTATATCTTTAGTACAAGGGTTTGATCCTTCTAAGTAATATCCTCAAGTGTCTCCCTTAAATTCACATCAAAGCCAGCAAACCACTTTCAAAGGAGGAAGAGATGCAAAGAAGAAATTCTTAGATAACTATAAATTCCTGCTCTGTGAAAGCTACTCCCTTCTGCAGCGCTTAGAAAGAAAAATCTTTTTGGCCTTGAATTTATAAAGATAAGCTATAATGATCAGCTGCAGTTCATGAGCCTTCAATTGCACCACTGGGTGCAGCTCTGCACCTGCAGAAGTTCTCTTTTGGGGGTGCGGTTTTTTTGTTTTGCTTTGGTTTTGGGGTTTTTTTTGGGGTTTTTTTTTTTTTTTTGGGGCGAATTTTTTTTTTTTGGGGGGGGGGGCGGTGTGTTAAAGGCGATATTAAATTGAATATTGCAAAGATGACTTGCAAAGGGGCATTACAGCCAGCCTGTGTCAGCCTCTGTAGCCACACCAACAGAAAATACTGATAGAGCGAGGGGAGGGGAAGGAAGGAAGGGGAGTTTTTTCCCAAGTGAGGGCTTTATTCCCTAATAGGAGAACTGCCAAAAGACCCCCAAGCCCTAACGAACCCAACCCCGCCGGCCCCTTGTGCCGGGCCCCGTCCCTCGGTTACCGCCGTCCCGCTGCCCCCGCCGGCCCCGGAGCCGCTCCTGGCCGCAGCCGTGCCCCTGGCAACGCGTCCGGGGGGAAGGAGGCCCTGGATAGGGAAGGGGGGCAGTGCTCCGTGCCTGCAACTGAACAGTCTTCACAAGGGGATGCTCACAGAAACGCCAGGGGGTTTCGTTTTGTTTGTTTGCTTGCACTTCAAATAAACATTACCTGAGAAAATTTGCTCACGTTTCCCCTCAAAAAAAAAAGTCAGAAGAGGCGAGCAGAGCAAATGGCACTCGAGCAGCCGCTCCCGTGACCCAGACAGGCTTTCCTTCTCCCCCCAGAACCTGCCAAAGGAGCACCCCCGCAGTCCGGAGAACGCAGCCTTCCTTGATGGCTGCTGAACCACCGCCAGCCGAAAGGGCACCTCCTCCTCTTCCTCACCTTTCATCCAAATAAAGTGGATAAACACGAGAAGAGAGGAAATGAAGGCTGCAATAAAAGAAAGTTAGACCGGCGGGTGTATAAGGGCTGCACGTCATTTTCTCCGAAGACCCTGTGAGCTTTAATCAGCCTCCGGGGACAGTGACATCGTGCACCATGTGTGTATTCACAAGTCAAAAAGTACCCCACCTTTCTCAGGAATGCTGACGTATTCCCGTTTTCCAAAGAAAACGGAAAAGCTAGGGAGAGCACTAATTTTTCTGTCGCTGTCCCTGTGTGCCCTGTGCCGTTTCACTGCTGCTGCCGAGCACACGGAAGACCCCAAGCAGAGGGTTTGCCGGAGTGGATCATCGCCTTAGTTAAAATGCCACATCGCTTGAAGCACAGAGGTCTACAATGCCGTCCCTCAGCTGGAATCTGATGCTAAACGCATAAAGGAAAAGGGGAAAACATGTGAGGAAGCCGTGCTGGGAACAGGTCAGGGGAAACGGAGCCCCCGCACGGGGCTGGGGCGGTGGAGCAGGAGCAGCAGCAGTGGAGGAGCCACCAGCGCCCACCTTCCTGAGTGCCAGGGGAGACACAATCGCCGGTGGTGCGTGGGGTGATGGCAGCTCCTTGGTGGCACCCTTCCAGTTCATCCTCACGGGCGAAGGGTGAGCTAACAGCCACACGGGATGGCACGGGGGTACAAAAACGTACCGCAAAAAACTTTGTTCTTACTGCACGGAAATGCTGGGGCTGCAGCAGAGGAGTGAAACCCAGTAGGGCATCTCCGAAACAAAATTATCCAGTGCTGACAGAGCAGATCGGGGTGCAGAGAAGGGACAAAGCTGCTACCACTGCACGGTGCAAAATGTTGCTCCAGGGTAACCTCATTCTGCAATTCAAATCTATTAAGTCTCTTTGACAGGTTAAAATTGTACTGGTGATCTTGCATAAACCTAGCATAAATCTGGCACGTTTTAGTATACACTGCAAATATCGTCCTGGATTTGTCCAGCATTCGACTACAGCCTAATCTGTCCCACTACTGGAGTGATGTGCAGATGCAGGATTAAAAGATTGTGAAACTTTGTCCTAACTTTCCTAAGCATGTGCTTGAGCACACTTTCCCATCACTAGTCCTGCAGTGCCACGGCTGGTTCAGGAATTACACTTCAGCTGCTTCTACACCCTTGGTGATGTGAAGAGAAAGCTTATACAGCTGTATTTTACCACAGATTATGAAGTTATTTGTCCTTAAAAAAACACTTTAATCTGATGAACTGTAGGAAGAGTAACACCAAAAGAGATAAGATAAAAAAAGGATGAAGAAAAGTAGAAATGTCATGTAACACTCTGAAAAAGAACAGGGCAGTTTGGGGGGTTCAATACCCTCTCTTCAAGCCATTTGACTGTGAAAAAACTACCTTCTTACACAATGCTCACACTTCAAAATGCTTTACCTTTGTTTGCAAGTATTTAAAAGTAGAATTCTCAAAAGAATTTCATGTTTCTTTTTACTTAACAGCGACAGGAAATAATTTAGGAAGTGAAAATTTGGGACTTTTAATTCTAAATAATTTCAAGGAGTCATTTTCGTAATCAAATTCTTCATGTTGTGTTTCATAAAATACATGGTAAGGATGTTCTCAGCCTTTCTGAGCAAAGAATGATGCAAATCTCTTGAATGTATGCACCTAATAAAGCCACACTAGTTTTTGAAACAAAAAATAATTTAAAAATTACTACAAAAATGCTCAATGTTGAGAAAAGATACTAAAATTGATCTGTGTTATGAACCCCCAATTCCAGTACCCAGTACACTCAAAAATGTACCAGCTGATATTCTGCAAGTGTCTAAATGAGAATGCATGTGTAAAAATAATTTCAAAGCCAAAAGTCACGTGATGACGTCCCTGTGATAGACACATGTCCTGGGGTCAGCAACCTCCTGAAGGAAATAACCTGTTTCTACAACCCTGGACTTCCCCCCTGGAAAAAGGGGTGGTGAAAATGCAATATGCATGTGGGGGAACTAATCAGGCTTGGGAAAGAAGTGTAAATGGAATCTGTGCAAACAAAAGTTGCTACTGCTGATGTATTAGGTTGTTTTCAGTTTGAGGAACTCAGAGTCCTTGATAGTCTAAACTCAACTCCTGCAGCTATTTTGCAAATTCTCTGTATGTGGATCTTAGGTTTCCACAGATGTATGAAAACTCCCTGATTTGCACCAGACAACCAGCTCCTGCTGATGCTTCCATCAAAATCCAGCAAAGTAGCACCAAAACATCCAAGGGCTAATCTAACATCACGGGTGCAGTCAAAGCTGAGCATCCAATACATGACAAAGGCATTCAAGTGTAGCTCTAATTCAGGATTACCTGCAAACATGCACACAACCGGCTATAGAAAAACGGGGATATTCTTTGCTCACATACAGATACTCGAGCCCTCACTGCAAGTTGTAGGCCCTGCTCTGTCTGCAGGACTTTACCTGTCTCCCAGCTCCCTAACCTTAGCCCAAGGGTACACATATTCATTGAGCAGAAACAGGACCACCGCACAGATAACGCAAGAGTCACTGGACAGAAGAAAAGGCAAGTGGAAAGACCCTTCAGCTAGCTTGAGGGAACACTCCTGGACCCTAACCCTTTTTCCTGAATTGTTCTGCAGTTTACACAGATCCTAGACCAAAATTAACAATTATGTGTGTATATAAACCATCTAGGACCAGAACTTAGTGCATCTCCTGATCTATGACAATTAATGGTATTTTTGGGGGAAGTGTGAGAAGAGTCGAAAGCTATTCCAAATGCAACTGCATGAAATGCATCATCAGGCCTTTCATCAATTAGAGTCACTTGGAAAGCATCAGCCTTACCACAGCAGTGTGAAGCTAATCACTTAGTTAACACTAAGGAAGCAAATAAAAAACCCATAGTATATATCTTGATATATCTTACCTCAGCTTTTAATCTTTTACTTCATTAGACTTGGAAGAAGTGGAATCCCAGGAAAAATAAATTTCTACAAGGATGAGAATTTTTTTCACTGGGAGTTTGAAAGATTATGATTATGTCACTTACTGAAAAGTGATACAACAAAGGCAGCACACAAGTACTGAATATGTTTATTCACTGTAACTTATCATGAGGACATTTTATATTTCTTTCACAGTGGAAACAAAGCCAGATGAGCTAAACCTCAAAAAAGCACTGTAAATAAAAACCCTTCTCACAACATGTCTGCAGAATTCACAACTGCAAAGCTGAGGCAGAATGTAGATTAATCTACAAACTAATTCTTAATTCATGTAAAAATACATCTAAGTGGACTTTTTATTTCCAGGGCTGTTAGAAATAGAAGTGTATCAGCAAGAATTAAAATGTACAGAAGTTTTCAAAACCTTTTTTAGGAAAAAAAAAAAAACCAAAAACCCAAAACAGAAGCAAACAAGAAAGTATAAACAGTCCATGTTATAGGACATATTTTTCCTCATATGTATTCTGCCACTGGCACATGGAAAAGAAAGCAAAGGACATTTTAACCAGCACATTTTCAGTTTTATTTTAAAAACCTTAGATAAGTGTTAGGTGAATTTCAACTTACATTTTTGCCTTAAATAAAAGTAATTACAAGCTTTTGTTCTGTAATTTTGGGTAAACAGAAAGCTGGTAAGCAAACAAACTTTAGTGAAAAAACCCAACAGTTCTGTACAAGATTCCATTTGGGAATTTTTATTTTAGACACAATTAAGGGTTTCTTTTTAGATTAAAACCATTTCATAGAGTAATTTTCATGCAACAGAGTGAACTTTTTTGCTATGCTGTCTGACAGCACAGGAGATAAATGTTCACATGGAACAAGCTGTTAAATAGTTAACCATGAATGCAAATACACTATGTACTTTAAAGAAACTATTTCAACAACAACAGGTAGGGTTTATGGGACATCAGCAACATGTGTAAACAAAAGTGTTTTGGAAATATTTTAGTTACAACAAGAGTAACTCCAAAATATTTCTATTTTTACTGAGAACACATGGAGCAAATATCAGTTCTAGAAGTGATTCTGGAAAGGACACCATCAGCTGCAGCAATCTTAGTAATTACTAAGATACATTTTAAGAGATTCTCAATGATCTTTAAGATTTTAACAGAAATATAGGTAGAGTAAAAGTCAGAAAACTATTATTGCTCTGTCTTGTTACAGAAGAACATTTTATGATACCTATCTCTTGCATCTGTATCTTTCAAAACCTCATTAAATAAATATGCTTTACAGGGTTATGCATAAAATCTGTTTGAAAGAAAAAAGATTCAGGAAATAAGGGTTGAATTATTTTAAGCTGGCTTCCCCAGCCACTGAAATTGTATAACAATGTCTGACTTGAACAAAATTATATAATTTATTTCAATATTCTTACAAGCTTCTAATCATACAATCAACTTATTTTCCACATCAAGCAATTTATCTTAAGAAACCTAATATACATAAGAAATTATTGTAGATATCTTACATACCTTATCAAGTATTCAGACAGATGTGTGTACAAACTTTCACTGTGCCTGTGACATTACTTTCCTCCTATTTCATCAACAATGGAAGTCATCACCATCAAAAACTGACTTACAAATACAGTTGTTCAAAAAGTGGAAGACAAAAATAAAAAGTAAAAAACTTTTTGTGGTGGTCCTCAGAATTGCTGAAAATGCCTTTGGTTTTTGCCATAAATATTCAAACGGCATATGAAATGAAAATCTCAAAAATTTGGATGTACAAATCAGTAGCTCCCAAGTTATTCTGTAGAACCATTTTGGGTAATCAGCTGTAACACAGATGTATAGAAGGAACTTTCTTGAATACTCAAGTAAAAAAAATGCTATATTACAGCACATGCTATTGTTCTAACACATGCTTTATGTTATGTTTTTAACAGTAAATTCCACCTAAATGCAATAGGCTCATGCTGCTATTTCATGAAGCTGTATTACAAAAGGAAGTAACACTGAATAGCTACAAAAGCATTCCTATTTTTAAGTAAACTGTAGCAAACCCATGAGCAGAGCACAGCACCTCACTGGAATATGACCTCACAACTTTTTTGTGTCATGGGAGACTGTAACACTGGCATTACAGCATCATTGATTTGTTTTTTTTCTTTTTTTCATACAATAAATCAAAAATTTACAAAAATATAGTCAACCAACAAACATAAAAGTATACTCCATATTCAGTTCTGCATAGAGATAGCACTTAGCAATTACAGCTAGAGAAGTCAAGTATTTGGAAGTAATGGCTGTGCATTCCTTACATAGCCACATAGTCACACTGTGTTTTACCATATAAACTTCTCTTTGTGAGGGGTAAAAGATGAAAAGTGCACTTTTAATCAACTGGAGAATAGAACTATTTTTTTCAGCATGACATCATGTCTTACATTAGCATTCACATGCTAAGCTAAGAATTACATGTCTTGCAGCACTCACTGTAAGTCAGTAACACTGAGCAGACGCCAGTGCATCTCCTAATTGATTTTGTATTTTGTAGGATTGTATTTATCATAACTTCATACTGTTAATTTTCACTGATCTGCACTGTGAGTTCCCAGAAGTAACAGCTTGAAAGCAACCTGGGCACAGGGACACATTAACAACCATTTAAAAATGAAACCAAGTTTCTCAGCATGGGTAAAGATTGTGTAAGAGGCAAATCTATTCATCAAGGGGGGCCTCAACAGTGACTTTCTCTTTTTGTCCATTACACATTTTTAAACATCTCCAGCAAATTAAGTCAGTGCTTTACAAACAATCTGAGCGCAGGCAAAGCAGATTTCAACCCCAATTCACTTTGTCTCTCTGAGCAAGGCATGATGATCTCATTCCACATTTCCCACAACTTCCATCTCTCCGTTCTTGACCCAAAGCTGTTGCTTCAAAATGCATTTGAAACAAGTTATCAGCATTTTCAAAGATGAGACACTGAGGCTCCAGTGCACAGTCATTGTGTCATTTACATATTTGATCATACTAAAGCTGGAGTGGTGCTGAGCTCCCTCCAGTCAGAGAAACCTTCAGCAGTCTGATCTTCAGCTTTCTTGACTGGATTTCTAATTTCTGCAGTTCAATCAGGTGCCTAAGGATGAGGATGAATTCACCCTGTAGGAGTACTAAGCCAAAGGTACACAGGAGGTGAGCAAATAGAGTAAGCCCAGGTCTCAAAATTAGAACTCTACCTACAGTTGCCTCATGGCCTCACGAAATTCCTTGCATCTTTGTTTTTGAATATTTGACCTTGGAATCTTAAAATACTCTTTCAGATTTAAGAAGAAAATAAACACAAATAATCAAAGTCATCAGCATTTGGAACATATTTACCCACTGTATAAATCTTTATTGTATGAACATAATGAGCAGCAGCTTTTGAGAACAGGGTAGAAGAGTAGAAATGGGCACTTAACTCCAATTAACAGGAAGCTGTACAGCATATGCTTCTCTAGCCTGTACTTCTCAGTGCAACTGGGCATTCTATTTCCTCCCTGAAAACTAAGGCATTCCTCTTAAAAACAACCAACCAGCCAAAAACCCCAAACAAATACATTTGACAAATAAAGAAAATTACCACAACAGAAGGAAGCAGCAGTGCTTGAACCTCATACATACACCACTGACAGGCCACCTGCAAATCAAGTCTGCACTAAATCTAAAATCCAGTTAATGTAACTGCTTGGTTTCATTAATTTGTCTGTTTGGGGAGGCTTTTCTGTGTGCTTCTTTTTGGTAGAGCTTCGTAAATAAACAGTATCTTCAATTTCTTAAAACAAGATTGTCCTTTCTCCCACTAATCTTTCTACCAGGTGGGACGACTTCTCTCCCACAGGTAAACTGGCTAGCAACATTCACTTGTGCTTTAAAATTGAAATTCAGCTTTCAATTCTACATGAATGCTTAAAAGCTGTCACCCAATAATTTATCACTTAATGTAAAGCAAACTGTACTCAAAACATCAAAAGAATCTGTCTGGAATTAATTTCTGAAATCCCTAAAATACTACCTTTCATGCAATGCATGAAATGACATGTGGAATACAAATGATTCTGAAATAAGTAAATTCATGCTAATGTGGCATTAGAGAAATTGTTTCTGATGCAAATTTTTCACTTGTTAAGCTTTCACTCATTAAACTCATACCCACTGATGAGGTAATGAGGAAAAAATATTATGGACAACTAAATATTCATCTTAAAGATTTGTTGACATTGGACATGAGGAAAACAAAATTTATCGAAATGCAGATTCATTTACATATACAAAGACAGTCTATAAACTTTTGCACAACACTGAAGTCTTTTGTGGGACAAAAACAAGAAGTCACTTTGGAGGAAAAAGTGCAAACAAAAAAAACATCTTTACTGAAGCCAAGCATGGAAGAGAGAAAGTAATTAAACTCGGACTAAATCTCTTTCAGAATATTAGGAATCGTTCAACTAGAGACCAGCATCAAACTGAACTACCCCGTATTTTCCACTTACCATCCACTCAGATTCAGAAGCCTGAACTTGCTCACCTTGTCCAGGTTTTAGGCCAACCTGAGTGTCAGATTTCAGTGTTCTCAAACTGCAGAGAGGTGCAGGATGAAACCTATTCAAGGCTTGATGAAATGGGACACTGTATTCCCATTTTCTATCTCCTGTCAATTTTCTATAATTTAGATCACCTTTGAAAATAAGCAAGTTTGACTTCTGTAGCTCAGCATACAAGTCAGGAGCAACTTCACTCATACTGGAAAAGTCATGTGGTAAAGTCCAAAACATGTGGTCACAGAAAACCCAAACTCCCTTTTTCAAATTGCCCTCCCAGTTTATCCCACATCTAGACATCCACATATGATTAGCTGATCCCAGTTGTTTAATAGTCCAGTTAAAATCGTGCTTTGTGGTATCTGATACATACCATGGAATACTTTTTCCATGAAAATAGACTTCATCAGCTAGCTTCGACGATAACAAGAAATCAGCCAACACAAGATCACTTACAAGTTCAAATCCAGCATTATCCAGGATTATGTCAACTCTAATATTACTTCTTTCTGTTCTATTCTTTTTGGCATTTACAAGTAGTGACCAAACTTTTTCCATATCATTAACTAAGATGTAAGGTACCATGTTTTCCAGGGATTGCAAGGGACTAGATTTCTGAGAGCTGTCTTGACCAGCTGAAAAAGAAAGGTCACACTTATTGCCCCACAATGACACCTAAAAGGAAGAAAAAGACAAAAAACAATTTGCTAAGTCTCACTGTAGTTAGATTCTGAACTTCACATACACTAAAGATTTTGTTTCCTTGGTTTTGGTTTAGATAATAAAGGTTCTAACTCCACATATTCTTCCCAGCTTTCATAAAACTCAGACAAGATTTTGTGGAAGAAACCAAACAAAGCTATGTATTTACACATGCATCAGAAGTGACAAAGATGGAAGATTTAGATCAGCATGAACACACTGATCACAAAGCTCAAAACAGAAATATTGTCCATACTGTAATTCCAAGAAATATCAGTGTTAACACAGAAAAAGGAATAATAAAAGCAGCTTAATTTTTTTATTACATGCAGCCAAATAAGTATTTTAAGTATTTATATTTTAAGTACTCACTAATGAGCCCTTTGTAAAAATTCATCAATACTTGATGTGCACTGTTGCCAGCAAATGGACTTATTTGTAATGCTATGATACTTTGGTGTTTCAAACCAAAGGCACTATATTCCAAGAATAATGCTGTTCTAAAGTTTTTAAACCACTTCTAATCCAGAGTGACTTCTAATGTTTTCTCCAAAGAAGTCTAAAAAACATTTAAAGTGCCAATTAAAATTAACTGTTTTAAGAAATTATAGGTAAATATCAAAAAGGTCATCTGGAACTTGACTAAAAATGTTTGAGAAATAATGGTTTTGAAGGAAGAATTGGGGGGTTTTCATATACACAGTGAAGTCCAGCAGTTAATAAAAAAGTGTCACATTTATACAAGTATACAAAATAGAAATATTTTCAGAACAGCGGCAATACAGCATGGCTATCAGGACTTCATCACACAAAAGATCTATATGTTACAAACAAAAGATCTGTATTTCAATTTCCACATGAAGATGGAGATTCTTTATAACCTCAAATTCGTGTTTGTTTCATAGCAGTATTTTAAATTCTTGTGTTAAGTGCCACCAGTTTACCTGCAATAGCTTAAAAAATTCCTCCTGAAGTTGCTTTTCATCTAGATCCTTGATGTTCTTAAGAAGTTCCTGAAAGTAAGTGCATAAGGCAATAACAGCTTCTTGAGATTCAAAGAAATTTTGAGCCTTTCCCTCCTTAAATACGTCAAAGTTGTCAATAGGTGGGCTAAAAAGAAAAGAACAAGGATGTTGACATACTTCCCACGTTTCATTACAGCATATGCAAATGAAGCTCAAAGGTGAGCTTTTTTAGACTGTATCACAGACCCTACTTAGATTTTCTACTTCTAATTTGTCATGTTACATTTTCACACATCTCCGTAAATTTCTAATGTTGTATCTTGCTAAAAAAGACATTATGCAAGGCATCTTTATATAACAATATATTCTTAAAGTGATCAAGTACTCAATCACAGCAATTCTGGGAACTGCCCATACTGTGAGCATTTTTGAACTCCAATCTTCAGACAAGAGAATTAAAACTGTAACATACAAGAGAACTAAAGTAGAGAATCCCTGGCCTGATTTTAAACGTGCTTGTGTGTGCTAGAATGTAGTTCCCATACCAAATTCTCTTACAGTGACAGGAAGTCATTCCTATTAAAGTCTTTACTAGGATTTTGGAAAATTACCGTGACAAATGAGAATGCTGTAATATATAAAAATTATACACCAATCTATTATGAGACATATTTGCATGAAGACGTTTCAACAAATGATTGAACTTCCATCCAAGCATATACTTAAGAGAAACTAAATAATGGAGATCAAGAAACTTCAAGCTTACTAGTGAAAAGTATCTGCTCAGCTTTTAAAGTACAATCCAGTGGAGCAACCTCATATTTGAAGCTTTTGGTACAAGAATTGAAATTACATAACATAGCTGTAGAAACAGAATCCCATTACCGTGCTTGCATTTCCACAACACTAAGGGTCAATCCAGTACTTGTGGAGCTTTCAAATTTTTTTGGCAGCAACGGAATCTTAAACTGTTCAATCCTACCCCATGACATTGTACTGGCACATCTCCACAGCACCAGCACAAGTTTTTCCTGCCCAGTTATTTTTAACCAGTGTCAGCTCCCAAAGTTCGATGCAACACACAGTCTGCAAGCACTGCTGTAACTAAGAAGCTGGTGTAGAATGAACAACAGGGGCTGCTTAAGATGGGTTGACTGCTGTAACAAACAGTTCTCAAATGGTAACTTCAGATTTCAAGCAGCAAAACAAGTTAGAATTCCCAACAGATTTGTGCCTCTCATATTCTGTGTCTAAGGCTTAAGAGAAAATTCTACACCAACAAACCTTTTAGAAATGCTACATGATTTTCATATCTCAATTCACATTAGTCTGCAAGGTGAAGCAATACAGTCAAGCTTAAGAGTTTCCATGCAGACCAACTCACCAAAACTGAAGCAAAAAAAATGAATAAGCTTCAAACTCTGCTGAATTGAAGAAGTAAAGGTATTAATTTTAAATCTGAGGTGCAAGATGAGGAAAAAGGAATATGGTAAAAGCTTAAGATTTTCCTTTACCTTACTCCTCAGCTGTCTTTCTTTTTCCCAAAACAAAAATGGGAAAGAGCAATGTTTTGCAAATTAATATACCAAGCCAGTAAATACTTACTTCTGTGCTAATGCTGCATGGATTCTTCGATACATGTAACACTCTACATACAGCCAAGGGGACTGAAACCAACTTGGTTCTCCACTTCCGTTTGGTAAATTTCGTTGGTAGTCCAGGTATTGGTTCCACAGCGCAGCATCAGGCAGCTCATCTTCCAAAGGGGTCACTGGCTTGTCTGTTTGCAGCTCATTGCGCAGTTTGGAGAGGAAAGATATAGCTCTCTTCTCTGCTTCAACACCTTTCTGAAAAAAGTGGAGAACAAAAGTTCCTATTCTGTACATTGATTCCTGTAGAGATACAGATCAACTGTCCATGCAATGTGTGATATTTTAATTGCCAAATGAGAGTTCCTGACAAATCAGAGCTCAATTCAACAAAATATATTTTGGTGAATAAAGCTCATTTCAGATCCAACATCCTAAACTGAATTCCGTATAGAATTTCTTTTTAGATTGAACTTTTTGCTTATTAGAGGTGAAGAAAGTATTGAAACACAGCCATGTTCAGAAGGTGTTACTGTCTATCAAACACTGCATCAACACAAAAACCCAAGTAAGTGATGCAATTGGAGAATCAGAAAAAGATAAGACAGAAAGGTGTGTTACAGAAAAAAATCAAAGGTGTGTTAACAGAAAAAAATCAATTAAAAAAAAAATCAGACAAAAGGATTGAGACAAATAAATGATGATTGTATAAGACACTAGTAAAAACAAGGCAGAGAAGGGGTCTCAAGGACTGAGGTGGGAGATAAACATCAAGGAAAATAGGGACCTTACTCTTACCTCACCATGTTCTTCAAAAAATTCATTTTTATGTCGATGCAGAGTATCAATAACTCTTGTGAGGATCTGGGGCAGTCTGTCTTTAATTGTAAAATACGCAAAGGATCTAAAAAAGAGATATTTTATTTTCAGCAAATGATGAAACAACTTCAATTTCTAAAAACAAATGCATGATCTTTGTGCTATTTTGGGCTGGGGTAGAATTAATTTTTTTCACAGTAGGTGGTATGGGGCTGTGTTTTAGATTTGTGCAGGAGACAGTGTTGATAACACAGGGACGGTTTCCTTATTGCTGAGCAGGGCTTGCACAGAGTCAAGGCCTTTTATGCCTCACTTCACCCCACCAGCAAGGAGGCTCTTGCACAGGGCATTGGGAGGGGACACAGCCAGGACAGCTGACCCTAACTGACCCAAAGGCTATTCCAGACCATATGCTGTCATGCCCAGCAGTGGAAACCAGAAGGAAAAGTTGGCCAGGGAGCCACTGCTCAGGCATCAGTCAGTTTGTGGTAAGCAATTGTTTTCATTTGCCTTACTTGTTTTTCTTGGGTTCTCTTTCTCTTTGCTCTTTTCATTACAATTTACTCTCATTCCAATTATTAAACTGCTCTTATCTCAGCCCACAAATTTTTTCATTTTTACCCTTCCCATTCACTTCTCCCCACCCCACTGAACTGTGTGGTGCTTTGCTGCCAGCTGGGCCTATAACACAACAGTATTAAAAGTAGCTTTACGGGCCTTTGAAGGAGTAGACAGCAATAATAAACAAAACCAAAACAAAAAAAAAATTCAAATTGGTCAGGTTCTTGTGTCCACTTTTGCAGAACAAGAGAAACAGCAGTCTTTTCAAGAAAAAGCTAAAAGACCAGCCCTGCCAAAACAGCGGAAAATTGCAGTTAATTCTAGGCTAAAACGCGACCTCTATTGCTCAGATACAGTGATGCAAAACCAGGGAAATGTAGAACTAACAACGCAGATACCTGCTCAAAGTTTATCACGTATCTCATATCAACAAGAAACGCGCTCTCCACTACATACTCGATATACATTTTCTCTAATAGCTGTTTATGTACGAGGATAACGAGTAGAACGCGGCTCGGCCCACGAAGAGAGCAAACCCGGCCTGGAGCATGACTTTTATTGTGCGATTTTTCCCCGGTGCGAGAAGCCCCTGAGCCGAGCACGGGCACAGGGGGCAGGGGCC